>CM071578.1:1302859-1475246 GCA_036426205.1 Ascaphus truei | reverse complement strand
CGTGGTGTAACCACAGGTTTCCCGTGTAAACCAATTCTATCTGTCAGGGCTGAAAATATATTATTTTTCCATTTGCCCCAATGTTCCATTATTTACCCAAAATTCATGATTGTTTTTTTTTTTAAAGTATTATATCAAATATGACATTAGGATTTTATAGGGGAACATAAAGCCCTTGTGCCCGGTGGGGTGTTACAGGAGCCTTTGGCAGTGCTGGGGGTGTTAACAGAATGATTCATTGTTACGCAGGTTAACTGATGAAGCCGGCTTTAGTGTAAATCCGATATCGGAGCTGACATATGACCAACAGAGGGAGAGGGTGCAGGGGTACAGAGCTCGTAACCCTAGACTGGACCGCCGGACGATAGGGGCAGATGCGATACAGAGTGATCATAGGCTGGACAGCTGGATATCAGACAGCCTGGTTAGCCAGGACATGGGCTCGGAGAGGTGCAGGGGTACAGAGCTCGTAACCTCTAGGCTGGACAGCTCGGGAGATGGGTGCAGGGGGTACAGAGCTCGTAACCTCTAGGCTGGACAGATCGGGAAGATGGGTGAGGGGTACAGAGCTCGTAACCTCTAGGACTGGACAGTCGAAGATGGGTGCAGGGTACAGAGCTCGAACCTCTAGGCTGGATCGTCGGGAGGGTGCAGGGGTACGTACGAGCTCGTAACCTCTAGGCATGGACAGCTCGGGAGATGGGTGCCAGGGGTAAGAGCTCGTACCTCTGGTACATGGAAGCTCGGAAGTGGGTGCAGGGATACAGAGCTCTTAACTCTCGGAATGCACGCTCGGGGGGGGAGGGGGTTGCAGAGCCTGTCACCTCAAGGGCTGGCTGCTCGGGGGGGGGGGGGGGAGAGAGATGAGTGGGAAGGGTGACTGGCGCAGGCTGTGCTCTTCTCACCTTGTTTCTCTCCCTTACAGATGATTTGGACGAGGCAGAGGATCGTCCAGGAGAGACCGGGACCAATGTAGACAGCACGCTGAAGCTAACAGAGACAAGCCAACAAGCATGATATCTCAGGTACAAATACAAGCAGGCTGTTTCACTAACCCAGGGGGTGCCCAACGCCAGTCTGTGAAGCCCCACTAACAGGTCAGGTTTTCAAGGATATCCCTGCTTCACAAGGTGTCTCAATCATCCCAGCTTCAGGACAAGTGTCTCAATCATCCCAGCTTCAGCACAAGTAGCTCAATCAGTCCCTGCTTCAGCACAGATGGCTCAGTCTTTGACCAGAGCCACTGATTTAGCCACCTGTGCTGAAGCTGGGACTGATTGTACCTACCTGTGCTGAAGCTGGGACTGATTGAGACACCTGTTGCTGAAGCTGGGCTGATTGAGACACACTGTGCTGAAGCTGGGCTGATTGACCTACCTGTGCTGAAAGCTGGGACTGATTGAGACACCTGTGCTGAAGCTGGGTGATTGAGACACCTGTGTGAAGCTGGGCTGATTGAGACCCTGTGTGAAGCAGGGATATCCTTATCTATATCACACTATACAATCTTCCCTCCCAGTACCGATAAACAAGTACATAACAGGACGACGAAGTACAAAACACCCCATATCAGTAGTTATATCATCAAGAACCGATATGATATATATAAATAATATAGTATATATTAAATATATATGGATATACACACCATTATCCTTAGCTATACACACTATACACCCCATTAACCTTATCTATATACAATATACACCCCATTATCCATATATATATATACCCCCATTATCTATATATATATATATATATATATATATATATATAAAGCATATATATATATATATATATATATATATAAAGCATATTAATATATATATATATAATCTATGGATATACAACCCATTATCCTTAGCTATACACAATATACAACCCACATTATCCATATATATATATATATATATATATATATATATATATATAGATTATATATAGATATATATATATAACACACACACACAAATACACCCATCATCCTTATCTATATACAATATACACCCCATTATCCTTAGCTATATACAATATACACCCCCATATCCTTAGCTATACACAATATACACCCCATTATTCTTATCTATATACAATATAACACCCTCAAGTATCCATAAAATCTATATATATATATAAAGAATATATTACTATATAGATATAGGATACACAAATATACACCCATCATCATTATCTATATACAATATACACCCCATTATCCTTAGCTATACACAATATACACCCCAGTATCCTTATCTATATACAATATACACCCCATGATCCTTATCTATATACACTATATAATATTGCTTTACACTGGAGGGGTTTGTGCCACTTTTTTTTACTCCCCCTAACTTATTTAATGTTAAAATTTAAAACAAAGACGGCATGCTTTTTATGAACCCGCTTGGTGACGCGGGGAACGCTTAAAGCTCGTCACGTGGCCTAGTTTCTGCTTGCGGGGGTTTTTAGTCCCCGGTGCCATTAATGGACGAGCCACTGATTTTCTCTGCTTCACCTTCTCGCCCCTCTCTTGCAGCGGTACTGCAGCGGCTAAGGAAGATTTACCATTCTGCCATCAAACCCATGGAGCTGTCTTATAAATACCACGAGCTGAGGCAGCACGAGATCACAGGTAAACACGCCCTGCGTCCTATGGGGCGCGATGAGGTCACCTTTACTGGGTGCTTACTGGACCTTTATGTCAGGGGGGCGCAACTCCAGGCCTCAAGCCCCCCCAACAGGTCAGGTTTTCTGGATATCCCAGCTTCAGCACAGGTAACTCAATCAGAGGCTCAGCCGAAGACTGAGCCACCCATGCGGAAGGAGGGAGTGATTGAGCCACCTGTGCTGAAGCTGAGACTGATTGAGCAACTTGTGCTGAAGCTGGGACTGATTGGGCCACCTGTGCTGAAGCAGGGACTGATTGAGCCACCTGTGCTGAAGCAGGGACTGATTGAGCCAACTGTGCTGGAGCTGGGACTGAGTGAGCCACCTGTGCTGAAGCAAGGATATCTTGAAAACCTGACCTGGTGGGAGGGAGTTTGAGGACGAGAGTTGAGCCCCCTCCCGCACTATGTACTAAGATTTCCTTTAACATTTTGTGCCCATCATAATATCAGCGCTAAGACCCCCACAAACCTCCAGGAAACGTGACCGAGGCAATTTCAATGGGAACAGAATTGCTGTTTAATTATCTACAACGCGCGTCGGTGAATGATCCCTTGTGAGTGTCACATGACGCAGAATAGCCCCGCTGTGAATATAACACGCGCGTTATCCTCCGGGGGGCTATATTCTATCAGCTCCGAGATGGTGAAGGCCGATCCGCCGTAGAAGTCAGCGGCATTCCGTGTAAGACCCCCCCGTCCCCCCCCAGGTCGGTGATCACGGGGCGTACAGAATATACCCCGAAGAGACCTCATAGCCTCAAAGGAGTCAATAGTATTGGGGCAAAAGTGGTGCGATTCTGGGGTAAAAAAAACCGGCCCCAGATGTATCAAGGAAAAATACCCTATTAAAATCCTATAGGATTTTTCCTTCGATGGGAGTCCAAGGGAGTTTCCGTGCCAAAATGTCCCGCTTGGCACTATTAAAGGGGTGCTGCCACGTAACGGGGTGCCTCACGGCCAGAGGGTGCCATGTAATGGGGGGACTCACGGCCAGAGGGTGCCACATAACGGGGTGCCTCATGGACAGAGGTATCCGATCTGTGTGTGTCCCCTGCCGCCAGAACCCTTCAGGCTCAGCCCTATACCAGTTCCTAGGGATCCCAGAGACACCGGGAGGATAATACATTTGGGGTTTGTTATATGGGGGCACTACAATAGGGATTCCAAGACCCAGGGCAGATATAAAATACAGAAGAGTGGCATGGGGCAAATACTCCAAATAGAGCATAATCACCATCCCTGTGAGGGCTCCAGGTGAGTCGGGATGGTCCCCCCAAACCCACCCCCTGTCCTTGGGTACCTGGCCAGCAGTTCCACGGAACAAAGTACGTGGCTAATAGCCTCTGTACTAAAAATGGTTGGGAATATTAAGTATGTTAAGCATTGTAATTTAATATATATTAAACAATTCTTTAATAAGTAAAAAAAAAAAAAAAAAAAAAGGAGTCATTCCTGCGCTTTTTTAACGTATTCTTGTTTTAACGACGCAGGGAGTTGAACCCCGTTGATTTCAGCTCCGGGGAACCCCCTGCTTCCAAAATACTGACCTCCCAAAGGGGGTGCCGGCCAAGTTTAAAGCCCCCCGCCTTACGCGGGCCAATAGGAATCCGAACCCGATGACGTCACGGCTTCCTATTGGCCCGCAGGACGCGGGCGCTTCGTAAACGCCGCCATTATGCGAACCCTTTATGCGGCTGCCGGCGCCCCCTACAGGGATCTGTATGCCCCGGAAGCAGGGGGTCCCCGGAGCTGAAATTAACGGGGGTTCAGACCCCCTGCTTAAACCCTGTGTTAATAAAGTGCAACAAACTCGCCCGCCTGAATTGCCTCTTTAACGTTTCATCAACAACCCCCGCATGCCCCCGAGTCTCAGGGGGGCACAGCGTTGCGTCGCTGGCCTCTCTTGGCTGCGCAGGGGTTAACAGACGTAGAATTGTTTTTCCCTCTGTCACAGTACCACTGCTTTTTTGTGTTGTTGCTCATTAAGGCACTTTGACCACATAGTAGGGGGGGAGGGGGGGTCAAATGAAATGTAAAAAGATCAAGCTCATTAAACAAGAAGGTGATATTGCCCCTTTAACTCGCCGGTTCCGGCTCCCCCCGGTGGCAGGGCATACGCCTCCTTGTGATTCCATTGCTGATGTGTCGCTTCCCTCCCTTCTGCTAACAGCTTATCTGGGACGTACCCTTGCTGATTCGGCCGCAGGTGGGTATGGTTGCCTGACACGCACGTGTCCTGCCTGGCCTATTCAGCTTGTGTGCCTGGCCTCTCTGTGCACTGCTTTGTGCCTGGCCTCTCTGTACACTGCTTTGTGCCTGGCCTCTCTCTGTGTTTGCTTACACCTTTGCCCATCCGGCTGCACTGTTAAGTCCCTCGGGGGGTGGGGGGTCTGGGGGCGTTTACGGAGAAGGAAGTGCGCCTAGACCAGGGGTGGGCTACTCCAGTCCTCAAGGGCCACGGACAGGTCAGGTTTTCAGGATATCCCCGCTTCAGCACAGGTGGCTTAATCAGTCTCAGCTTCAGCACAGGCGGCTCAATCAGTCCCTTCTGCTGCACTGGTGGCTCAATCAGAGGCTCACTCAAAGACTGAGCCACTGATTGAGCTACCTGTGCTGAAGCAGGGATATCCTGGAAACCTGGCCTGCATGTTTTTGGGGGCAAATGAAATGGAGAAAAGAACACACAGAGACGCAGAATGTGATACATCTCATTATAATCTGTGCCCCATATAACTCTCCCCAACTCCTACTGACTCTCCCCAAGGTGCAGGCTGGGGCAGAGACGCAGAATGTGATACATCTCATTATAATCTGTGCCCCATATAACTCTCCCCAACTCCTCCTACTGACTCTCCTCCCCAAGGTGGCAGGCTGGGGCAGAGACGCAGAATGTGATACATCTCATTATCATATGTGCACAAGTCTACTCCCCCCCAACTCCTCCACTGACTCTCCCCAAGGTGCAAGCGCTGGGGCAGAGACGCAGAATGTGATACATCTCATTATAATCTGTGCACCATATAACTCTCCCCAACTCCTCCTACTGACACCCCCCAAGGTGCAAACTGAAATGTGTAGAACTGATCAATGTGTTATCCGGCACACGCCTATAGACTGATCATGTTATTAGCTATGGCACACCCTAGAACTGATTCAATGTGTTAGCTCACAACGCCTAGAACTGATCAATGTGTTAGCCGGCACACGCCTAGAACTGAATCAATGTGTTAGCCGGCACACACCTAGAACTGATCAATGTGTTAGCTGCACACGCCTAGAACTGATCAATTGTTAGCAAGACACACGCCTATAATGATCACCTGTGTTAGCCACACACCCTAGAACTGATCAATGTGTTAGCAGCACACGCCTAAATCTGATCAATGTGTTTAGCAGACACCACGCCTAGAACTGTCAATGTGTTAGCAAGACACACGCCTAGACTGATCAATGTGTTAGCAGACACACAGCCTAGAACTGATCAATGTTAGCCCGGAGAACGGAGCAATTTTGTTAGCTGGCACACACCTAGAACTGTCAGTGTTGCCGGCACAACCCTAATGATATGTTTAAGCCGGCACGCCTAGAACTGATCAATGTGTTAGCTGGCACACACACCTGACTGATCAATGTTTAGCAGACCGACATGCCTAAACTGATCAATGTGTTAGCTACACACACCTAGAACGTGATTCAGAAGGTGTTAGCTGGCAACACGCCTAGAAACTGGTCAATGTGTTAAGCTGGCACACGCCTAAACTGATTATGTGTTGAGCCGGCACACACCTAGAAAACTGATCAATGTGTTGCCAGCAACACCTCCTAGAACTGATCAGTGTTTAGCTGGCACACGACCTATAACTACTCAATGTGTTAAGCTGGCACACACCTAGACTGATCAATGTGTTAGCTGGCACACACCTAGAACTGATCAATGTGTTAGCCGGCACACGCCTAGAACTGATCAATGTGTTAGCCGGCACACGCCTAGAACTGATCAATGTGTTAGCCGGCACACACCTAGAACTGATCAATGTGTTATCCGGCACAGACTAGAACTGAGCTAGGTGTGCCAGCTAACACATCGAACTGATTGAATATTTTAGCCGGCACAGGCCTAGAACTGATCAGTGTTCTAGCCAGCCCACACCTAGAACAGATATAGCACCATGCTAAGTCTCGCTGTGTTGCATGTAACATTGCAGTCACACAGCTAGGACATGGTTTCATTTATAGCGTAAAAATACGTTTGTTACGGAACTGAGGTATCTTAACAGTTTTGCTGCCAGAGCAAAGGTAATCCGCAATAAATTCCCAAAATTACATTACATGGCTGTTTACTCAACATGTATATTGACGGCCAATTTTAAGACCCCATCAAAGCTAATTTCACAAAATGTTTCCTACCGCCATTGCAGAATTTTACAATGGAGTCGGTGGTCATGTTTAAAAAGAAAAGCAGCTGTACTTCCATCCCTTCCGCCATCTTTACACCCCCCTTTCTGTGGGTTCACCATGACAAATGTTCAAACGCACTCATTTTGTACCAATTCCAGGACACGTGACGCTGCCCAAGTTCCTTGGTTGGGTGGGGGCCACACTATGGAAAATCATGGAGTAAATCCCTTGTTCTTTACACTGGAGACACTCATTTTAGACATTGGTCAACGTGCGTTAATTAAAAATACAAATAAAAAGAAGCGGTACTGTGCCTAGATACTGGGACGTATAACCCGAAAAATAGTCCCTCGGTGCTGGAATAAAGGGATAATGTTAAGTTTAGTGAAATGGACTCGTCGTCGATTTTATGTAATTCTTCCCGTTTTTTCCCCGTCCCGCGCGTCCTCCTCTCTTCTTTCCGTCCACAGATGGCGAGATCACTTCCAAACCAATGGTGCTATTTTTGGGACCATGGAGCGTGGGCAAATCCAGCATGGTCAACTACCTCTTGGGGCTGGATGAGACCCCCTACCAGCTGTACACAGGTAATGTTGCGTACGGGGGTCCAGTTGTAGCCTGTGGCTAGATGTTACTGCATTGCCCTCAACCTGCTGAGATCCCACTGAAGTCCATGGGAACCGCGGATGGGTGTAACCATGTCATCCTGACCTTTAAAGAGGGTGATCGTGTTGAAATCTGTGGCTAGATGTTACTGCATTGCCCTCAACCTGCTGAGATCCCACTGAAGCCCATGGGAACCGCGGATGGGTGTAACCATGTCATCCTGACCTTTAAAGAGGGTGATCGTGTTGAAATCTGTGGAGTTCACTGATGTGTCTAAGGGTGGTCCAGACTTTGAAGGTGATCCCAGTAATGTCAATGGGAATAAGCAGTGTGTGTAAATGGGTGGTGCTCATTTTTAAGATGGGCATCCCATTGAAGTCTATAGGGCCAGATGATACCCAGTTTCCTGACTATATGAGGGAAATATTATTGGAATTAATGGGATACATACACGAGTCTGGAAAGGTTGAGTTGAGATGTAGGTTTTAGTGTAGTTGAGTAATTCCTTGTCCTATCTCCCTCATCTTTGACATTTAATAGGATTACCGATGGATACGTTGACCTTAGAGCCGCCTACCGTACGACCTCTAGGATGATACAGGCCAATATTTAAAAGCTCCTATGAAGGGAATTTGAGCAAGTATATATTACATAGTTGGTTACATAGTATACACCAGTCCGGGGAAGCAGGTAAGGAGGGTGTAGATTGGACAACTCTCCTGTAGACATATATGTTGGGGCTAAACACAATTAATTTAGAGCACAGTGTGGTCTAAAGGTATTTTAGGACATATGACTTCACCATAACCCATGGGAGTCTTATAACATGTCCCTTTTGTCAACCGTCCGACAGGTGCTGAGCCCACCACTTCCGAATTCACGGTTCTAATGCACGGGCCGAAGATGAAGACCATTGAGGGCATTGTGATGGCTGCCGACAGCGGACGCTCCTTTTCCCCGCTGGAGAAGTTCGGCCAGAATTTCTTGGAGAAGCTGATCGGGATCGAGATCCCCCACAAGCTGCTGGAGAGAGTCTCGTTTGTGGACACCCCTGGTATCATTGAGAACCGCAAGCAGCAGGAGAGAGGTATGAGGGTCTAAACGTGGATATGTCAATGAGCAAAACCTCAGTGACAAGAACAGCAGGGGAGCTTAACCAACAGTGATCAAAGTTTGATGGTACTAAGTTGTACAGAGGAGTACCGGGACTTTTTTTAATTACACATCAGGAGTACTGTTACTTTTTTAGTTACACATCAAGAGTACCGTAACTTCTTTTTTTTACTACAAATCTACAGTTCAACTTCCCCTTTCTAAATAAATAGGGATTTATTTTTAAGGTCTATAACGTCTTATACATCTCTGCAAAGTACTACGTACATGGTTTGCGCTGTATAAATATAAATGCAACACTCGTTGAATTACAACTCACTCTGTCATAAGAGTTTTAGCTGAAGGGGGAAGATGGAATTGTCACTGTATGAGGTTCAGAACCGCTGACTGATTGCACCCATTGTGTTGTGGCTGATTCCTCCTGTACTCCTCGATCTGCAGGTTACCCTTTTAACGACGTCTGCCAGTGGTTCATCGACCGTGCCGATCTGATCTTTGTTGTTTTTGACCCGACCAAACTGGACGTGGGCCTGGAGCTGGAAATGCTCTTCCGGCAGCTGAAGGGTCGCGAGTCCCAAATCCGCATCATTCTGAATAAGGCAGACAGCTTGGCCACCCAGGAGCTGATGAGGGTTTATGGAGCTCTCTTCTGGAGCTTGGCTCCACTGATCAACGTGACCGAGCCACCAAGGGTCTATGTCAGCTCTTTCTGGCCACAAGAATACCACCCCGAAACGCACAGGGACCTCTTCCTCAAGGAGGAGATCTCCCTCCTGGAGGATCTGAACCAGGTCATCGAAAACCGTCTTGAAAACAAGATCGCATTCATCCGCCAGCACGCTATCAGGGTTCGAATCCATGGCCTGCTGGTTGATCGGTACCTCCAGACCTACAAGGAGAAAATGACTTTCTTCAGCGATGGGGAACTGGTGTTTAAGGACATAGTGGACGACCCAGACAAGTTCTTCATCTTCAAGTCTATCCTGGCCAAGACTAACGTCAGCAAGTTTGATCTCCCCAACCGAGAGGCTTACAGGGATTTCTTTGGAGTAAACCCCATCTCAGGCTTCAAACTCCTGTCCCAGCAGTGCTCCTACATGGGAGGCTGCCTCCTGGAGAAGATCGAGCGGGCCATTACCCATGAGCTCCCAGACCTCCTCGGCAGCATCGGCCTGGGCAGAAAGCCTGGGGGCCTCAACTGTGAGGTCACCGGGTGTGGCGAGACCCCAAAGAATCGCTACAAGAAACAATAACCTATCTCCCTCTTAACCCCTCTCCAGTCTCCCGATAAAATCCCTGTGAAAGGTCGCGCCTTCTGTTGGGGATGGAGCTTATCCACTCCAGCAAACCTTGCAGGCTGCACCCTTTTTACAATGTGTTCTTGAGATGTGTAACAGAGATGAATGTGTTTATACATAAAAGTACAAAATTAAATATTGATCTCCGGTGGGACCAGTGTACGGCTGGCCTCTCTGGCGGGTAAAGAATTAAGTACAAAGCTAGTGGTTTCCTTAGGAAGCACTTCTGATATCATGGGTGATGGTGGGACTTGCAGAGAGGCTGCAGCATCGTGAGATTCCACACTAACCCCACTGGTTTTTGATTCTTCTCTAACAGCATCGCTCTTTCTCTGATGAAGGGATGGGGGAGCAGGACAATTCTACACTGTTCCCGAGTAGCCAGACGGGCGAGTACGGAATCTCAATTCACTGCAGCCTCTGACACTTCCGGCATCGCAAATGACATCACAAACGCAAGGTGGCGAGAAACCAACGCGGCATCAATCATTTTATACTACAAAACGTCTATATATTAACCCCCGTGGTTTTCAACCGGTGTTCTGTGGAACCCTGGGGATCCGCGGAAATATTTGTGGGGGGGTCCCGATTAAAAAAAATCTGGTAATGGCAGATATTTGCAGTCTTCAAGACATCATAATAGTGTTGCCATTTTTTGATATCTACATATATAATAGTTTAGAAAAGGTTATCAAATCTAATGCTGAAATGGTATGTGTGTGTGTGTATATATATATATATATATTAGAGGAAGACCTTTCAACAGTCCTGATGATGAATGACCTTGGAATATCTTGACCTTTCTTTAGGAGATTTCATAATCGCCCCTTTCTTCCATCTGCGTCCCTAACGTGAGACCAGTGTCTTTACGTCATTACACTTCAGGTCGACAGAGTAACAAAGGCTGTTTTATGGAAGGGGGCCGAGTTCCGGCAGCTTTTTTTGTAAGGGATCAACAAGAGACCCCCTTAGACCATATAGTGATTTGGAAATGGTTGTTGCGGGGGCTGCATACTGACTTGGAGAGTGAGAGAGGGCCCTTTCACGGCATGTCTATCTGTAAAGCTGGGTTATTTCTTTTAGTTTAGATCTACATTTTACTACGCATAGGGTTCCCTGACTCTTTTTCCCCCCCCTGCAATAGGGGGGCTCAACTCCAGTCCTCAAGATCCCCCAACAGGTCAGGTTTTAAGGATATCCCAGCTTCAGCACAAGTGGCTCAATCAGTTCCAGTTTCAGTGCCGATGGCTTAATCAGTCCCTGCTTCAGCACAGGTGGCTCAGAGGCTAGGTCTTTGACTGAGCCTCTGACTGAGCCACCTGTCCTGAAGCTGGGATATCCTGAAAACCTGACCTGTTAGGAGGGTCGGGGGGGGGGGTGTCTTGAGGACTGAAGTTGAGCACCCCCTGCACTAGAAGCGCCCGCCGGTCTCAATGCATTTGTACGCGCTCTCCCGTGCATCACGGCACATTTCCAGGGGTTCCGCAGTCCTTACGAGGTTGGACATACGCGGCATTGACTGGGTATATGTGGGTACATGCCACCTTTGCTTAACCCTCTGAGTGCCGGGCGGACAGCAGGGCTCCACGAGAGGATATTTGAGATGATTGGTACGCGGCTGGAGAGTCGGGAGGGACGGGGCAGGTTAATGGATCCGAGATGGAGCTGGGGAGGGCGCGTGGTGTAGCCAATCGTGGAACATCAGTGTGCTTAAAGTAGGTTGATTTAGTGTGGAGTAGGCCAGGAGGGGCCACCTGCAGTCCTCAGGGACCACCAACAGGCCGGGTATTAGGGATATCCCTGCTTCAGCACACATGGCTCAGTCAACAACTGAGCTTCTGATTGAGCCACCTGTGCTGAAGCAGGGATATCCTTAAAACCTGACCTGTTGGTGGCCCTTGAGGACTGGAGTTGCCCGCCCCTGGGACAGATTAAAGCAGCAGTGCCACTTCCTTGGTCCAATGAATACATCCTTTTATTTGTTATTATAAACGCTCTTTCCTTTCACCTTTGTCATTGCGACGCTCTCCGCTTTGTTTCTTCTCGACACAATAAAAATGTTTGAGCTTGTTAAAGATAGACACCGCTGTGACCTCTCTCTTCCCTCCTCGCTGGCTCGTAGGAACCACTAAAGCAGGGACGGCTAACTCCAGTCCTTAAGGGCCACCAACAGGTCAGGTTTTCAGGATATCCCGGCTTCACCACAGGTGCCTCAATCAGTGGCTCAGTTTTGACTGAGCCACCTGTGCTAAACATGAAGCCACTGATTGAGCCATCTGTGCTGAAGCAGGGATATCCTGAAAACCTGACCTGTTGGTGGTCCTTGAGGACTGGAGTTGTCTGTCTGTGCTCTACACCTTATTCCCTTGTACTTTGCATTGCGCCGGTCAGTGGCACTGCGGCTTTAATGATTTCCGATATCCGCAGTGCGCCGGGAAGCGACACGGGGTACAGTTACCGGAGCAGCACAGGCCGTCAGTGTAATATCATGCCAACAAATGCAGCAGCTTTGTAGAGACCCTGACAGCACAAAGTGATGGACAGACAGACAGAGGTGTTTAGAGACAGACATATAGGCAGATCGATAGACAGACAGATATAGAGATGATAGATAGATACTGTAGATATACAGGAATAGAGATAGACAGACAGATAGATTGAGATATTCTTTGATTGCCAGAGTGAGAAGGGGAGAGATGGACAGACAGATAGACGGAGATAAATGGAAGATTGATAGACAGACAAATCTAGTGAGAAGAAAACAGATACAGATTGATGGACAGACGGGGAGACAGAGTAGTAGATAAATAGGCAAATAAAGAAGAAAAGAGACACGCAGAGGTATACAAAGAAAGACAGACAAAGCAATGGGTAGACAGAACCCGGGCTATATACAGGGAGGCAGCCAGGGATCAGGCATGTTCTCTGTTGGTTCCTCCGGCATGGAAGGGTCCTAGATCTTTTCCCTCTATCCCCGTCCAGATCTATACAGGGGGCCGCATTGGTTTAAAACTCCAACTATCCAGCGTGTGCCGGAAATGGAAAGCCGGGAGGTTTCGACCATTCCAGCGCAAAAATTAGTCAAAGGGTTAAATCCGCGACGTAGCAGAGAAGCTACCACACAAACGCTATAGATATATAGAAGTACAAGGCCTTGCAAGTGGAACTGAAGCTGGAGTTAGAATATGCCTGGAAGGTTCCTGCTGTTATGAATACTGGATAAGGGGAAAGAAGGAGAGAAAAAAGGAAAGGGGAGAAGAGAACAAAAGAGGGAAGAAAAGAGAAAAAAGCAGGATAGAGAGAAAAAGAAGAAAGAGAGAAACAAGGGATGAAAGAAGGAAAAAGAAAGCCGTCGATACCAAATAAAGCGCTACACACAGTTTAAATCTCATCTCCCCCCTCCTCCCTCTCTCCCCCCTTTCTCCCTCTCTTCCCCTCCTCCCTCCCTCTCTCCGTTTTATAGGGCAAATCAGGGTTACTGAGTTTCTCTGAACCCTTTTTTAAGGCTCAACAAGAAAATCCATATACTGTATACAGTATGAGGGTGTTGTGGATGTACTAGACACAAGCACACCCATTTCCACCTGAGAATGAGGGTAGGGTGTAGTGATGATGAAAGATGAGAAGTGCAGCTTGCATACTAACTGGGACAGAGATACATTTCTATGTCACATGTCTATATTTACATTTGTATTTATTGAAGTTTTGATATAAATACATTTCTCAGTTTTTTAAGCTTATTCTGGCTGGCACCCTTATCCGTACAAACACTCTGCTCTATACCTGCGGGTGTCTTTAATGGGGATGGTAACAAATATATTTAAAAAAAGACATACATTCACCTTCTCACTTTTATAGAAAGAATCACTGTATTACTTACTATGGATAATATAGGAGGCATTTGGAAAATGTTGGCGTTTTTTTTACTGCGATTATATACAAGGGTATTTTTTATTATATATATATATATAATTTTTTTTTTACAAACATCAATTCAAAAGCAACAAACTTAAATTAAAATATACCATTTTACATCTTATTTACACTGTATACAGAAAATGTTTACACACTTATATCTGACACCCGCCCATCTTTCTCCCCACCAGGATTTTATACCCCACCTGTCTCTCCCCCCCCCCCCTGCTTTATTTGCTGTATCTGCTCTATAACCGGTTCCCCTGCACAGGTTACAGGCACGAGAACCTGCTCTGTGGAGAGAAGACTGCGGGTGATCCACAACCTATATATTTCACAAGTGCATTAACTAACACCACTGTGCTCCCTCTAACCCTGCGAGTGATCCCTAAACACACCGTGCACTATTTCACAATAGTTTGGACCCTTTAAATCTGGCATCCGTAATGAGGCGGCCACGCCCTCCCACATCTCCACTGCGTAGGGACACTCCAGGAGGAGGTGCTCCACCGTCTCCCAAGATCCCAGCACAGGAACCTCGGGGGCAGTTCCTATCCGTAAATGTTTTTATATATTTACATTTGCTCTTACATAAAGACGCCCAGGGAAAGTCACCCAGACGGTATCCTGAACCCCAAGAGGGATCCTCGGGTCTAATAGATTCTGTAAGGCTTCTTTCTCGTCCTCTATATCACAGTGTTTCAGATCTAATTGTGTGACACACATTCTGCTCACTACTGGCCAGTACCATTTTTTTGTCCTGGGAACAGAAGTAATTTCCAAAGCAGTTATTTTGCATATATTTAAGAATTTGTACATTATCCTCATATATTCTGGCATATGTACACCTTTTACATTAATTATTTTAACGTGTTTTCCATCTAGCCAGTTTTGAAGGGGAGGCACCAACTTCCTAAAATATATATGCCAAAACTGGGTGATCTCCTGAATGCAGAGTATCAGGGACAGGCTCAGACAGTCCTGGGTTTATATCTAATGTAGGGTGATTTCCTAGCTGCAGAGTATCAGGGACAGGCTCACACAGTCCTGGGTTTATATCTAATGTAAAATGACCCCCTTACTGCAGAGTAACAGGGACAGGCTCACACAGTCCTGGGTGTATATGTATGGTAGGGTGATTTCCTGGCTGCAGAGTATCAGGGACAGGCTCACACAGTCCTGGGTGTGTATGTAATGTAGGGTGATTTCCTGGCTGCAGAGTATCAGGGACAGGCTCACACAGTCCTGGGTGTATACAGTATGTAATGTAGGGTGATTTCCTGGCTGCAGAGTATCAGGGACAGGCTCACACAGTCCTGGGTGTATATGTAATGTAGGGTGATTTCCTGGCTGCAGAGTATCAGGGACAGGCTCACACAGTCCCTGGGGGTATCAGTATGTAATGTAGTTATTTCCTGGCTGCAGGATGTATCAGGGACAGGCTCACACAGTCCTGGGTGTATATGTATGGTAGGGTGATTTCCTGGCTGCAGAGTATCAGGGATAGGCTCACACAGTCCTGGGTGTATATGTATGGCAGGGTGATTTCCTGGCTGCAGAGTATCAGGGACAGGCTCACACAGTCCTGGGTGTATATGTATGGTAGGGTGATTTCCTGGCTGCAGAGTATCAGGGACAGGCTTACACAGTCCTGGGTGTATATGTATGGTAGGGTGATTTCCTGGCTGCAGAGTATCAGGGACAGGCTTACACAGTCCTGGGTGTATATGTATGGTAGGGTGATTTCCTGGCTGCAGAGTATCAGGGACAGGCTTACACAGTCCTGGGTGTATATGTATGGTAGGGTGATTTCCTGGCTGCAGAGTATCAGGGACAGGCTCAGAAAAGGCTCTACATTTAAGGGAGGGCGGGGGGGGGGGGGGAGCCTAAACTTGCTGGCTTCAGATTATCAGGATATATATTTATAATGATATTTAATATAGGTTTAAACAAATAACTCTTAGCGAAAACCAGACATATTATCTGAGCCTGTGCCTGGCAACAATGTGACAAGACAATGCCGACATTGATGCCTGTAATGGGGTGACATCCTACAGCACACACAATTAATAGGGTTCTCTTCCCCACCCGTGTCCTATCTGCCCTGCTTCCTCCTCTTCTGCAATAGGGTCAAATTACTGAAGCTGTCTCTCTGTCTTCCCCCCTTCTCCCATCCCTCTCTCCCCTCCCTCCCTCTCTCTCTCTCCTCCTCCCTCTCAGCTCATCCCAGCATAGGAAAAACAGACAGGAGACAGAGAGAGAGAGAGAGGCCCCTCATGGCTGTGGAGGCAGAGGCTCAGCACCCCCTCCGTGTACCCCCCACAACTGCAGACAGAGAATCACCCTCACCTGCTGGAGAGAGCGACAAGGGGGCTGCTGCTCACAGACCCCCCCAACAACCACCCCACATGCTACAATTCAACAGGACATCTGCAAACGGATTGCACTGAACACACAGCTTGGCAGGAGGGGGGACCCCCAAAAAGAAGGGGGGTGGGGGGGAGTTCTCCTCTCGGGCTATTCTGCAGTGACTCTGCCCTCCTTCTTCCAGGAATGCTGGATCATTTTTCTGCAAGGAAGATGGAGCCCCCTGGGTGAGATGGGGATATTTTTTTGGTATTTTATTTTTCTCCCCCCCCTGGAGAAGAAGGGGAGAGGGGAGGTGAGCTGCTGTGGGGTGTACAGACTTCCCTTATACCTCTGATCATACATACATATATATATATATACACACTGCATGGTCTGTGCTGTGTTAGGACATATCCACATGCTTTCTGTTGGACTGCATTAGACTGCCAGGGCAGAGAGACTGCCAGAGACTGTTTTGCATGGCGGTGCTGGCGACTGCGGCCCCAGGCAGCCTGGAAGCTGTCAGATCCCTCCTGTTTGTCTGCAGCTGAAGGTTAGATTGCAGAAGGGAGGGAGAAGGGGGGTGAGTTGTTTAAAAAAAAAAAAAAGTCCCAGCCAAGTCCATTTCGTCAATATGGCTTCCCCTGTGAACCAGCAGCTGATGCATCACACCGAAGCAAGGTGCGACGCTGGCGGAGACGGCAACAGCGTGACCGTTCGGATTAACAAACCCCACCACCCGGGGCCCTCCAGGCGTTGCAAGTACAGCATCTCGTCCAGCTGCAGCTCCGGGGAGTCCGGGGTCAAGAAGGCAGGTGGCCCCGGGGCGGCGCGCAAGAAGAAGAAGAAGCTGCCCCAGCTGTTCGAACGGGCGACGTCCAAGTGGTGGAACCCCAAGTTCGACTCCAACAACCTGGAGGAGGCCTGCATGGAGCGGTGCTTCCCGCAGACCCAGCGCCGGTTCCGGTATGCGCTGGTCTACATCCTGGTGGCGGGGTTGCTGTGGAGCGTCTTCTTCGGGGTGCACATGAGATCCAGGCTGGTGGTCTACCTGGCGCCCACCCTGTGCTTCCTTGCGGTGTGTCTGGGCTTCTTCATCTTCACCTTCACCAAGCCCTACGCGCGACACTGCACTTTGGTCTCGCTGCTGGTCATGCTGTTGGTGTTCGCGCTGACCCTGGCCTCACAGCTTCAGGTCCTGAGGCCGGGGATTGACGCCAACGAGCTCTCAAACCTCACCACCCCTCCGATGACCACCTCGTCCTCTTGCCTCTCTCAAGTGGGCAGCTTCTCCATATGTGTGGAGGTCCTGGTGCTCCTCTACACAGTGATGCACTTGCCCCTGTATCTCAGCTCCTGCCTCGGGGTGGTCTACTCTGTGCTCTTTGAGACGTTGGGGTACCACTTTAGGGACGAGGGGTGCTTTGCCCCCATGGTGGGCAGGTTGGCACACTGGGAGCTGCTCAGCAAGGCACTGCTGCACGTCTGCATCCATGCTATAGGCGTGCACCTCTTCATAATGTCCGAGGTCCGATCCCGCAGCACCTTCCTAAAAGTGGGGCAGTCCATCATGCACGGCAAGGACCTAGAAGTTGAGAAGGCCCTCAAAGAGAGGATGATCCACTCCGTCATGCCAAGGATCATCGCCGATGACCTGATGAAGCAGGGCGACGACGAGAGCGAGAACTCGGTCAAGCGACACTCCACCTCCAGCCCCAAGAGTCGCAAGAAGAAGTCCTCCATCCAGAAGACGCCCATCGTCTTCCGGCCCTTCAAGATGCAGAGGATCGAGCAGGTGAGCATCCTCTTTGCCGACATCGTGGGGTTCACCAAAATGAGCGCAAACAAGTCCGCCCATGCCCTGGTGGGGCTCCTCAATGACCTTTTCGGGCGCTTCGACCGGCTATGCGAGGAGACGCGGTGTGAGAAGATTAGCACCCTGGGCGACTGCTACTACTGCGTGGCGGGCTGTCCTGAGCCCCGAGCGGACCATGCCTACTGCTGCATCGAGATGGGCCTTGGCATGATCGAGGCTATTGACCAGTTCTGCCATGAGAAGAAGGAGATGGTCAACATGCGTGTTGGGGTGCACACGGGCACTGTGCTGTGCGGCATCCTGGGCATGAGGAGGTTCAAGTTCGACGTGTGGTCGAACGACGTCAACTTAGCCAATCTGATGGAGCAGCTTGGGGTGGCTGGCAAGGTGCACATCTCGGAGAAGACTGCCAGGTACCTGGACGACCGTTACTTGATGGAGGACAGTCTGGTGGTGGAACGCGTGGGACAGATAGTGGCAGCCGACCAGCTTAAAGGTAAGGACGTCCGGTGGTAAATTCATCTTTTAAAACCTCTTCAGGGCCAATGGCCAGTAACTCATATTCAGGGGGATAAGCCTTAAATTAAAAATATTTTCCTCCCTAACGAAGACTCATTAATACGACATTAGTGAAGTGTCAACTCCTATCTGAGTGTGCAGAAGTTAACGCTTTACTAACTAGCAACCCTACTATGCTGAACATGGGACTTAATGAGGGGTTTAATACATGCGTTTATGAGTATCAGAGAGAGAAAGAGAGAGAGAGAGAGCGTAAGAGAGAGAGAGAGTAAGAGGGAGAGAGAGAGTAAGAGAGAGAGAGATTAAAAGAGTGAGAGAGAGAGCGTAAGAGAGAGAGAGAGAGTAAGAGAGAGAGAGAGAGAGATTAAAAGAGGGAGAGAGAGAGAGAGAGAGAGATGCGTGTGTCTAGGGGTTTTAAAAAAATATATATAATAATAAATTATTCATATTTATAACTCACACACATATTATTAACCGCTGTTTGTAGCACATTATTGCAAATGTCTCCATAAGTTTCACATGTTTTACGGTAACTTTATATTAAAAACGAAAAACCTGCAAATTAGTATTTTTCGGAAAACCCAGGACTGTCTGAGCCTGTCCCCGGATAACCGGGAGTTGAGTGGGATATATACATTCTGAATTGTGACAGATTTGGATGTGATTACAGATGTCTTTTTCGCTTCAGGGGTTTCATTTCAATCCACTGCCAACACAGAAACAAAGCAGAGTACTGTACATTGTTACAAGTGTTCTCTGTGAGAAAGTGGAAGATATCTCATTTAACCTGTAGGGTCAAACCAATATATATATATATATATAACCCGCTGTCGAGTGTTACCCTCGGCAGTGGGGTGTATGCGGTGTCTCCCGGCATTTTCCTGCATCTCTCTCTCAAACTTCAGTATCTCTCCCTGCATCTCCCGTGTGAAAATGGCCGCCGCGTTGCCACGACAACGGGACGCCGTGTGACGTCCATGGCGGCACGTAGCCTCCCGTTGTCATGGCAATGTGGTGTCATTTGACGCCGCGCGCCCATTTTCGCCTGAGATGCAGGGGTGGGGGGGGGGGGGGGAGACATTGAAGTTTGAGAGAGATGCCGGAAAATGCCGGGAGACGCCGCATACACCCCCGCCGCCGGTAACACTCGACGGCGGGTAAAATGCACTCGCCCCAGGTGATTTTATGAGACCTTTACGTTACTGCTGCTGGGTACAAAAACAGTGGGTAATAATAATCTTTGGCCTCATTAAAAATGGCTGCCATTGAAAATGTATGCCATGTAACGTTGCAAAAATGTAGTATTTTCCCCATACTTAAACCAGCCCGCTCTTTCTTTCTTTTTTTGTAATTCCCGGGAAGCAGGGGTTCAGCCCCGAGCTGGATCGCGTTAATTTTAGCTTCGGTACCCATTCGGTTCCCGAGATACGTACCGGTAAATGTAGCCGCTCTGGTATCTAAACCCTTCTGCATCACGCGGACCAATAGGAAGCCGCAACGTGACGGGAGAGGTTTAAGCGGCCATTTTGTTTCCCCGGAGGAGACAGAAATGCGCTAATTTTAACGGTAAATATTTTAGGATTAGGGGGGAGGGGTGAAATTAACGCAATTCAGCGGTGGGGGACCCCCTGCTTCTCATCTTGGTTAACACCTCACCCCCCTCCCCCCCACAAGGGTATGGAATTAATGTCTGCGGTATAACTTTATTATAAGCCCACCCTAGTTATTCAGGCCTAATTATCCCGGCTGATCAGGAATATCATAAGGCCACATCTAATTGAAGTACAAATGTCTCACCAGTGCAATTCCAGCAGCCATATTTAAGACTGCCAATTAGATTGTAAGCTCTGCGCAGCAGGGACTCCTTTTCCTAAATGTTACTTTTATGTCTGAAGGACTTCTTCCCTTTATGTGTTATTTGTAATATTTGGTATTTATATGATTATGTCACGTGTATTCCTGCTGTGACGCGCTGCGTACATTAATGGCGCCATATAAATAAAGATAGACACACATATATACTTGCAAATAATGCTCAAGCATTAGGAAGCGGTCTTTAGGGACTCATAACGGCGGCCATCTTTAGTAGGCCCTGCAAAAAAAAGAAAGAAAGGCTTTTAAGTCAGTTTTTCAACAGATGTTGGTTAATGTTAAAATAGATATGTATAATTGTCTATACCCCCCCCCCCAGAATCCTGTATAATTTTAAATCATATAATGTGAGTATTTGCCCCCCCCCCCTGAGAAGCTGCTTATTTTGTGGTGTTTTTTTTAGTGTTAAACAACATGATTTTCTCCATCTCTAGTGTCTGAGGTTACCACGGTAACCATTAGACCAGCGGTGCGCAAAATGGGGGGGGGGGGGGGCAGGAGAATTTCTAGGGGGGCGCGGCGGTAACAGAGGTCCCGCGCTCTTCCCCAGGGCATTTAAATGAAATGCCGGGGGAGGCGTGAGGCCTCTGTGACTCCCTTACCTGCTGCCAGTCGGGTCTTCGGCGATGCGTCGCCATGGCAACGTGCGTCAAATGACGCGGTGGGGTCACGTGACGTCACATTACCCACGACGTCATTTGACGCCGTGCCATTGGGAGAGTGGGGGCGCGAACGCTGCGGCTCCCGGGAAGGGGGGGCGCAGCTCAAGTAGTTTGCGCACCCCTGCATTAGACCACACTGGGCTTTGGAGAGAGCGCCATTTTAACCTCCCGGGCGCCTGGCATTTCAAATGCTTCTATCTCTTGAGCCCAAGCCGCGTTGGAAAGGGCGAGAGGGGGTCAGTTACATGAAAAACCTGCAATAAAAATGGGGTGCAGAGCGGATTGCTGCTTTAGTCCGCCCCGCGGTGCGGCGGTATGTTTGCGACGCTCCTCTCACCAGAACAAAATGCCAAAGTCTGCTCTGTTTATAGAAATCTGAAGTGGAAGTGGAAAAAAAGTGAGCTCCAAGTAACTGTGAGTAACTGTGAGTAACAGTGCGTAACAGTGAGTAACAGTGAGTAACAGTGAGTAACAGTGCGTAACAGTGAGTAACAGTGAGTAACAGTGAGTAACGTTCCTGAAGCGGCTAAACCCCGACAGGAAGAGGAAAATTATTCTGCTCTGTATTTAGCCCCTGCACTGCTAGACGGGTCAGCAACGCATAGCGCCGCGTGTTATTATATGGCTCTGCGTGTTATTATATAGCTCTGCGTGTTATTACATCGCTCCGCGTGTTATTATATAGCTCTGCGTGTTATTATATCGCTCTGCGTGTTATTATATAGCTCTGCGTGTTATTACATTGCTCTGCGTGTTATTATATCGCTCTGCGTGTTATTATATCGCTCTGCGTGTTATTATATCGCTCTGCGTGTTATTACATCGCTCTGCGTGTTATTACATCGCTCTGCGTGTTATTACATCGCTCTGCGTGTTATTACATCGCCCCACATGTTATTATATCGCTCTGCGTGTTATTACTGTATATCGCTCTGCGTGTTATTATATCACTCTGGGTGTAAGTATGTCTCTCTGCGTGTTATTATATCGCTCTGTATATTATTATATCGCTCTGCGTGTTATTACATTGCTCTGCGTGTTATTATATCGCTTCTGCGTGTTATTATATCGCTCTGCGTGTTATTACATCGCTCTGCGTATTATTACATCGCCCCACGTGTTATTACATGGCTCTGCGTGTTATTATATCGCTCTGCGTGTTATTACATCGCTCTGCGTGTTATTACATCGCTCTACGTGTTATTATATCGCTCTGCGTGTTATTACATCGCCCCACGTGTTATTATATAGCTCTGCGTGTTATTACATCGCTCTGCGTGTTATTATATCGCTCCGCGTGTTATTAAAAGGCTCTGCGTGTTATTATATCACTCTGCGTGTTATTATATCGCTCTGCGTGTTATTATATCGCTCTGCATGTTATTATATCGCTCCGCGTGTTATTAAAAGACTCTGTATGTTATTACATTGCTCTGCGTGTTATTACATTGCTTTGCGTGTTATTATATCGCTCTGCTTATATTATATCGCTCTGCATTTTATCACATCGCTGTGCGTGTTATTATATCGCTGTGCGTGTTATTACATCGCTCTGCGTGTTATTATATCGCTGTGCGTGTTATTATATCGCTCTGCGTGTTATTATATCGCTGCGCGTGTTATATAGCTCTGCGCGTTATTATATCGCTCTGCGTGTTATTATATCGCTCTGCATATTATTATATCGCGCTGTGTTATTACATCGCTCTGCGTGTTATTACATCGCTCTGCGAGTTATTATATCGCTCTGCATATTATTATATCGCTCTGCGTGTTATTATGTAACCCCCTCCTAAGGGGTTACTAGAGGGTTGGAGTGTATCGGGCTCCAACCTGCGTTGCCATGGGATCAGGACGTCACAGAGAGTATATAGGGAAGGGGAAGGTTCGAGGAGGTTAGGTTCCTTGGAGGATAACAAGGAGGGGAGCCTCGGGCGAATTACATTGCTCTGTGTTATTATATCGCTCCACATGTTATTCTATAGCTCTGCGTGTTATTATATCTCTCCGTGTTATTATATTATTATATTCTGAATGTTATTATATTGTTATTACATCGCTGTGCGTGTTATTATATCGTTCTCTGTGTTATTATATCGCTCTGCGTGTTATTATATCGCTCTGCGGTTAAATCGCTTGCGTGTTAATCCTCTTGCATGTTATTCATATTTTTTCTGCGGTTTTAATCGTTCTGTCGTGTACTATGTCGCCTGCGTGTTATTATATCGCTCGTGGTTTTTATTACATCCCTCTGCGGTGTTATTATATTGCTCTGTGTATTATAGTTCTGTGTGTTATACTGTTATTATATCACTCAGCGTGCTAGGAGATGAGGTTGAAAAAAGACATACGTCCATCAAGTTCAACCTATGCTAAATTTAGACAACCACACTTTATACTATATCTATACTGACTTATTGATCCAAATGAAGGCAAACAAAAACCCCAGTGTCATATCATCCAATGATGTCTCATAAGGGGAAAATAAATTCTTCCTGACTCCAAGAATTGGCAATCAGATTACTCCCTGGATCAAACATTCCCATGTATAATTATTTGGTATATCCCTGTATACCTTTCCCATCTAAAGATGTCCAGCCTTTTTTTTTAACAAATCCATTGTATTGCCATCACAGTCTCCATGGGTAAGAATTCACCCTGTAACTGCCCTTACTGTAAATAACCCTTCTTTGTTGCTGGTGAATGAAAATCTTTTCTCCAACCTTAAGGGGATGCCCAGAGTCCTTAGTACTGCCCGGGGATGACTAGTTCTTTCGAAAACTCCTTGTACTGTCCCTGAATATATTTGTATATAGTTATCATATTCCCCTCTTAGACAGCATCTTTCTAATGTAAACAAATCTAATTTAGCTAGCCTCCTCATAAAAATAGATGTCCATCCCTTTTTAAGTTGGTGGCTCTTCTCTGCACTCTCTCTAGTTCCATAAGTCTTTTCTAGGATTGGTGCCCAAAATTGTTACTCCATTTCAAGGTGTGGTCTTACTAATGTTGTAAAGGGGCATAATTATGTTTACTTCCCTTCCATCCATTGCCCGTTTGATGCAAGATAAGATCTTGTTGCCTTTGCAGCTACTGCATGACATTGGGCACTATTGCTAAGCCTGTGTCTAAAGCACTCCTAAATCCTTCTCCATCAAGGATCCGCCAATATATTTCCATTTAATTTGTAGTCGCCTGTTTATTCTGCTTCCCAAATCCATAACCTTACATTATCTGTATTAAACCTCACTCGGCATTTATCTCTGCCCACGTTTCCAGTCTCTCCAAGTCCTTTGAAGAGAAAATCATCTGCTCTGATTCTATACTTACACAATTTAGTATCATCAGCAAAGATGGACACTTGCTCTCGATCCCAACCTAAGGTAATTAATAAACAAGTTAAAAAAGCAGGGGGCCAGTACCGATCCTTGAGGTACCACCATGACCTTAGCCAACCTGAAAAAAGTTCAATTTATGACAACCCTCTGTGTGTCTATCCTTCATCCAGTTTTCAGCTCCAGGTGCAAAATATTTGACTGAGTCCAACGTCTTTATTTTGACAACACCCTCTTGTGTGGATTATATCAAAAGCCTTGGCAAATCTAAGTAACCACATCAATGCATGCTACCCTGTGTTAAATTCCTACCTTACCTCAATAAACAAAAAGGTGTTTAGCATGATCTACTAATAAATCCATGCTGACACATATGTCTATTAGGTAATATTCTTTGTTTTCGTTTCTCAATATTATCCGTAATAAACGTCAGTAGTCTCCCAATTATAAGTCAGGCTTACAGGTCTGTTAATTTCCGGTTAATCATAAAATCCTTAAATATAGGAGCACATATGCTTTACCACAATCTTGGTGGTACTGAGCTGTGGAAATGGAAGTGCCTTGAATATCATGTAAGGGTTGGCTAGTACTGAACTTAATCCTGAGAACTCTGGATATATGCCATCGGGGCCTGGTGCCTTATTACTTAATTTAATCAAGGCCTAGAATCTTCCTCAGTTAAACCAATTGTTCATTAATAAGGAGGTTGTGGCTTCCTCCTGCGGCACTACTATTGAAATGATTCTTCCGGGTAAATACAGAGGCAAAAGAACTTGTTAAACCTCAGCTTTCCTATCTCCAATTATCGTGCTGCGCCATCTCACACTGTAAGGGTCCTATTATTTCTTTCTATTTTGTTGTTTTAAGTACTTAATAACTTTTTAGGGTTTGACCTTACTTTCTATTGCAATCCTTTTTTCATTATCCATTTTTGCTATTGATTGCCCTTTTGTAACTTTTGCTACATCCTTTAATTCTGAACGATGTCTCTGTCCCTTCTGATTAAAGAATCTAAAGCCTTCTCTTCTTGCCCATTCCTCCCCTACCTGTTTATTAGCCACATTGGTTTTGACTTATTTTTATACTATTACCCAGGGGGGTATACACTGTAAGTGTGCTTCTAACAATGTTTTAAAGATGCCCTTTTACCTTCTACATGTTTCCCTGCAAACAAACAATCCAATTTATTCCTTGTAGATTAGTCCTCAGTTTATAACATCTGTCTCTAATGATTTTTGATAATTTATTTCAAATGATACATGTGTATGATCAGTTACTCAAACGTTCCAGGATTGTATATTTGCTTACTTCACATTGTTGATATTACCAAATCCAGTACTGCCCTCTAGGGTGGTTCCAATAATTTGGGTCATATAATCTTTAAGCACCCCCAAAAACCTGATTCCTCTTTGTTTCAATGCTCATTCATTGCTCAGTTGCTTGTCTGGATTAAAATCTCCCATAACAAACCTGACCAGTTTTGAGCTCTTCCATTTGCAAAGTATTTACAGCTTACTCAATCTCACAGTTTATTTGGTGGTTTATTATAGCAGCGGTTGCACAAACGGGGGCGCGAGACTGCCTGGGGGGGGGCAAGGGGTTTTCGAAGGCCCCGCGCCGCGTCCCCAAAGGCACATTAAATGAAATGCGGGGGGAGCTGCAGAGGCTCTGAAACCTTTACTTACCGTTAGGTCCCACACGCGTCGACCAGGGCAAAGGTCAGTGAAACGTCATCATGACGCGGAGGCTGATGCGGAACCGAGGGGGAGGGGGGACGCGGGGGTGGGTGACCGCCGTCAGGGGGGGCGCAGGGAATAAAAGTTGCGCCCCCCTGGTTTAATAGCATATCCTTCTCAAACACATTTTATATACTTTTGATACACATGCTGAATTCTATCCACAAGGTCTCTGCATTTCATCATCCTCATAAACATCTTCCCTATTATAGCTTTAGATCCGCGTTTACATTAAGCATATCTCCACCTCATCTTATATTATTCGATCTCCCGAAAAAGGGAATAACCCTCTAAATAACTGCCCAGTTATGAGTTTCATCCACCATGTGTCAGTAATGCCTGTGATATCATACAGCTCCTTGCAGCTATTAATTCAATTCCCCCCATTTTCTGTCAGGCTTCTTGCATATAGCAAGCATGATTTAAGTTTTTTTCAGCCTGTAATATTATCTATCTGCCTTCCTTCTTTTCTAGCCCACTTTGTTATTTAGTCTTGTAAGAAGTTTCTAGGTATTTACTGTAAACTATGAGGTGTCTCACTGTGTCAAACTTGCACTTGGCCCCCATTCTACCTCGTAACCCCGTGTTTCATCATTCTATACACGGAGACTCTCACATCCACCCACCAGTTTTTAAGTTCTTTTACAAATCTAAGGCTGGTCCTACATTTCATCCTGGTTCGTAACCATGTTTCATACGCCCATACATGATATATTATCTGTAACTGTGACATGCAAGTAGTTTGTATATATTATACCCGCAGTTATGTAAACTGTATTTGTAACCAGGTATTATTTTGTATTACTACTGTGACCCCAGGACAGACATGAAAACGGAAGAGGTAACCTCAATGTATGACTTACTTGTTGGTAAAAACATTTTATAAATAAATCACAAAATTCTATTAGTTTATCTGTTTCATTCCCCTCCCCCCTCCATCCTAGTTTTAAATCCTCCAACCATTTTTAAATTCTCTTCCCCCTAGCATACAGAAAGATCCCTCTTCATTGAGGTCGCATCCGTCCTATGAATATAGATGGACCTTCAGACAAGGAGTCTCCCAGGCTCTAAACTAAAAACCCAAACATACCTCCTTTCCTGACACACTTTCCTTGAGCCATGCGACATTAACCTCCCTGATGCTCGGACTGTCTACCTGCGTTAGGACGCATGGCATGGTAGTATTTCATGAAAATAATACCTTGGAGGTCCTTGCCTTCAGCGTTGTTGCCCTAGATACCCGCAATCATTGTTGGTAGGCTCTCCCATCTTCTCCTAACTTTTGTCATTGGGGCCAACGTGTACCCAGAGACCAAGCCGGATCAATCCCAGCCCTCCCAATCTTTCCTACCCGATCCGCATGTGCCGATCAACGATGTTATTATATCGCTCTGTCGTCAATTATATGCCTTTATATAGTCGGTCTGGTTATATTATCGGGCTCTGTGGTGTTATTATCATATAACGCTCTGTGTGATTAACATCGGTCCTCCTGGTGTTATTAACTACATCGCTCTCGTGTTAGTCATCCTGGGTTATACATCGCTCGCGTGTTTTAATCACCCTGGCGTGTATTACATTTACATTGCCTGCGTGTTATTACATCGCTCGGGCGTGTGATCTTATATCGCTGTGCGTGTTTATTGCTCCGATACGTGTATTACCAAAAAATCGCTCTGCGTGTTATTACCTTGTCTCCTGCGTGGCGTTTATACACTCGCGCTGTTATTACGCTCCTGAGTGTTAGTTATATCACTGCGGGTTATTACATTTCAAGCTACTGGTATAACCTCTGCGTGTTATCATTAGCATCGCTCTGAGTTTTATTATATCGCTCTGCTGTTTCTACGCTCGTTATTATATTGCTCTGCGTGTTTATTAGATTGCTCTGCGTGTTATATAGCTCTGCGGGTATAATTGTTTTAGCATTGCTTGCGTTATTAGTATACGCTCTAAGTGTTATTACATGTAGCATCAATCTGGTAGTTATTAAGCTTGCGTGTTATTAACCTCAATCTGCGTGTTATTATAATCGCTCTGCGTGTTGTATTATTCTTCTCCTTTTGTACTATATCAATCCTGAGTGTTATATAATCGGTCTTCTGGGGATTTAATATCGATTGCGGTTATAGATTGTGCTGCGTTCGGTGATCGCCTCTGCGTGTTATATTTGTTTTACATTGCCTATGCGTGTTCTTATATCGCTCTACTTGTTATTAACTGTACATCATTCTGCGTGTTTATTAATATCGATCTGGTGTTTAGTAATATCAATGTGCGTGGTATTATTGCTCCTGCGTGTTATTATATCTCTCTTGTGTTGATGTATCACCTGCCTGCCTCTGGTGTTATTATTTCTGATCTCTCTGGTGTTATAATCTATATTGTTGTATTAATCGGCTCGTGCGTGTTAGATAATCGCTCTGTGTTTATTATTATTCTTCTGCGCGTGTATTATAAACGCCTGTGTGTTATTACGATCGTTGGAAGTGTTATAATCTCTCTGCGTGTTAGTTATATCGCTCCGCTGTTGGTTATTGATCTTCTCTCTCTGCATGTTATTACATCGCGTCCTGCGTGTTATTTACTGCTCTGTGTGTTATTATATTACTTCTGCGTTGTTTTAAGTCCTCTCTGCGTGTTATTAGATCTCTACCTCTGCGTGTTAGAAGCATCGCTCTGCGTGTATTATTCCAATCGCTCTGCGTGTTATTAATCGTCTATGCATTATCCGAACGTCTGTATTCGATCGCTCTGCGTGTTTTACACGGTCCGTGTTATCTCCTTGCGTGTATTACACATCGCCTGCCTGTGCGTGTTATATACTGCATCTGGCTCTGTTATTACATCGATCTTGTTCTGAGGTGGTTTATTATATCGCATTGCTGTTATTATACACTCGCCGCGTGTTGCCTGTGTTATTATACTCGCTCTGCGTGTATTATATCCGCGGTACATCGATCTCCGTGTTATTATAACGCTTCTCGGTTTATTATAACGTCCTGGTGTATTACATCTCTCATGCGTGTATTGACTCTGAGGTAGATAATATCGCTCTCTTTAATAGCTCGCATGTTATTATATCGCATTCGTGTTATATCGTTTGTTATATATCACTCTGGCTTTTATCGCTCTGCGTGTATATTACATCCTTCTGTATGCTCCATGCATAATTATCCGCGTGTTATTACATCGCTCTTGCGTGATATCATCGCTCTGCGTGTTATTATATCGCTCTGCCATTGTATTTATATCGACTCTGCGTGTTTATTATCGATACCGTCTGAATGTTATTATATCATCTCTGCGTGTTATTATATCGCTCCTGCGTTCTATTACATCGCTGCTATAATCGCTCTGATATTATATATGAACCATGTCGTGGTTAGTTATTATCGCGTGCGTGTTTGCATAGATATCGTCGCGTGTTTTTATAAGTCGCCTACTGAGTGTCTATTACATCGCTCGGCGTGTTATATAATCGCTCCGCCATGTATTATAGTCTCTTGATTGTTATTATAGTCGCGCTGTTATATCGATCGCTGCGTTATTACATAGCTCCGTGTGTTTATTATATCGCTATCGCATGTTATTATATCGCTTTCTTCGTGTTTTACTTTCGGTTATATCGCTCTGCGTGTTATCTGCTATATACTTGCGGTTATCTCCTCTGCGGTTACATCGCTCGTTGTTATAGCGGAATCGCCTGCTGCTGTATGTATAACCTCTGCAGTACTCGCTGCTGCAGTTCCTTGTTATATCGCTCTCGTTGTTATTACACGTCTCTGTTTATTACACCGCTGGTTATATAACCTTATTTAATGTCTGCATTAATTATTGTCGCTTGGTTTATTATATCGCTCTGCAATGTTATTATATTTCTCTGCTGGTTATTTATCGCTCTCGCGTGTTATTACACGTCGGCTTGTTATATATGACCGCAGTTCTATCATTCCGTTTATTATCACCGGATTAATCGCTCCTGGCATGGTTATTCATGAGTGCGTGTGTGAGATATATCTCGGGCATTTATATATTGCTACGAGAACCATTGTTACTTATATCTCCCTAGTCGTATCGGATTCGCTCGTGTACATCTGATACACGCTTGGTGTTATTAGCCGGCTAACGTCTCAGTATATACTCATGACTCTGCATTTATATCCGGATATATCGCGTGGAATTACACCTGCGGTGTATGCTCGTATACAATGCTCTCATGTATACGAGTATAACATATAATGGGACAGAGACGGCAAACTAGCTCTGTCAGTACTAAACTGTTGAACGTACATCCAAAACGCAATCCCCAAATTCACGTTTTTTAAAGTGCTACATACTAAATGAAACAACCATTCCCGTTTCGGAGGGCTCGCGGGGTCTTTTTTCCGACATGACGTCCAGCGACTGTCAAATCCGGCTGACTTTTTATAGCGATGCAACTTTTGGAAGTACTCTACTGCAGGGAAAGCCAACTCCAGCCCGTACAGGGCCACATACAGATGCCAGGTTTTATGGATATCCCTGCTTCAGCACAGGTGGCTATCAGTGGCGCATTCAACGGTATTGAGCCACCGTGTGAGCAGGGATATCCCTAATACCTGGCCTTGCTGGGGTCCTTGACGACTGGAGTTGGCCCAACCCACCCCCTCCCCCTCATAAGGTAGGGTTTTCCGGATAGTCAACAGTCTTCATCACAGGTGGCCAAGTCAGGCTACTTCACAACGGTGCGTCGCCAGTCCCAGCTTCAGCACATGTGGCACAGTTTAGAATGACTGCACCGCCTGCTGTGAAGCAGGGATTATTCCTGCAACCTGACCTGTTGTGCCCTTGAGAACGTGAAAGTGCGTGCCCACCCCCCCTGTTACAAAACCATCATCAGGGCCTCCTTCGTGCTTATGAAAGAACTAAACCCCGCCGTTCCCTCCCCCACGGTGTGGCGTTATTCCAGTGGTCTTCTCTGCCGACCCAGTTTAAATCTATTTTCCGAAGCTCCTCAGGTTTACGATGCGTCTTAACCTGACCGTACGGGCCAAGCTAGGGAGTCTGTGGGGGAACAACAGGATCGGGATGACGAGAGGAACAGGCGTTGGGGGGGGAACAGCGGCGGGAGCAGAGGACGGCGTGGGGGAGGGAACAGGGCTGGGAGCAATGAAGGGCAACTGGGGGGGGGGGGAACAGGCGGGAGCGAAAGGGCGGCGTGGGGGGGGGGAGAAACTAGGCGGTGAGGCGATAGGGCGGCGTGGGGAGGGGAAACGGACGATGGGAGCGAGAGGGCACGTGGGGTGGGAAACGGTGGGGAGTGAAGGGGCTGTGGGGGGGAACAGGCTGGGAGAGAGAGGCAAGTGGGGGGGGAACAGGCGGGAGCGAGAGGGCACGTGGGGGGAAACAGGGCGGGAGACGAGAGGGCAACCCCCGGTTGGGGGAGGATAACGGTGGGAGGAGAGTGGGCCTGCTGTGGGGGGAACACGTGGGGGAGCGAGAGGGCACTGGGGGGGGAACGGCGGAGAGCGAGATGGCACGGGGGGGAAATCGGAACGGAGGGAGCGGAGCGCGAGCGGCGGGGGGGGGGGGCAGGTGGAACGAGAGTGCGGGCGTTGGTGGGGGGGGGGGAGTGACACATGCGGAGCGGAGGTCTTGGGGGGGGGGGCGGAGCGAGGAGGAGAGTGAAGGTGGGGGGGAGCGGTGGGGGGGGAACAGGGGCGGGTGCCTGAGCGGTGATGGCGTCGGCGGAGCAGTGTCGGTTGGGGGTAGGGACAGGCGGGAGCAGTAAGAGGGCACGTGGGGGGGGAACAGGCGGAGAAGGGAAGCGGTGGGGTTGCGCGGTGGGGGGGGGGGAAAGGCTGGGAGCAGAGAGAGGGCCTGTGGGTGGGGGGGAAGCAGGCGGGGAGGAGAGGGCGCGTGGCGGGGGGGAGACGGCAGAGGCGGGAGCTGATGAGGGCGCACTGTGGCGGGGGTGAAAGGCAGGTGGAGCGAGAGGGTTCGAGGCGGTGGGGGGGAACAGGCGGCGAGCGAGAAGGCGCTTTGGGGGGGAACAGGCGGGAGCGAGAGGGCACGTGGGGGGGGAACAGCGGGAGCGAGAGGGCAACGGTGGGGGGGGAACAGGCGGGGGAGCGATGAGGGAGGTGGGGCGGTGAGGCAGGTGGGAACGAGAGGGCCGTGGGGTGGGTGAAGGGGGGGGGGAACAGCGAGAGAGTGCGAGTGTGGGGGGGGGAACGCGGCAGGGCATGGGCAGCAGCGGGGCGGGGCGGACACGCGGGGTAGGGAGTCTTTGGACGATGTTGAGAGGCGGGATACAAGGCGGAGGTTCGGGTGGGGGGGGGAAAGGGGACACGCGCTGGTCGCAGCGAGAGCGGACGCTGGGGCCTGATCCGGGGGGGAACAGGTGGGATCGGATAGTTGCGGGCGGCTGGTGGGGGAGGGTGAGAAGAATAGGGAGCGAGGAGGCGCGGGGGGGGATCAGTCACAGACAGCTGCTCCTCTCTGTCCTTCTCATACACCCTTCCCCCCCCCACCCCCTCACACCATCACTTCTTATATACACATTGGCAGAGGCGGGTAAGACAAGTCCACACACACCACCCTACCAATCCTTATATACACACAGCGGGCACAGCGTGGGCAGAGGCAGTGACACAACACACACACCTAACCACCAACCTTATATACACACGGCGGGCACAGAGTTGGACAGAAGCGTGAACACAACACAACCACCCCTACCAATCCTTATATACACAACAGCGGGACAGGCATGGGCAGAGGCAGTGACACAACACACACCACCCTACCCATCCTTATATACACACAGCGGACACAGCGGGCACAGCGTGGGCAGAGGCAGTGACACAACACACACCACCCTACCAATCCTTAATACACACGCGGGCACAGCGTGGGCAGATGCCAGTGACACAAAACAAAACACCCTACCAATCCTTATATAACACACAGCGGGCACAGTCGTGGGCAGAGGCAGTGGACACAACACACACCACCCTACCAATCCTATCACACACAGCCGGCACAGCATGGGCAGAGGGTGGCATGAAAACACACACCACCCTACCAATCCTTATATACACACAGGGCACAGCATGGCATAGAGACAGTGACACATACACACACACGCCTACGAATAAGCAACTTATATACACACAGCGGGCACAGTGGGGCAGAGGCAGTGCACAACAACAACCGCACACCCACCCCACCAACATCGTATATACACACAGCGGGCAAGCACTGGGCAGACAGTGAGAGTCAGTTGACACAACACACACCACCTACCAATCCATATACAAACAGCGGGCACAGCGGGGCAGAGGCAGTGACACAACACCACCACCTACCAATCCTTAATATACACACAGCGGGGCAGTCCTGTGGGCAGAGGGCAAGGTGACAGACACACCACCCTACCAATCCTTAATACACACACGGGCACAGCGTGGGCAGGAGGCAAGTGACAACACACCACACACCACCACTACAATCCTATATACAACAAAGCGGGCACAGCCGTTTGGCAGAGGCAGTGGACAAACACACACACCCTACCAATCCTTATATAACACAACTCGGTGCACGCCATGGGCAGATGCAGTGACACAACACACCCACCACCCCAATCTATATAAACACAGCAGGGCCAGCATTGGGCACGAGTGAAGACAAGACAACACCTCTACCACAAATCCTTATCTACAACACAGCGGGCACGCTTGGGCGCAGAGGTCAGGACAACACACACCACCCTGCCAATCTCTATCAACACACAGCGCTTGCACAGATGGTGTCATAGGCAGTGACCAGACAACACCACCCTACCAATCTCATTAATAAAAACAGCGGGAACACAGCTGGGCAGATGGCAGCTGGACGACACACACCACCCTACCAATCCTTATATACACACAGCGGGCACAGCATGGGCAGAGGCAGTGACACAACACACACCACCCTACCAATCCTTATATACACACAGCGGGCACAGCAGAGGCAGTGACACAACACACTTAACCCTGCCTCCTTGTTCACACACAGCGGGTACAGCATGGGCAGAGGCAGTGCAAGACACACACCCAATCCTACCACCCCTACCAAGTTGCTATAACATGGGCAGCAGCAGTGTAAAAATGACTCACAAACACATAATACCACCACAGGAATGGGTATAACATGGGTACGGGTAGCAGTGCAAGACCCAAATACTATATTGGGTGACTATCACACAGGCAGCTTGGGCAGAGTTAGGGTGTGCAGGGCACAGGGTTTGTTCCGGGCCTGGCGGTTCCAGGGGGCCCGCACCAACCGATACCAGAAGTTGGGTCCAACTGGAACTTCAGTGATCATCTGCCCCGGCTGGACCACTTCTCCGAAGCTGGGACTGGGCTCCCGTCCCCACTCAACAGCCCTGGGGCTCAGGTCAACACTTTGCCATGGGCTTCTTAAGAGTTGTTGGTAGGTCTGAGGCTGTGTCCATGCACACCCAGCCCGAATAATATTATACACCCATCATGTGGCGGTTCTGCAGGCCGTTCTGAGCGGTTACGTACAGGACGTTTTGAGGTCATGGCTCAGAACTTTGTAACTACCTGGTCCCATCGAAACTGTGTCCCGTTATCACACTGTTTTATTGTTCAGTCCTTGCCCTCCCTAGGTCCTGAGACGCAGAGAGCCCCAGGGTGAGGGACAGGAGATACATGGGGGAGAGGAGAGACGGGGGGGGGGGGGGGGGGGAGAGCAGGGAGGAGGGGGGAGGAGGAGAGAGAAGGTGGAAAGGTGCTAAATGGGAGAGAGCAGAGAAGGAGGGATGAGGGGGAGGAGGGAGAAGGGGAAAAGATATAAATGGGGGGAGGAGGGAGAGAAGGGATGAAGAAGAGGAGGAGAGGGGAGAAGGTGGAAAGGAAATAAATGAGGAGAGGAGAGAAGGGGGAGGTGGGAGAGAAGGGATGAAGAGGAGGAGAGAGAAGAAGGTGGAAAGGAAATAAATTAGGAGAGAAGGGGGAGGTGGGAGAGAAGGGATGAAGGGGAGGAGGAGAGAGAAGAAGGTGGAAAGGAAATAAGTTGGGAAAGAAGGGGGAGGTGGGAGAGAAGGGATGAAAGGGAGGAGGAGAGAGAAGGTGGAAAGGTGCTAAATGGGGGAGAGCAGAGAAGGAGGGATGAAGGGGAGGAGAGAGAAGGGGGAAAGATATAAATGGGGGGGAGGAGGGAGAGAAGGGATGAAGAGGAGGAGAGAGAAGAAGGTGGAAAGGAAATAAATTAGGAGAGAAGGGGGAGGTGGGAGAGAAGGGATGAAGGGGAGGAGGAGAGAGAAGAAGGTGGAAAGGAAATAAGTTGGGAGAGAAGGGGGAGGTGGGAGAGAAGGGATGAAAGGGAGGAGGAGAGAGAATAAACAGGAGAGGAGGGCGGTCAGAAGAGGGGGAAGGAGGCAGAGAGGAGAAAAATGGGGTAGGACAGGGGGGAATAGAGGCAGAAGAAGTGTGAGGGAGAGCGAAGGGGAAATGATTTACCTACACAAATATGTCCCTTGCCAAGTCTCCAAATCTGAGTCAGTAGATTTATTTATTTATAACACGTGTTACCAGGAAGTGATGCATTGAGAGCTACCTCTCGTGTTCAGGTATGTCCTGGGCACAGAGTAATGATGACAGATACATGGTTACAGATACATAGTTACATAAGTGAGCAGGGTATACATTATATACAACACATCGCGTGCCCAGTTACAGTAATATGCTGCCGGTCAGACGCCCTCGGCCTGCGGGTCAAACCTTCTGCAAATCACTTCCTGCCCCCCAAACCCCTCTCCTGCAAAACCACAGGGGCGGAGAAAGAACTCACCCACCGAATAATGAGCGCAGGGGCGATCTCAACGTGGTCGCGATCAGGGCAGGGTGAAGAAAAACACCCGGTTTCAAATTCATTATAAAGAAAATGACCATTTGTCCCTTTTTAAAGGACAAAAAAAAAATGATAATTAAAGATAGCAAAAAAAAACCCAAAATATATGAAATCAGTATTTTCCCGAAATATTACAATTACAAAGGGGTTTTTCTTTTCCCGGAAAGGGTTTTGGTTGGGGGTCAGGCAAAATGGCAGCAAAGGGGTTATGTCAGGAGTTCTCAACCCCAGATGTCAAACCCCCCCCCCAAGAGGTCAGGTTTTAAGGATATTCCTGCTTCAGCAAGGGGATCAATTGAAGACTGAGCCACTGATTGAGCCACCTGTGCTGAAGCTGGGACTGATTGAGCCACCTGTGTTAAAGCAGGGACTGATTGAGCCACCTGTGCTGAAGCAGGGACTGATTAAGCCACCTTGTGCTGAAGCAGAGATATCATGAAAACCTGGCCTGTTGGTGCCCCTTGAGTTGAGAATCACAGGGGTTAAGTGATTTGTTGGCACTTGTCACAAATGTGTTTGTGTGTCCTGATCGGTTTGCGAGTGCTGTGTTTGTTGTCGAGAGGTTAGGACTGGGTGAGGCGGGCGGTTCAGGCTGGCTCTCTTGTTATTGCTGGATACACAGGAGACCACGGACATGCCTGGGGCGCGTGGCTGCACAGTGGCACTGCAGCGGCAGGATGATATAGGGAAGGGTAGACTGTCCACGGAATTTAGTGAGCAAGAAGGTGGCAGCCCACGGTGATAGTGTATATTATAACGTGTCTAGCTGTGTACATGGGAAAACCTGGGTGTATCATTGTGTATATCTGTGTGTCTGTGTGTGTGTATCATTGTGTCTGTGTGTGTATCAGTGTGTGTGCGTGTGTATCAGTGTATCATTGTGTCTGTGTGTGTATCAATGTGTCTGTGTGTGTGTATCAGTGTTTGTGTATGTATCAGTGTGTCTGTGTCAGCGTGTGTGTGTATCAGCGTGTGTGTGTATATCAGTGTGTGTGTTTGTATCAGTGTGTTTGTGTGTGTAACAGTGTGTCTCAGGTTGGACTAAGGTCATGGGTGGAGTACCTCAGGGGTCGGTACTGGGACCCCTGCTTTTTAACTTGTTTATTAATGACCTTGAGGTTGAGATCGAGAGCAATGTCTCCATCTTTGCTGATGATACTAAATTGTGTAAGTTAGTAGAATCAGAGCAGGATGTAATTTCTCTTCACAAGGACTTGGAGAGACTGGAAACGTGGGCAAGTAAATGGCAGATGAGGTTTAATACAGATAAATGTAAGGGTATGCATTTGGGATGCAAGAATAAACAGGCGACTTACAAATTAAATGGAGATATATTGGGGGAATCCTTGATGGAGAAGGATTTAGGAGTGCTTGTAGACAGCAGGCTTAGCAATAGTGCCCAATGTCATGCAGTAGCTGCAAAGGCAAACAAGATCTTATCTTGCATCAAACGGGCAATGGATGGAAGGCAAGTAAACATAATTATGCCCCTTTACAAAGCACTAGTAAGACCACACCTTGAATATGGAGTACAATTTTGGACACCACTCCTTAGAAAAGACATGGAACTAGAGAGAGTGCAGAGACGACCCACCAAATTAATTAAGGAGATGGACAATCTGATTTATGAGGAGGGGCTAGCTAAATTGGATTTATTTACATTAGAAAAGATGTGCCTAAGAGGGGATATGATAACTATATACAAATATATTCGGGGACAGTACAAGGAGCTTTCAAAAGAACTATTCATCCCACGGGCAGTACAAAGGACACGGGGTCATCCCTTAAGGTTGGAGGAAAGGAGATTTCACCAGCAACAAAGGAAAGGGTTCTTTACAGTAAGGGCAGTTACAATGTGCAATTCATTACCCATGGAGACTGTGATGGCAGATACAATAGATTTGTTCAAAACAAGGTTGGACATCTTTTTAGAAAGGGAAGGTATACAGGGATATACCAAATAATTATACATGGGAAGGATGTTGATCCAGGGAGTAATCCGATTGCCAATTCTTGCAGTCAGGAAGGAATTTATTTTTCCCCTTATGAGATATCATTGTATGATATGACTCTGGGGTTTTTTGTTTGCCTTCCTCTGGATCAATACGTCAGTATAGATATAGGATAAAGTATCGGTGCACAAACTGGGGGGCTTGGGGGCGCGAGATTAACTGTGGGGGGCGCGGGGTTTACAGAGGCCCTGCGCGCTTCCCGAATGCACTTAAATTAAGTGCCGGGGAGCGGCGAGGGCCTCTGTAAACCTCACTTACCTTGGCTCCGGCGGCTTCTTAGACGCATCGCGATGTCAAATGATGCCGCTAGGTCATGTGATGTCATGACACCGGAGCCGAGGTAAGGGGGGGGGCACGGAGAGAGGGGAACTGCCGGCATTGGGGGCGCAGGGAAAAAAGTTTGCACTCCCCTGGGATAAAGTATCTCTCTTCTAAATGTAGCATAGGTTGAACTTGATGGACGTACGTCTTTTTTCAACCTCATCAACTATGTAACCGTGTGTGTGTGTCAGCGTGAGTGTGTATCAGTATGTTTGTGTGTATCAGTATGTCTATGTGTGTATCATTGTGTCTGTGTGTATCATTGTGTCTGTGTGTGTATCAGTGTGTCTGTGTGTGTATCAGTGTGTGTATATCAGTGTCTGTATGTGTATCAGTGTGACGTGTGTGTGTATCAGTGTGTCTATGTGTATCAGTGTGTGTGTGTGTGTGTGTGTGTGTGTGTGTGTGTGTGTGTGTGTGTATCAGTGTGTCTCTGTGTGTGTGTATCAGTGTCTGTATGTGTATCAGTGTGTCTGTGTGTGCGAATCAGTGTGTCAATGTGTAGATTAGCTTCTGTCTGGGTATCAGTGTGCATCAGTCTGTGTGTGTCTTGTGTTTGCATAAGTGTGCCTGTGTCAATGTGTGTACCAATGTGTCTCTGCACCAGTGTGTTAAAGCAGCAATACTACTTTCCAACTTTTTTTTACTTTTTATTTAGTTCTTATGCGCATATATAAAGTATGCGACGATGTATAATTCTACATCCGTACCTAAGCTGGCAATCATTTGGTGCTCCTGTTATAAATCTGTCAAAGGTCTGATTGTGTGCCTATCATAATGGCCGCCTTCTAGTTTCAATCAATTCTTCAGTGAGTGTAACTCAGCAGCAACAATGTATCCTGATATTACTAAGGTAACAGTGTATATTGTTACAGTTTGCACCTCAAACTGCTGGGAACATTGATCACAAACAGGAACGTGTTACACAGATCTTGCACTGCTGGGGAGGTGGGCTAAGCCTGCTATTGAAATAAACCGATGCTCCATATATTAAATCTCATTAAAAATGGCATTAAAAGTTGAAAAAAAACAGTCACTATTATCTAATGTTACAGAATTGATTTATTAAAAAAATCACAAAAATCACGCCTGTAAGATTTCACATGTTTTTATGCTTTAATGTGTGTGTCTAGGTATCAATGTATATTATTGTGTTAATGTGTGTAGCAATGTAAATGTGTTTCAGTGTTAATTTGTGGGTATCAGTGTGTTTCTGTCAATGTGTGTACCAGTGTGTTTGTCTGATTATCAGTGTGTCTGTTTATCAATGTGTGTATTAGTGGGTAAATGGATGTATGTATCACTGTATCTAGGTTTCAATGTGTGTTAATGTTTGTGTATCAATGTGTGTGAATCAATGTGTGTGTGTTAATGTGTATGTATGTCTGTTTGTATTTCAGAATGTATGTATGTATGTATATCTTGTATGTATGTATATATTTATTTATATAGTGCCATTCACGTACATAGTGCTTTACAGCAGTAATATACGTGATAATCATATAAATAACGAATAGTACAAATAACACGTAAGGGGATTAAGTGCTCCAGACATAAAAGTTACATTAGGAAAAGACAGAGCCCTGTTGTACCCCCACAGAGAAATCGATAGAGGAGTTAGCAAAAAAGACACTGAAAGTACGATGGGAGAGGTAAGAGGAGATCCAGAATAGAGCTTTGTTCCGAATACCAATAGTATGGAGAATGTGAAGGAGAAGAGGGTGGTCCACGGTGTCAAATGCTGCAGAGAGGTCAAGTAATATGAGCAGAGTAATGACCTTTGTCTTTGGCGGCATGCAGATCATTAGTTATTTTAGTGAGGGCTGTTTCAGTGGAGTGAGCAGTGCGGAAGCCAGATTGTAGAGGGTCTAGGAGAGAATATGTGGTGAGAAAATGGAGCAAGCAAGAGAATACAAGACGTTCAAGGAGTTTAGACGCAAAAGACTGGAGTGAAACAGGACGATAGTTAGAAAGACAGGTAGGGTCAAGCTTGCTGTTTTTGAGTAATGGTATAACTTTTGCATGTTTGAAGGAGGAAGAAAGGGTACCAGAGCAGAGGGAGGAGTTAAAAATGTGTGTGAGCGTAGGGATTATAGTAGGAGCAAGAGGTCTTAGGAGATGGGAGGGAATGAGGGCAGGTGGTAGAGGGAGAAGAGGAGATCAGCAACGTTACATCCTCCTCTATGACACCGGAAAAAGAGTTGAGGAAGGCAGGAGGAGAGTTAGGAAGAGGTGTAGGATGGGAGGAGGATACAGAGGGAATGGCCTGACGTATGAATTCCACCTTTTCCTTGAAATAGTCATCAAAGTCCTAAGGTGAGATGGAGGAAGAAAAACAGGCAGCAGAGGGTGATCTGTTTAGAGAGTCAAAGACAGAGACGAGTCGGCGAGGGTTAGACTTGTGCTTGTTGATTAGTGAAGAGAAGTAGGTTTGTTTAGCCTGGAAGAGGGCAGAGTTGAATCAAGACAGCATACATTTGTAGTGAAGGAAGTCTGCGAGAGTGAGAGATTTCCTCTAGAGGCGTTCAGAGGAGCGAGCGCAGGAACGCACCATACGCGTGTGGGAATTTAGCCAGAGTTTCGGGTTAGAAGGGCGAGAACAGCAGAGAGAACGTGAGGCATGTAGATCAAGAGAGGAGGATAAGGCAGAGTTGTAGTTCCTGACCAGGTTGTCAGGGTCTGGAGCAGAGCTGAGAGGAGAGGGAGGAGCGTAAAGTGGACTCAAAGTCTGGTAGGTTAATAGAGTGCAGGTCTATGCAGAACCGAGGGCTAGATGGAGTTGGAGAAGGGGAGAAGCGAGAGAGAAAATGAGATGAGAAGATGGTCAGAGAGTGGAAAAAGGGAAATGGAGAAATCAGATAGAGAAACTGTTATAGTGAAAACCAGGTCTAAGTAGTGGCCATCCCTGTGGGTGCAGGCTGCAGTCCACTGTTGAAGGCCAAAGAAGAGGTTAGAGAGAGAAAGCGGGAAGCCCAAGGGTGAGAGGGGTCATCAATATGGCAGTTGAAGTCCCCAAGAAGAAGAACAGGGGAGTCTGAGGAGAGAAAGAAAGAGAGCCAGGATTCAAAGTGAGAGAGAAAGACAGAAGGGGGATGAGTAGAGGTAGACGATAGATGACCACCAAGTGGAAAGGGAGAGGGGAAAAAAATCTGGACAGTGTGAGCCTCAAAGGAGGGAAAAGAAATAGAGAGAGGAATAGAAAGGATCAGGTAACGGCAGAGAGAGGAGAGCAGGAGCCCCACACCTCCACCCCTGCCATCAGGGCACGGAGTGTGGGAGAAGGAAAGGCCACCATAGGAGAGGGCAGCTTCCAGAGCAGAGTCAGACTGAGTGAGCCAGGTCTCAGTTATAGCAAAGAGAAGCAGGGAGTGAGAGAGAAAGAAGTCATGCACAGAGAGGAACTTGTTAGAAAGGGAGCGAGCATTCCAAAGGGCACAGGAGAAAGGGAGAGAGGAGGGAGGGTGGCAGGGGATGGGTATGAGGTTAGAGGGGTTGACACCAGAAGGAGTAGAAGTTGTATGTGGGAGGCGAGGACGAGAGCAAGTAGAAATAAGGCAGGGACCAGGATTGGGAGAGATATCCCCTGAAGCGAGGAGGAGAAGCATGGATAGAAAGAGAATGTGTGAGGATGAATTGTAGGGGTGTTTTAGTAAGGGCAATATATTTCTGTGTTGTGTCAGAGGGCGCAGGTAAGAGAGGAGTTCATGTGAACTGGGAAGTGGTGAAGGAAGGAGAGATGGAGATATATGAATAGAGTTAGGGACATACTGAGGCTGGTGGAAACAAACGGGTATTTTGAAAAGAAGGGAAGTCAGAGCAAATATAAATAGCAGCAGTGGTATGGCAGCGATAGTTAGTGCTGAGGCGTGCAGTCTGGGGTAGATAATGTCCTCCTATCCAGCGTAGTTCAAATCCAGGATTCAGGGCCAGTATGTGTTCTGTTGTACACTTGTTCACTCCTGTTGGACTCCTGGTTCAGTGCTGGCCACAAGGTGTTAGCTGTTGGAACATGTACAGCAGAGTGTACGTCGGATATGCAAATGACCTATATGGCGCCAGTGAAGACAGTCCTAAAGAAGAGAAATGTGTGTGACATGTTTAAGGGATCAGTCCCTCCTAGGGGCAAGTGTACTAATGGCAGTGACATGGTTAAGGGGTCAGTCCCTCCTAGGGGCAAAGTGTACTAATGCAGTGACATGGTTAAGGGGTCAGTCCCTCCTAGGGGCAAAGTGTACTAATGGCAAGTGGACATTTTTAAGGGTCACCCCTGCCTAGGGGCAAGTGTACTAGCAGTGACATGTTAAGGGTCCCCTCCTAGGGGCAATGTACTAATGGCAGTGACATGGTTTAAGGGGTCGCCCCTCCTGGGGCAAGTGTAACAATGGCAGTGACATGTTTTAAGGGGTCAGCGCCCTCCTAGGGGCAGTGTACTTGGCAGTGACATGTTAAGGGGTCAGTCCCGTCCTAGGGGCAAAGTGTACTATGCATGGTGACATGGTTAAGGGGTCAGAGTCCTCCTAGGGGCAAAGTGTACTAATGGCAGTGACTGTTTAAGGGGTCACCCCTCCTAGGGCAAGTGACTAATGGCAGTGACATGGTTAAGGGGTCAGTCCCCCTCCTAGGGGCAAAGTGTGGCCTAAGGGCACATTGCATGGTTCAAGGGGATCAGCCCTCCAGGGGCAAGTGTACTAATGGCAGCTGACATGGTTAAGGGGTCAGTCCCTCCTAGGGGCAAAGTGTACTAATGGCAGTGACATGTGTTAAGGGGTCAGTCCCTCCTAGGGGCACAGTGTACTAATGGCAGTGACATGTCAAGGGGTCAGCCCCCCTAGAAATGTAACATGGCGTGACATGGTAAGTCACTCTGGTGGGTGTCCCTTTCTTTTTACCCCCAAATCTGACACCTATATTTGTTAAAGTTATTATATAAACACGATGAGCTGAGACTTTGGGGGGGTGATTGCCTCTGGCTGCTCCCTTCTGTCTGATGTCACTGTGTGTTCAACAAGATCTTGCACAGGAAAAGACCGCTCTCTCCTCCCGTTATCTCTATGGGCTCTCTGATAAGAACAGGCTGGGATTAAGGGTAAAGAACACACTTGAATAACACACACTCCCCCCCTCCCCCCCCCCCCCCCCATCCTGAGAAGAAAGGCAATTTGGATTTAATTTACAGCAAATCTTTACTTTTACGGTTATGTTAGCATTAGCAAAACAATTAGACTGTTAAACGGTTTGCTTTTTGGCCGGCTAAGTGGGATCGCTCCTTTAAGGGTGTCGACTGTTGACGTACGCCTAGTAGCGGGAACAGTCTCTCTCCCTGGAATATTTTAGCTGCTGGCGGGCGGCCAGCTAAATACTTATTATCACACGTGGCTCCGTAACACACACTGCACAAATCGCTCAAAGCCCAGGGAAGAATAGGTGACGCCAACAGACTGTCTGGATAGGTGTCTCAAAGTGCCTGTCCAAATAAAAAATGGTGACTGGGGGGGGGGGGCTGACATGATTTTTTTTTTTACCCTTCATTAAAATGGCTGCTATCCCCCACTCTTAATTAGTGACATGACTAAACTTCAGAAAGCTTTATCAGAGGAGCTCAGGACAAGAAGGCTTCGCTGATTAGTCTCTTTGAAGTCTGCCCCGGGGAAGCGGAGCGAGTGAGGATAAGCAGGAGGTGTCATGTGGAAACTCTACAGCAGGCTTCGGGGCCTTGTTACACAATTTAAAAAAAAAACAAAAAAACAGCAAGTAGAAAATAAATAAGGTTGGTTAATGTGTTTAAAGTGCGTCACACAGAGTTCAAGATCAAGACAGGTCATGTTTTTTTTTTAGGGTGGAATTGCTCCTTTGAATATATTTGACGTAAACGCTAGTGCCAGCTGTATCTGCTCCCCATGTCAGACATAGCAGTTAAAATCCAGCTTGCCATCTCTCCACCCTGTCTCTCCCTGCCCCTCCCCCCACTCCGTCTCTCTGTACGCTCTGTATCTCCCCTCCTTCGCTCCCCACTCTCCCTGCTCCCCCTCTCTCCTCTGCCCCCTTTCCTTCTCTACCCTTCGTTCTCTCTCCTCTGCCCCCCACTCCCCATCCTCACCACCCTCTCTTGTACTACTCCCCCTCCCTCTCTCCTCTGCCCCCCTTCCCTCTCTCTCCTCTGCCCCCTCTCCCCCCTTTATCTCCCTCCCCTCTCCTCTGCCCCCTCACTCCCCTTCCCTATCTCCCCCTTTTCTCCCTCCCCTCCCCCTCTCCTCCGCCCCTCTCCTCCCTCCGCCCCCCTCTCTCTTCCCCTCTCCTAGCCCTACCCCACCCTCTACCGCCCTCTCTCCCTCCTTTCTCTCCTCCCCTTTTTCTCCCTCCCTCCCTTTCCCCTCTCTCTCCCTCCCCTATCTCTCTCTCCCCCCACCCCCTCTCCCCCCCTCTCTCTCTCCCCCCCCTCTCTCCTGCCTCACCTCCCAGTTTTTTGTACCCTCTCCCTGTGTGAAGTCTCAGCCAGGATCTCCATCTTCTTTCACCGGTAACTAGCAGCCCAGCCGTCTCCGTGCTAAAGCATCCAAACGCCTGCGTTATACAGTATACATCTACAGTGTCGAGAGACAGTACGGGAACCCCAATGATAATTACGGAAATCCCATTGTTTCTCCTTGATAACCTTCTTGAATCTAAGCCAGTCTTCTCTTAAATATCCAGTAGGGAATATATTAACCAATTCCATGTCTTTTGAAACAAAATAATATATGAATTAGACAAACAATGAGTTATTAAGAGTCAGGGTATGTGCACAAGTCATGTAATAGTAGAGGGGTGCCTGCTCAGCAAGATAAAACCTTGGTACTAGAGGGCCAGTTAGTATAGGGGGGTTGTTTGGGCCCACTTTGTTCCGTGCACCCTGTACACTCTGAGTATATTTTTATTGTAGAGTGCTGTCTAGTAGTATATACCTTGGTACTAGAGGGGTGCTTTCTGTTAACAGTGGCAGATGTCCCATTAGGCTCGGGCCTAGTGCGGCAAAAATGTCCACCCCCATATACATTTGCCGACTTCTCCGGCCTACAGGATATGGCCTGATGGGAAGTCCCTTACATATGCCGCCCGCCTCCTCCTTTCCATTCCCAGCGCCAAATGACGCCACGGACGTCAACCAACGTGGCGTCACAGGGTGTCTCGTTGCTATGGCGACGAGGTGCCCTGTGACATCACTTTGCTGACGTCCGCGGCGTCATTTGGCGCTGGGAATCGGAAGGAGGAGGGCGGCAGAAAGGAGGCGGCATTAAGTGCCTCTGGGGGGGGGGGGGGGGGGGGGGGGGAAGGGCGGCCGGTTTTCGAAATCTGCCGCTGTCTGTGAACTGGACACTATGTGCAGAGGTCCCCCATAATAATGCACTCGGGAAGACCCCCTACAGAATAATGATCAAATCCAACTACATTCGTCTACTAATAAAATGAAGAGCAAACTGCGATGGAGAGAAAGGAATGGTTAAAGAAGTATTACATCATAGCTGGGCCGGTGTAACGGGCACCATGGGCCGTGCATGCCAGCTGCGTATATTATCACGTCTGGAGGCCAGTTGGAATAACACAGTGTACAATGCAAAGCCCCCAGGAGGGGGAGGAGGGGCGTTTGGAGATAACCGTGCAAGGTAAACTGGTGAGTAATAAATAAAATCAAACGATGCATTCGGATTAATAGTACTGTATTACTATTGCACCACTGTGTCAGTAACACAATCGTAGTTATCATTTTGCACTTTAATAACCATTTAGTTCTCACTATTACAATAGTTTGCTCTTCATTTTACTATTACCGTAGATTATACATTAGATTGGATCATTGTTCTGTAGAGGTCTTCGAGTGCATTATTAAGGGATACTTTTGTAATTAGTGTTCAGTTATGTGCAAAAGTAAGAGAATCCCTGGGTTTCTCGGCTAAATTAAAGGGGAGAATTAGAACCAGGTGTTTAAAGAATTAGGTAGATTTTCAGGGGTGAGTTTGGGAGGCCCCACACTATATAAAGATCAGAAACTTTTGTGCATTTGGTCTTCACCATATAGATGTGTGGAAACACGTCTTGCCACGATCAAAAGAAATCTCTGAGGACCTCAGAAAAGCAGGTCTGGAAAGGGTTTCAAAACCGTTTCTAAGGGTTTGGTGCTCCACCAATCCACTGTGAGACAACTGGAGAAAGTGTAAGACCACAGTCGCTCTACCCAGGAGCGGTCGTCTTACCAAAATCTCTCCAAGAACAAACCAGCAAATCATCCAGGAAGTCACCAAGAACCCCTGGGTAACATCCAAGGATCTGCAGGCCACTCCCGCCTTGGCTAATGTGAGTGCTCATGACTCAACTGTCAGAAAAAGACTGAACAAGAGTGGTGTTCATGGAAAGATAGCCAGGAGGAAACCACTGCTCTCTAAAAAGAACATTGCTGCCCCTCTGACGTTCGCCAAAGAGAACATAGATGATCCACAAGACTCCTGGAATAATCTACTTTCGACAGACGAGTCAAAGGTAGAACTTTTTGGCCTCAATGAGAAATGTTATGTTTGGCGAAAACCAAACACTGCGTTCGAACAGAAGAACCTCATCCCAACCGACAAGCATGGTGGTGGGACCTGGATGGCTTGCCATCATTGACATAACCATGAATTCTGCATTGTATCAGAGGATTCTAGAGGAGAATGTCAGGCCATCCGTCCGTGAGCTGAAGATGAAGCGAAAGTGGGTCATGCAGCAAGACAATGATCCTAAACATACAAGCAGATCTAGAAAAAAATGGCTGAAGAAGAAGAAATGCCACATTTTGGTATGGCCTAGTCAAACCCCATCGAAACGTTGTGTCAGGACCTGAAGCGAGCTGTCCATGCATGGAAGCCCTCCAATGTCACTGAGTTGAAGCTGTTCTGTAAGGAGCAAAAGACAAAAATACCCAATGCTACATCCACAAAATGACATAGTTAAATACATAGTTAAATACTTCACTGTTGGTATTCTCACGCGTACGGGTCATTTAGTTAAACCCTTTGGCCAAAGCGTTATAAACCTGCAGCCACGTCATGGCACGACCAGTATGCAGCCACGTCACGGCACGACCCTAATGCGCCCACGTCACGGCACGACCGTATGTCAGCCCGTCACGGCACGACCGTATGCAGCCACGTCACGGCACGACCAGTATGCAGCCACGTCACGGCACGCACCAGTACTGCCGCCACGTCATGGCACGACCAGTATGCAGCCACGTCACGCACGACCTGTATGCAGCCCAACGCACGGCACGACCAGTATGCAGCCACGTCACGGCACGACCAGTAAGCAGCCACGTCACGGCACGAGCAGTCTGCAGGTCCTAACACTACCTGTGAACATTCTCATTTACCTCTGCAGTGGGGGGAGAAGGGCCTCAGTGGGCCTGTACTGCACAGGTACAGGAAAAAAATGCTACTTAAAAAGTGGGGAGGGGTGAGCTTAAATCCTGGGAGGAGGGGTCACTAACCTCCAATCAACTGATGTCAGTCTAAATTTAAAATGAATAAACACACAATTCCAGCGACCTCTAACCCCAGAACCCTATCTATCTATTACATTTCCACACCTACCCACACCATTGGTAAAGCGCTGTATACACTGTGGACGCTTTATAAATTTACATTTACATACATACATACACACACTGACACTTACATCACTAACAGTCAGGGACTATTTAACACCTCAAGTCATAAATCGCATACTGCACAGGGGGGAGGGATAGGTTTCAGTCACAGCTAACATTCCAAGATGCACTGTTTTTAAGTAAAACCCTTTGCTTGCTTTATTCATTGTAACACCGCCGGAAGAAGAGATCAGCTCGAAAGCTCACACAAATAAAAGCATTTTGTCAACCACAGAACGGTATTGTCTATTAATTTTTTATTATATATATATATATATATATATATATATATATATATATATATAGGCAGGAGACCAACTGGTTCACTTCTGTCAAGAACATTGGCTAACGATCACCAACCCAAACGGCGGCTGTACACCTGGACATCACCAAGTGGAGAACACAGAAACCAAATCGACTACATCCTGTGTCAGAAGAAGTGGCAGAGCTCGAGCTTGGCTGTGAAGACATACCCTGGTGCTGATTGCGGATCAGATCACCAACTGCTGGTAACCACAGTCAAACTCAGATTCTGCAACACCAAACCAACGGCAGCCGAAAAGAAATTCGACACAGACAAGATCAGCCCCAGCTACGCCGTCGAAGTAAAGAACAGATTCGACCTCCTCGTTACAGAAGAAAGGCACCCAGACGAGATGTGGGAAGAAGTGAAAGCATGAGTTATCGAAACAGCCTTAGAACATGTCCCGTACAAGAAACCAACAAAATCAGCCCAGTGGATTTGCGATTCGACCATCAGCATCGCAGAAGAGAGAAGGACGGCCAAGGCTACTGGGAACAGAGAGGATTTCAGAAGGCTGAATGCAGAATCCCAAAGAGAAGCCAGACAAGACAAAGAGAACTACTGGAATGAACAGTGTCAGAAGATGGAGGAAGCGAGCAGGAAAGGTCATACGTGAGAACTCTACATCCACATGAAGAGGGCCCGGTCACCAATCAAGGCTCGGAAGGCAACAGTTCGTGGGAGCAATGGCCAGGAATTGCATGACCAGCAAGCAATACGCGATCGGAAGAATACACAGAGAAGTTGTACAAAAGTGAACATCAGAACCATCCGGTGGAGGAGAATGAGACACTGGAACTGGAGCCAGATGTAACGGAGGAAGAAGTCGTATGGGCAATGAAGCAATTAGCCAACCGAAAAAGCCCCAGGAATTGACGGCATACCAGCAGAATTGCTCAAGCCCATACCAGCGGCAGCATTGACAGCGTTATGTCAACGCATATGGAGCACGTGCGAGTGGCCGAAAGAATGAAAAAGAGCCGTATTCATCCCAATTCCGAAGAAGGGTGACACGAAGGGTTGCTCGAATTACCGCACCACGGCCTTGATACCACACGCAAGCAAAATCCTTCTGAAGATTATCCAGCAACGCTTGCGTACAACCGTCGATGGGGAAATGCCAGATGTGCAAGCTGGCTTCAGGAAAGGCAGAGGCACTCGTGATCACATTGCCAACCTTCGATGGATTATGGAAAAAAACAGGGAGCATCAGAAAGATCTCTACATGTGTTTCATCGATTATTCCAAGGCGTTCGATGTAATTGAGTACAACAAGCTCTGGACCTGCCTGAAGGAATTGGCACACCACCACACCTGACCGAACTCATAAGATCACACTATCAAGATCAAGAAGCCACAGTCCGAACGCCATACGTAGACACGGATTGGTTCAAGATCGGAGAGGGCACACGCCAAGGATGCATCCTATCACCAGCAGCTTTCAACATGTATGCAGAAGCTGTCATGCGGCGAGCAGGCGTGGATGAGCCCAAGATTGGCGTGAAAATAGGCGGCAGAAACATCAACAACCTCCGATACGCTGACAATACTACCCTGCTGGCTGAAAACAAGAAGGATCTCGAACATCTGATCATGAAAGTCAAAGAAGAAAGTGAGAAGATTGGACTGCACCTGAACATTAAGAAGATAAAGATTATGACAATAGCAAACAATGGAAACGTTAATATCAAGATCAACAATGAAGAAATTGAAGGGGTTAAAGATTTTATCTTGGCTCCAAAATTGATTGCGATGGCGACTGCACCCCTGAGATCAAGAGACGGCTGACACTTGGAAGAAATGCGATGGTCAGTATGAACAACTTCTGGAGGAGTAAAGACATCAGCCTGGCAACCAAATGCAGATTGGTCAGTGCGATCGTTTTCCCAATAGCAACGTATATGTATGGCTGTGAAACCTGGACTCTGAGAAAGGCAGACGGGCGACAGATCGATGCGTTTCAACTGTGGTGCTGGAGACGTCTGCTACGCATTCCGTGGACATCCAGAATAACGAACCAAGCCGTTCTGGAACGGATCAAACCAATAATCTCACTGGAGGCCAAAATAACAAAGCAAAAGCTCTCCTACTTTGGTCACATCATGCGATGCGAGTCGCTTGAGAAGGACGTCATGCTTGGAATGACTGGTGGTAAAAGAGGAAGAGGTCGCCCAAGAGCTCGCTGGCTAGATACCATCAAGAAAGATACTGGACTGAACATAGCAGAATTGAAAGAAGCCGTGCGAGATGGGAAGACATGTAAAGTACTGATCCATAGAGAGGCCGAGAGTCGTACTCGACTGAACGGATAAGGAAAGATATATATATTTGTATCAAAAGGAGTGCTACTGAGTGTGGCCAAATGGGAAATACTTCAATGTTAGTATTCTCATGAGTAAGGGTCATTTAGTTAAACCCTTTGGCCAAAGCGTAATAAGCCTGCAGCCACGTCACGGCATGACAAGTATGCAGCCACGTCACGGCAGGACCAGTATGCAGCCACGTCACGGCATGACCAGTATGCAGCCACGTCACGGCATGACCAGCATGCAGCCACGTCACGGCAAGACCAGTATGCAGCCATGTCACGGCAGGACCAGTATGCAGCCACGTCACGGCAAGACCAGCATGCAGTCACGGCAAGACCAGTATGCAGCCACGTCATGGCAAGACCAGTATGCAGCCACGTCACGGCATGACCAGTATGCAGCCACGTCTCGGCAGGACCAGTATGCAGCCACGTCACGACCAGTATGCAGCCACGTCACGGCAGGACCAGTATGCAGCCACGTCACAGCAGGACCAGTGTGCAGGTCCTAACACTACCTGTGAGAATTCTCCCTTACCTCTGCTGGAGGGAGAACGGCCTCAGCGGAGCCGCCCTGCACATAGCAAGCATTCATTTTTACATTTATTATTAAATGTTTCCTTCATTGTTTTACATTTCCATCTCTGGCTCCAGGTTAATCAGAATTATTTACAGGCCGGAGTGCCAGTTATTGAAGGGGATAGGATAAGAGAGAGATAAGGAGCAGGAAACCCCCCCCACCCCCCCAGATAAATAAAAATGCTGCCACTGATTTTTCTAAAAGCCATTTCAATTGTTTATTTTTGACAAACGTATAACAACATCATGATAAAAAGAAAACAGGGATGTGGGGGTCGGATAAATGGGGGAGCGGGCGCCCCTTTAAACATTACCACTGCCATTACTTCACTTTGGTTCTATGTGGGGCTGCACCTTAAAGTTGGGTTACAAAAGTATAGAGCCAACACACCATCTAGGGAGAGCCTTTTTTTTTGCCGTGTACCCTCTTTAGGTTATAAACCCAGGGGAGGTGATGCTTGGGTTGATTGCGGTAGGACAGGGTTGTGAAAAGCTTGCCCCGTGTGCACCCCGCGCACACCCCTGTCTGCTATCCTCAGCGCCCCATGCCTCCCCCCCCCCCCCCCCCCCCCCCCCCCGCCCCCCAACCCCCTGCTCGGCCCGGCATCAAATGACGCCCAGGGTCATGTGACGTCACGTTGCCACGATCACGTGACCCCGGTTACCATGACGACGCGTCGCGGGAAGGTAAGTGCGTTATAGAGGCCTCGCGCGGACCCACCGGGCATTTAGGATGCAGTATAGGGACGCTGCGAGTGGATGGAAGCCCCTCCCCCCTCCGGAATGTAGCAGGGTGTTATATTTAGGAAGCTGGGCTCCCTCCCCCCTGTGGGAGCCATGCCCGGCCCCTCCTCGGAGCCTGGCAGACGTGTCTGGGAGTAGAAGGATTTCCCACGGGAATCCCGACCCCTTGCACTGACAGGAAGCTGGCACACGGAACACACGCTAGGCTGCTACATGTTCAGGGGTCACATCTGGGGGGGTGGGGGGTCTTTTATTTCTCTACCCAAATCTGACACCTATAATCAGCTGCTAGAAATGGCAGAGGGATCATTAACCCCTTCACTGCCAGAGGGGACGGCAATATATTGCTCCGCGTGTTATACTGTTACTATATCGCTCCGCTTGTTATTACATCGCTCTGCGTGTTATTACATCGCTCTGCGTGTTATTACATCGCTCTGCGTGTTATTATATCGCTCTGCTTGTTATTACATCTTTCTGCGTGTTATTATATCACTCTGCGTGTTATTATACCGTTCTGCGTGTTATTATATCTCTCTGCGTGTTATTACATCTTTCTGCGTGTTATTATATCACTCTGCGTGTTATTATACCGTTCTGCGTGTTATTATATCGCTCTGCGTGTTATTATATCGCTCTGCGTGTTATTACATCGCTCTGCGTGTTATTACATCGCTCTGCGTGTTATTACATCGCTCTGCCACACACTGCAGCCCCCACCTCTATACACACAAACACACACTGCAGCTCCCACCTCTATACACACAAACACCCACTGCAGGGCCTACCTCTTTATACAGAAACACATACTGCAGCCAGGGTTGCCACCTTATATTGAAGTCTAACGCGGAGATAACATTTTTTTAGATCTATTTATTATATATTTATTTATCTTGCCTTTGGCTGTATCCTCCCCTCCAAATTCCGTCAACATGGCTGCACGACGTCACGTAATGCCCATTGCCATAACAACGAGCTGCTCCGTGACGTCACGCGGCATCAAGTTGACATGACAATGGGATGCATTATGGTGACGAGGCATCACGTGATGCCACATTGTCATGGCAACATGTAACCGCCTGACGTTAGTGTCTTGTTGTCATGGCAACGAGGAAGGGGGGGGGCGTGACGTGACATTGTTTTATAAATAATGTTTTAAAGTGCCCGGTTTTTCATTTTGAAAATCTGGTCACCCTACTGTCAGTGCAATACAATCCTGAGGACCCATCCTCTGCTATCCCAGGGACTGGTTGACTTCCAATGAGTGTGACTCACTCCTTGTGAGACAGACTGCCATCTAATGAGTGAGACTCGCTCCCAATGAGACAGCCTATTGTCCAATGAGTGAGACTCTCTATTACTGAGTCATACAGCCTTACAATGAGTGAGACTTCTTCCTAATGAGTCAGCCAGCCTTCCAACGAGTGAGACCTACTGGTAATAAGTGAGACTGCCTTTCAATGAGTGAGACTTACTACTGATGAGTGAGACTCTTTCAGTTTTATTTAGACTCCATCCTGAGCAAGCCTTTCAAGGAGTGAGACTCACTCTCAACTAGTCAGACTCCCTCCTACTAAGACCCTGTCAATGAGTGAGACTCCTACATAATGTGCCAGACAGCCTTCCAATAAGTGAGACTCCCTCCTACGGAGTCAGACAGCCTTCCAATGAGTGAGACAGCCTTCCAAAGAATGAGACTTCCTCCTACTGTCAGACAGCCTTCCAATGAATGAGACTTCCTCCTACAGTCAGACAGCTTTTCAATGTGAGATTCGCTACTTACGAGTCAGACAGGCTTTCAATGATTGAGACAGACTCCCCCCTACTGAGACAGCCTTCCAATGTGAGACTCCCCCCTACTGAGACACCCTTCCAATGTGAGACTCCCCCCTACTGAGACAGCCTTCCAATGTGAGACTCCCTCCTGTGAGTAAGTCTCAAGCACAGTGAGTGGGACTAAATGAAGACCCCTACCACCCTGACATTACCCTGTACGCATGCGCAGCTCTATCGTGCCTCCGCGCTGCGCCTTTTTCGGACCTCTCCCAGCCGCCGTAGCTGTAGCGGTTGCCATGGCAGCGAGTGCCTCCGGTTGGAAACGGCTGCTGAGGCCTTGTAGTGGCAGAGCTGCATCTCTTCCTCCGTGTACCGGGAACCGGCAGCATGTCCTTCCGGGACCTGCGGAGTAAGAACCTCCCCCGCCTTTAACCCTGGAGCTGCTGGTGGGACCGGGAACATCTCAGTGTTTCCCGGCAGTTACCCTCTAACAACGCTGTCTCCCTTATAACACTGTGCCCCTTCTGTCTTACCCCTCAGCCGTCAGAGGGGCCTGATTGCGTTATTATATGCTGCACAGGGTATTATATCGCTGCACACATTATTATATTGCCTTATTGTATCGCTGCACAGGGTACTATATCGCTGCACACATTATTATATCGCATTATTATGTCGCTGCGCAGGTTCTTATATCGCTGCACAGGTTATATTGCATTATTATATCGCTGCACAGGTTATTATATCACATTATTATATCGCTGCACAGGTTATTATATCGCATTATTATATCGCTGCACAGGGTATTATATCGCATTATTCTATTGCTGCACAGGTTATATCGCATTATTATATCGCTGCACAGGGTATTATATCGCATTACTATATCGCTGCGCAGGTTCTTATATCGCTGCGCAGGTTATTATATTGCATTATTATATCGCTGCACACATTATTATATCGCTGCACAGGTTATTATATTGTGGCACAGGTTATTGTATTGTGTTATATTGCAGCAAAAGTTTATTACAGTATATTGCGGTATTATATCGCTGCACATGTTATACCACTCTGCATGTTGTCATGCTATTGTGTTGGCTATCATGCTGCCCCACCAGCATGTTAATTGCTCTATCGTTCTGCCAGTGGTTATACTACTGCACATGTTATTGTATCACTCTGTGTGTTGTTATATTGCTCTGCAGTATGTTGCAGGCCCCTCTGGCTGCCACTGGGATAAATCGCTTTAAAGCGTGGTCATTTCCTTCATATAAGGCCATATTGCATGGAACCCCTCCACACAGCACGGAGGAGCAGATTACCAGAGCAGTTCCTTAAAAATAACAAAAAAAGGATTATACAATGCTTATGCTCGTACAACACACAAGGAAGAGGGTTGTTTTCTTTTTAAATAAATGGCATTTATGTTGTTACTCCCATGTGTACCATAACAAAAAACAATAGTACCGTCACACTTAGGCTAAACATTGAAGCATAAAATGGCAGATAAAAACTACCTTGTCAGCCCCTGTGCCTATCTGCGGAAAACCTCAGACCCTATTAGATCCTCGTCTTTCTTTCATACTTGGGATAACTTTGTGTCTATACCAAACATGTTTTGAGTTCTCTTACGGTATTGGTCCCTACCACCTCTGGGAGGCCATTCCGCTGATCTACCACCCTTTCTGTGAAGAAGTAACCTCCACACATCTCCCCCGAGCCTCCCAACCTCCAGCGTCAGAGAATGACCTCTTCTTATAGCTCTTCTCTTTCTCTGAAATATGCTGCCCTCCCTAATATGTTAGGGGCTGCTGAAAATAACCCTTGTGATATCATTTTTTAGCACTTCCGCATTTATCCTGTTTGGTCATTCTTCACATCTACATCAGGGGCCCTCAACATGGGAAGGTGCCTTGATTTGGCCCTTGGATTCCCTGCCACGGCTAATTTCTCACTAGTTCCGTAGGCAATTGAAACTCACTTGTAAGTTGCCATAGTGTAAATATATATGGTACAGATGTTATAAATGCTAGCAAAATATTTAATGATAATAGTGTTCAAGTCTTTAAATGTATGTAAAATTACATTGCAATAAGCGGATGGGCCTTCTACTCTTAAATATTCTCATATCCGGCCCCTTTGAAGAACCAGCTGAAGAGCTCAGATCTGTGCAGTAGGCCCTTCTTTCTGTACTCTGCTACTCTGTCATGCCTCTTTGTCACCGGCCATTTTGTTTCCCCTAGACTTTACAGAAACGATGAGGGCACTCGGGTATCCTCGCCTAATCTCCATGGAGAACTTCCGAAGCCCCAACTTCCCTTTGGTCTCCGAGGTGCTCATCTGGCTGGTGAAACGGTACCGTGCTCCTTTGTAGCCCGGGAAGGTCCTAGCAATGGCTGTTGGGCTGTCTGCTCACGCTGATGACAGTTCTCAGGCTGCTTAGCACAAGTGTTCACACCGAAACAGGAATTCATTGTAGGGTGGTGATACCTTGTTATGGGAACGACATGAGGGTTCTTCATAGATGAAATGATTGTGTAAAGACCTTCCCAAATATCACAGGTCAAACTCGATCAGTTTAAATGAGCAGCTTTTATTTGGTTGACGTAAATAGTTTTCCACGCCTAATCATAACTGTGGTGGGGGGCGGGGGGGAGGTGTTGCAGACTCATGCTATTCCTTACTCTGGGTACCTCACTGTTTTATTTATATATCTCTATCTCTCAGAATAAATGAGTACTTCAGTAAATATATATAAAAATAAAGGTGTCATTTTCCCCCCAATGGCTGCCAGTTCAGCCTCACTCCCGTGGGCCAATAGGAATCTGCAATTTATATATTTATAAAATATTTTACCAGGAAGTAATACATTGAGAGTTACCTCTCGTTTTCACGTATGTCCTGGGCACAGAGTTAAGACAAATAATGCAATGTCACCTCTCGGCTCTAGTGCCTCTCTTGTATTGGAGCTTGCAGCTCTCGCCTGTAAGGTGTTAAAGGTGCAGTTTCCTCCTACTCGGCTGTTGTTTCTTTCTTTATTTACTTTATTACAGGGCGAGAGCTGGATTCCCCCCTAAGCTAAATGCCACTATTTTCAGCCACCAGGACTCTCTGAGACTTAACAAAACACAACTCAGTGACCAAGGGGGTCGCTAAAAGCCCCTGCAAGCTGCATTCATTACATAGTATAATATAGTGTACATAAAGTACCAGTATATTAACTAGTACCAATAATTTGAGGGTATATACATGAACCAAATGGGAAAGTCCCACACAACCTAAACTGACACGACAAACAAATTTATTACACAATAAAATCTGACGAAATGCATAAAATAACTAAATAGAAAAAACTAAAATAGATCCCCTAGGTGGGCGAGACGGAAAATGTATGGTGATTGTAGATGTTAGTATGAACCTATACTTATAGCCCCATAAGGATATATATGGGGTTAGGGTCCAAAATATATTAACACGGCTAATAGCCTCACCAAGACATCATGCACAAGAACATCATATATACAGACCACAAAAAAAGTAAGATATGCAACCTGGAGTGCTGCTGTACTAAAATCCTGGTCCCTATACTATAGCATATATAGGTTAGTTAGGGGGGGTGGCTTCTCTTAACGCTCCCTCTGTAATCTAGTCCTGCCAACTAATGGGGTGTTCTTTGGGGTTTAACAGGTACGAGCCTCAGACAGACATTCCCACGGATGTGGACACGGAGCAGGACAGGGTGTTCTTCATTAAGGCCGTGGCGCAGTTTATGGTAAGGACCGCAAAGCACAAGGCAGCCCCAATGCGACAGCTAATATGAACGATTATTTAGTACATTACTATGTATTTTATCTATATTTTTTACTTCAAAAGTATGGGTTTGTTCAACCCTTTGGCCAAAACAGTTTAAGCCTGCGACCACGTCACAGTAATCCCTTTTCTGCAGGTCCTACATCACCAATATTATACTGTCTTATGTATTTCTTCCACTGCATAGAGAGACGAGGAAGCCACATACTGCAGCCAGCAGCATGGGGCGAGCGACATGTACGCGGTGCCTAAGGGGTTAACATTTAAGAAGCACTATATGTGCTGTGTGTGAGCTGCAGGGCAGTTACAACTGGTTAAACAACAGAAGCGCCCTAATAATTTATAGTGACAAAAATCTAAAAGCGCACACTCCCACCCCCTCCCCCCATGTTTGTTGCAGCAGTAAAGGGCGTCTCCACCTCTCTCCTGGGTGGGGTAGAGATCGCGTCTCCGCCTCTCTCTCCTGGGTGGGGAAGAGATCGCGTCTCCGCCTCTCTCTCCTGGGTGGGGAAGAGATCGCGTCTCCGCCTCTCTCTCCTGGGTGGGGAAGAGATCGCGTCTCCACCTCTCTCTCCTGGGTGGGGAAGAGATCGCGTCTCCACCTCTCTCCTGGGTGGGGAAGAGATTGCGTCTCCACCTCTCTCTCCTGGGTGGGGAAGAGATCGCGTCTCCACCTCTCTCTCCTGGGTGGGGAAGAGATCGCGTCTCCACCTTTATCTCCTGGGTGGGGAAAGATCGGCGTTCATCACTCTCTCTCCTGGGTGGGAAGAGAATGCGTCTCCGCCCTCTCTCCCCTTGGTGGGGAAGAGATCTGCGTCTCCCCCTCTCTCTCCTGGGTGGGGAGACGATTCGCGTCTCCACCTCTCTATCCTGGGTGGGGAAGAGATGCGTCTCCACCTCTTATCCTGGGTGGGGAAGTATCGCGTCCACCTTTCTGGGGGGGGAAGTAGATCGCGTCTCACCTCTCTCTCCGTGAGGTGACGCTCTCGGTTGGGGAAGAGTCGGTCTCCCCTCTCTCTCCGGGTGGGGAAGAGACACCTCTCCTCTTCCTGGGTGGGGAAGAGATCACGCTCTACTCTCTCCTGGGTGGGGAAGAGATCGCGTCTCTCTCCTGGGTGGGGAAGAGATCGCGTCTCCACCTCTCTCTCCTGGGTGGGGAAGAGATCGCGTCTCTCTCCTGGGTGGGGAAGAGATCGCGTCTCACCTCTCTCTCGGGTGGGGAGAGACTCAGCGTCTTCCTGGTGGGAAAAGATGCGTCCTCACCTCTCTCTCCCTGGGTGGGAATACCGTCGCCTCTGGGAAGAGAATCGCGTCTCCCTCTACGGTCTTGGTGGGGAATAGATCGACGACTCCACCCTCCTCTCCTGGTGGGGAAGAGATCACCTCTCTCTCCGGGGGGGAAGAGATCAGTCCTCCTTACTCCTGGGGGGGAGAGATCGCGTCTCTCTCGTGTGGAGGGGAAGAGATCCTCACCTCTCTCTCCCTGGGTGGGGAAGAGATCGCCTCTCTCTCCTGGGTGGGGAGGAAGAGGATAGCGATCTCCACCTCTCTATCGTGGGTGGGGAGAGATCGCGGTCTCTCGCTGGGTGGGGAAGAGATCGCGTCTCTCTCATTGGGTGGAGAAGCGACTCGCGTCTCCACCTCTTCCTCCTGGGTGGGGACAGAGATCGCGTTCTCTCTCCTGGAGGGGGGAAGAGATCGCGTCTCCACCTTTATCTCCTGGGTGGGGAAGTTATCGGCGTTCTCACTATCCTCCTGGGTGGGAAGAGAAGCAGTCTCGCCTCTCTCTCCCCTTGGTGGGGAAGAGATCCCCGTTCCGCCCTCTCCTACTGGGTGGGGAAGAGATTGCGTCTCCACCTTCTATCCTGGGTGGGGAAGGATAGCGTCTCTCAACCTCTTATCCTGGGTGGGGAAGTTATCGCGTATCCACTCTTTCTTGGGGGGGAAGTTATCGCGTCTCACCTCTCGTCTCCTGGGTGGGAAAAGAGATGGATCGCCTCTCTTCTGGTTGGGGAAGAAATCGGTCCCACTCTCTCTCCGGGTGGGGAAGAGACGAGCTCCTCTCATGGGTGGGGAAGAGATCACCTCTATCTCCTGGGTGGGAAGACGATCGCGTCTCCGCCTCTCTCTCCTGGGGGGGAAGAGATTAACGTCTCCACCTCTCTATCCTGGGTGGGGAAGAGATCGAGTCTTGCCTCTCTCTTCAGGGGTGGGGAGAGATCGCGTCTCACCTCTCGCTCTGGGTGGGGAAGATGATAGCGTCTCTCTCCTGGGTGGGAAAGAGATCGGTTCAACTCTCTTCCGGGTGGGGAAGTTTCGCGTCTCCGCCTCTTATCATGGGTGGAAAGAGATCGCGGTCTCCACCTCTCTCTCCTGGGTGGGGAAGAGATCGCGTCTCTCTCCTGGGTGGGGAAGAGATCACCTCTCTCTCCTGGGTGGGGAAGAGATCGCCTCTCTCTCCTGGGTGGGGAAGAGATCACCTCTCTCTCCTGGGTGGGTGTGTGTTGTCCTTGCCTGGCTGTGCAGAGCCGCATACACATCGCTCACTCACACGTGTCCTGTTTCAGGCCACGAAAGCTCACTTAAAGCTGAACACCAAGAAGCTGTACCAGGCGGATGGGTACGCAGTGAAAGAGATGCTGAAGGTCACCTCGGTGCTGTACAAGGCAATGAAAACCAAGGGCATGGACAGCGGGCAGCTGGGGGAGGAGGAATCGGCCAGCTTCAAGTTTGATTTGGGGTCAAAAGTAAGTTTCTCTGTTCATCGCCGCACTGCCAAGATGGTCAACCCTTCTACCGTACATTTATAATACAATTGTGCTCTTATCACAACACCCAGCGCTGTACATAGAGTTGTGCAGGACGCATGGAGACCCTGCCCTGAAGAGCTATTGCATTTTGGTGCCTTAGACACACGGAGAGGAAGTAACTTGCCCAAGGTCACAAGGAGCTGACACTAGGAATCAGACTGGGTTAACCTTCAAAGGCAGTTTTGCTACTGCTTCAGGTGATGCTTCAGGTGATTCGCTCTGCACCTCTCACTCTGAGCAGGTCACCGCTGACTTCACCTTTGCAGGGCTTTTGAGGTACGAGTCATGGCAGGGGCCCTGCCGCAAACGATCATTTTCTAGAGGTGACAAGGCTGACTTCTCTAAACGGAAGTGGAGCCTCCCTTCCTCCCCCTCCATTTCCTGCATCTGTTGGGGTCTGATCGCATCACGTGGTCCCTCCTAGGAGCAATCACGTGACATGCAAGCGCCGGTGGTCTCTAGTACCGCCAGCACTCTAGCTTAATGAAGCCACAATTGGCCACATAACAAATGGCTGCTTCTCTCACTGAATGGGCAAGTGATGTTGGTGAGAGAGCATAACATTAGTGTATAGACACTCGCACAGTCCTAAATATGGTCTCGCGCTCCTCTCCCCAGTTTGCCGATTTGAAGATGGCCAGGCAACTGGCATCCGAAATCACTTCCAAAGGAGCCTCGCTGTACGACCTTCTAGGCAAAGAAGCCGACCTGAGAGTAAGTGTTTAGAATAAGCCCATATTCCCACTCGCCGCATGGAAGACAGGACCGCAGTCTCTCACTGCGTCGCCCACCCCATCCTGCTCCTATCTGATCAGCAATAAGACGGTGGAACGGTGGCCCCGTCCTCCTGTAAGGTGTGTTCCACACGTGAGGGTACTAACAGGTGCAGAGTTTTTATTTGCACACCCAGTCACACTTCCACTGTGGGGGGGGGGGGGGGGAAGGCACACACAGATGTATCTGGCATTATTGCCCTTGTTAATGTCGATATTTAATGTCCCGTTAACATGTGCGCCATTGAGGCCCATGGAAGCGCCATCGGGCGTCAATGTGTGGTTGTTGTTTTTTTTGTGCACTGATCTCTGTTATCTGGGGCGATAACATCTGTACGTCTGTGTCGCTGGCTGCTGAAGTGTTAAGTTGGTATTCTTCCTCTCTGCTGTTCCTGTAACACAAGGGGCCCGCTTCCTAAAGTGCAGGTCTCTCTGGCTACGCGCTTGTTGCTGACACCAGAGTGGGTATAATTAGACGACTAGACTCGTAATACATGGCAGAGCAGAAGCCAGTGCGTAGGGGCTGCCATGAACTCGCACAGCGATCGTTACTCATAATGCCTAATGAGCTGAGCCTTCGCATGCTGGATTTCTTTGCTCCCCCCCCCCCCCCCACCAAGTGGAGATTTAAATAACTATAGCACCGTGGTGACAGCATCTAAGTAACATGAGAAGAAGCCTCTCGCCAGCATGATGGGAGGACTTGTTCAGCAGGGATTGTTCTCTGGAGACGGAGCGTGTTGGGGCTTAGAGGAGATGTTCTTATAACGGGGATTCTTCCTATATACTGTATAATGTGTACACTAAGGCTGAGAGATGTTCTTATAACGGGGATTCTTCCCATGTACTGTATAATGTGTACACTAAGGCTGAGAGATGTTCTTATAACAGGGATTCTTCCTATATACTGTATAATGTGTACACTAAGGCTGAGAGATGTTCTTATAACGGGGATTCTTCCCATGTACTGTATAATGTGTACACTAAGGCTGAGAGATGTTCTTATAACCCCCCCCCCCCCCCCCCCCCCCCCCCATCACTGTGCGGCTTGTGATGTCCGCGGCTGCGATTTGGAACTTTTCCCATTACCGCAGCTGTGAGAGCCGCTCGGATTTCCAGTGTCTGGTTAATAACACAGGTTTCTAATGATCTAATAGTTCTAATCTGTGTTTGACAATCAGACATTGGGAATATGAGTTTTATTTACAGCTGGGACAGGGAGGGGGGACGTTTAACACATTGTTTATTGTATCTTTTCAACACTATCGAACAAAAAGTACTGAAAGTGTCAATCCCTTCCCACCTACCAATTACAAATATATATATTTATTATTTCACCTTCTCTCTCTCTAGCTCTAGGTCACAATGTATTATTTTGTAGCTTGTCAAAAGAACCAGAAAATAAAAATACGCCTTGTGAGCAAACGTCTCAGACAGGTCTGATACACTGCCCTTCCCCATTATCTCTTCACCCACAACTCTTCACCCACAATGCTTCCAGTGCAGCTAGGGATTCTGGGTAATGACATGCAAATGAGCAGTCACTGGCGGATTAAAAATGTTATCGCCGTAGGCACTTACTTTTTTGCTGCCCTCCTGTGGCGTCAGGTGATGCGTTTCCATGACAACGCGACGCCATTTGACCTTTACAGAGGCCCCACATTCTCCCCCCAGCGATCGGCGGGGAAGAGAGTGGGGGGCCGCTGTATATTGGGAAAACTGCACATTTGCCGCCCCAAACTGTGGTGCCCTATGCCCCCGGGCCTGGTGGCAAATCCACCAATGCTCGCTGTGTGTTTTTTTTGTTACTTCAAAAGAACAACATACTTTGCCGTCGGGCCGCCACTAAGAAGTTGCAACTTTGTGTTGGCCGTCGAAGCAAGCCTGACCCCTCAGCTATATTGGGGCGTGTAACGGGGGCGCTTCCCGGGGGTCTGGAAACCACAGGTTATTTTCTAAGGACCACCCGATTCAGGTACTTAAGGAAAAAAAAGATCCAACACCCTTCAAAAAAGAGAGCTTTCTTAAAAAGGGCGCAAAGTGCTGCTTTCAAATGTGTACGGGGTCACCTGCCCTTAAAGAAAAGATTAAGGATATGTTTAATACACTTTAAGGAGTCTATATAGTGAGGCATAGGTGCCAGCTTGAGATTTAGGGAGCAGAAAACTGTGCAATTTTCCCCTTGATTTTGTGGCAAAAATCCACTAAGTTTAAGGTGCTGTAAGTTTGGGGTTTCTAGCCGTGTACACAGAGGTTTAAAAACCCCTGCACCAAAACATCGAGCCGCGCGTAAGACCCCTCACTGCCCCGCAGGTATAAATAAATAACCCCCAGCAGTACAACCTAAACCGTGAGGGCTCGAAATGAATCCGGGCGGCTGGAAACGTTCAATCGTCTTTATAGCAGCGAACTCGCTCCCACAAGGTGAGATATTAACACCTTACATAGCATTCACCAATCTGCGCTTGGCGTGGCTGCGATTGGCTTCACAGACTCTGCTGGTAGTAAGTCCACATCGGACATTACACAGCGCGTCTTCACATGTTCTCTGGGTCGCAGCTTTTTACTCCAGGGTTTGTGTGCTTGGAAAGAGGCGGTTTCAGGCTTGATGCTCTGGTGACACCCCACTTTCCCATCTCCAATGTCCACGTCTGTCCAGACCCTCACTCTATCTCCCACATCTCTGGTTCCTTCTGGGCGCTTCTCTCAGCCCCTACCTCTCGCTGTCCCCCTCTGTGCTATTCCCTGCGCAGGGCTCCTACCCTCTCAGCCCGTAGGGTACAGGATGCGGATGATCCGTGGTCTATATCAGCCGCTCTCATATGTCGACGGTGCAGCTGGGAGCGGCGGTTTTGATAGTGTCAGAGATCACCTTGGCTCCGGAATGACCAATACGGTTTCCCTGCAGACTGCAAGAGACAGCACAGAAAACAATGAGACTGGTTACCAATCAAAGCAAGAGACAGACCGGAAGCAGTCTCCCATTAAGGAAAGTAGTAGGTGACTACCAACAGAAATTGTACTCCAAATTATCTTCCCAAGTGCTAAATACAAAAGTGTTATCCATTAAAAAATATAACATCCCGGTAATAATTCCAATATGTGCAACATTTCCCCCAAAACACCTACGTCTATCAAACTTTGTTGAAACACAAATAAATGCAATATACGTGAGGAAAAAAACAAACAAATATGAATTAGTTATAAACAGTTGCTATTCCTAACAAAACATTTTTGAATACTAATCCGGAATAAAAGCGAATGTAATTATATTTCCAACTAATCGGGGGGAAAAAGTCCCAAAACAAAATGTCTATAGGTGCTGCTGCTTAGAAATGGGCCCTTTCGCGCCTTTGTGTCATGGCTCCCTTTATGTCACCCACGATGTGACGCGTCTCCTGTGATATTGCACTCGCTCTCTGCCCAGTGTGACCCCTGAGGAAGTAACATACGTCTACGAAACGCGTAGGGGTGCGCTCATTGGTCTGCACCAGTGGTGCTGGAGGACAGAGGAGAGGACGAGGGACGAGTAAAACGTGGAAGTGACAGGCGGTTGCATCGCGGGTGACACGGCGAGCCAGTACAGTCAAGAAGGGGCCCTCCGAACGCGGCTCACTGTGGTGTGGATATGGTTGTGAGCTTGGGAGTGGAGACACCATTTCCCCGAGGGTAAGCCCCTGTTTGCTCTGCTTTGTGAGTGCATCGCCGCTGTTTATAATATGTTGTGCCATTACAGTGCTGCCCTATGGAAGTTGAGTGTCTGTTTTTTTTTTTTTAGGTTGCTCCCAATGAAATTCTCACGAACATTGTACCAACAGCCAAATCACATCGAAACACCCGATATAAATAACAAGCACACACAGCTCGAACAGCCCGAGGACATGCATACAGATACGTGTGTACTGTGTGTGTAACATGCTTAAAAGCAACAGTTATTCTACAGACAAGTGTAAGGGGTCTCTGGGCTAAAGCAGAGGTTTGCAAAGAAAATGGAAGCAGGCACACGGTCTTCTGAAGATCAATTTTAATGTGCCACAAATGGTTCCCACGTTTCGGCAAAAATTGCCTTCATCAAGGAGCGGGCAATTTTTGCAGAAACGTTGGACCCTTTGGTGGCACATTAAATGGCATCTTCAGAAGACCGTGCGCCTGCTTCCATTTTCTTTGCTGATCTCCTTTGGGATGTCTGGACCTCGCTGGACACAGTGCCCCGGCAGATAAGTACCCCCCTCCAGCACCTATGTGCATGCACTTCCATCTATGACTAAAGCAGAGGTTTTCAACTCCAGTCATCACGGACACCCACACAGGTATGGTTGTAAGGATATCCCTGCTTCAGCACAGGTGGTACAATCAGAATGACCTGTGCTGACGCGGGGATATCCTCACATGACCTGTTGGGGTTTTTGGAGGACTGGAGTTGGGGAGACACTGATTTAGGGCAATTATAGAACAAAATTGCCACAAGAAACATAATGTTCATCTTGCATCACTTTGCGCGAACTTATTAGTCATTACACCAATGCCTGCTGCGTGTGTCCGCTGGTGAGAAAGCAGTGACATAACATATAATAAGATGCGTCAAACTGCGTGCCTCAGAGCGCCTCTCCCCTCAATCTGTAGCACAAATCTGCAGAGTGAAGGTGCCAGAGGGGTGTGGCTTCTGACCACCTGTACCGGACGGAAGGAACTTGACCTTCATTTGATTTACAACTGAGAAATGATGCAGGACGCCAAAACGGACCTCTGGGAGCCCTAACTGCCTGGGCGTGCGTTCCCAGACTAATAATCACGGGTACATACGAGATACAAAGATTCCCCACCTGAGGAAGGTGAGAGAACGGTTTCCAGAGACGGCATTAGCCAGGCATATGGCTCCATCCAGACCTATGGAGTTTTCTTGCAGACTGGAAGGAGAAGAGCAGAGCGATTACTCATCCCGTCCTCGCCTCCTCCTTTGAACATGAGCCTCCCACTGCCTCACTAGCACCCAGGCATGGGATGGACATACCCAAGTGGCCATACATCCCTGCAGCCTGTGTGTCACTACGTTACCGTGTACCAGGAGTACGACTCAGCGGGACACATTCCTTCTCCCCTCATCGGGGGACGTTGAGGTGCGGAGGGACAGTTTAGCTGCTATTTTGTCTCCTCGCAACCTGGGCGCAGCTACTTACTTAAGAGTCTGCAGGCTGGTGTTAACCCTCAACGCGCTGGCCAAGGCTTTGGCTCCCAGCAGGCCCACGCTGTTCCCTCGCAGGCTGTAGGAAGGTAAGACGCACAGCGTTACCGCGGTATTTCAACTTTAAGAAACCATAGCAGGCAGGCGGCTGCACACCTGATACAAGCCCTTATATTCAGTAACTGTATGCTATGGGCGTGCATGATAACACTGCCCGGTTCACACGGATTACATCCCTTATCATCTGTCCTGCACGATGTCAGTCAATATAAAGGGAAATGTGTTCAGCTGGACTCATCTCATGTCCATATTAGGGTCAAAGGGGCCACTCTGATCTGCTCTCTGAGAAATAACCTGGCTTACCCTTATATTCATGCCTGCCCACAGGCCATCTGGGATAGGGCAACATGGCCACCCGCAACTGCACTACTTCCAGCTCGCCAACCAGGAACGTGTCGGATTGTTTTAAATAGCCGGTGTGTTCCAAGGGGACCAAAAGTGCGACTGGTCTGACAATATATCATTGATTTTTATCCCCCCCTCCACCCTCCATCTCTGCTAAAGGAGCCTGCCGTCCGAGTGGCGCCGCCCTGGGGCTCTGCTGCTTTAGAGGCTGAAATGTCGCTTTTTCCTGGTTTACCACGGTTTAGTAAATATGGCTCTGAATCTCTTATTACTTATAGCAGGGGTGCTCAACTCCAGTCCTCAGGCCTATCCCTGCTTCAGCACAGGTGGCTCAATCAGACCCCGCTTCAGCACAGGTGGCTCAGAGTCTCAGTCTTTGACTGAGCCTCTGGTTGAGCCACCTGTGCTGAAACTGGGATATCCTGAGAACCTGACCTGTTGGCACCCCTGGCTTCATTTCCTTTTTGGTAATGGTATATAAAAATGACATGAAATAATAAGTACTCACTCAAGAGTTGTCAGAGTTGTGTTGACCATTAAAGCCTCAGCGAGAGACTGTGCCCCAGCCGGTCCGATCGCTGCTCCCTGCAGGCTGCATGGAACAGGGATAATCAATACATCTCTAAGGGGTGCCCTCTCCCCGGATCAGTAATCACTATCCCTCACCAACACACACTGATAATCAATACATCTCTAAGGGGGGCCCTCCACCCGGATCAGTAATCACTATCCATCACCAACTCACACTGATAATCAATACATCTCTAAGGGGTGCACTCTCCCCGGATCAGTAATCACTATCCATCACCAACTCACACTGATAATCAATACATCTCTAGGGGGCCCTCCCCGGCCCTCCACCGTATCAAGTAAATCACTATCCATCACCAACTCACACTGATAATCAATACATCTCTACTGATCCGGGGAGAGTGCACCCCTTAGAGATGTATTGATTATCAGTGTGTGTTGGTGAGGGATAGTGATTAAGGGGTGCACTCTCCCCGGATCAGTAATCACTATCCATCTGGTAATAAATCAGTTTCCTATCACCAACACACACTGATAATCACCTCGAAGTAATACCTACTGTATAATTATAGTATTATTATTGCCTCCTATTGTAAGACAATCTGTAATCAATTTACCTGATTGAGTTTAATACCTAAATAATAGAGACTCATTATCTTGTCACTGATGGATAATTAATAGCCGTCTCATTGACAGACACCTCTCAGTAATACCCTGACACAGTCTGTATGATTCCCAATAAAACTGCTGCAAAATCAATACCCCTCTATAAGATGCTGATCTATAATCAATAACCCTTTTAGTAAGACACCGGCCCAGAATAGATGTGTAGGTTAGTGGGAAGGTCACTGCCTTTGAAGCTGATTCACGCAGTTTATACCCTTGTGACCTTGGGTAAGTCACTGGTGCTTCCCGTACTTCAGGCAGCAAAATTAGATTGTAAGCTCTGCGGGAGAGGGATTCGCTGTGCCTGCTAAATTCCCTCTACAGTGCTGCGTACATGACTAAGAGATATGTAGGCAGTAAAAAGACAGATGGACACGCAATAGAAAACACTGATCTACAATCTAGAAGAGACTGAACCAATGATGCCTAATCAATACCCCTACAAATATGAGTCTATAAAATAAATACCACGCTCACAAGGGCACACACAGGACTGCAGAACGAATTCTTACTAGAGCGCTGAGAGTGCAGAGTTCTCCCGCAGAGCGTCCGAGAGCGCTGCCATCCCCTCGTCTCCAAGAGTGTTCTCCTGCAAGCTGGCCAGGCAAGGAGTTAGAAATGAGAGGAAACCCGCACACTTACATTCTGCACAGTGTGCTATCACACTCCCTCATCACACTGCGCACACAGGACACTGCCTCATCACACTGCGCACACAGGACACTGCCTCATCACACTGCGCACACATTCACACTGCATCCATCACAATGCGGCACACAGGACAATGGCCTCATCACAAGCGCACACAGGACACTGCATCATCACACTGCGCACACAGCTTGACAAATGCCTATCACTCTGCGCACACAGGGACACCTGCTATCACTCTGCGCACACAGGGCCACGCATCATCACTCTGCGCACCCAGGACACTGCCTCATCACACTGCGCACAGAGGACATGCCTCATCACACTGCGCACACCCAGGACACTGCCTCATCACTATCTGCGCAAACAGGACACAGCTCATCACTCTGCGCCACACAGGCCACGCCGTCATCACTCTGCGCACACGGAGACTGCCTTCAGCCTCTGCGCAAAGGACACTTGCCTCATCACTTGCACACAGGAAACTTGCCTAATCACTAGTGCCACCACAGGACACTGCCTCAGCACTCCTGAGCACACAGGACACGCCTCATCACTCTGCCACAGGACACTGCCTCTAACTATGCGACACAGGACACTTGGACTCATGACTCTGCGCACACAGGACACTGCCTATCACTATGCACACACAGGACACTGCTATCACAATGCGCACACAGGAACTACCTCATCACGATGCGCACACAGGACCTGCCTCATCACACTGCGCACACAGGACACTGCCTCATCACTCTGCGCACACAGGACACTGCCTCATCACTCTGCGCACACAGGACACTGCCTCATCACTCTGCGCACACAGGACACTGCCTCATCACTCTGCACACAGAGGACACTGCCTCATCACTCTGCGCACACAGGACCACTGCCTCATCACTCTGCACACGGGGACAACGCCTCCATTCCTGCGCCCACGGACACGCATTAATCAGCACTGCGCACAAGGACAGCCTATCACACTGCGCACACAGGGGACACTACCTCATTACACTGCGCACACAGGACACTGCCTCATCACTCTGCGCACACAGGACACTGCCTCATTACACTGCGCACACAGGACACTGCCTCATCACACTGCGCACACAGGAACACTACCTCATCACTTGCGCACACACAGGCACGCCTCATCACACTGCGAAACAAATAAACTGACGGCACACAGGACACTGCCTCATGACACTGCGAACAAATGACACTGCGCACACAGGACACTGCCTCATCACACTGCGCACACAGGACACTGCCTCATGACACTGCGAACAAATGACACTGCGCACACAGGACACTGCCTCATCACACTGGGCACTGCCTCATCTGCTATTGAGTAAGGGTCATTTAGTTAAGCCCTTTGGCCAAGGCGTTATAAGCCTGCAGCCACGTCACAGCACGACCAGTCTGCAGGTCCTAACACTACCTGGTAAGATTCTCATGTACCTCTCTTTTTTACAGCTGCACGCACAGATAAGACATGCTGAACACAAGTCATTAAACATGCACGCACACATGTTTCTGTAACACAGAGTACACACACAGTTCTGCAATACCACAAGCACTGCACCCCAGCATGGCAGGCACACTTACTCCAGGCAACGCAGAGACTGGTTAACCCGTAGGGCATCAGCCAGAGCCCGCGCTGATCCCACCCGCAGGAAATTCCACTGGAGACTGAGAAAGTGTGTGAGAGAGAGAGAGAGAGAGCGCATCACCAGCCTGGCACGGAGCAACGTGTGCTCAGCAATGGCAGAGCCTGGCACACACACGGGAGTAGAGGGATGCCAGCCTGCTACAGCGCATTACATGCAGCATGTATGGTACTGCCAGATGCAAGAACATTACCAGGAGCAGCTTATTGTTAGCATGGCACAGTGTCAGGGATACATGTGCCAAAAGGGAGCTTGTTATTAAAAACCGTGGCACCATGGATACAACTGATTGTGGAGCAGTTTGAGAAGCATTATTATTAGGACACAGGGTGGGAGCAGAATTATTAGGGTGTGAGATAGGGGGGGAGTTATTTAGGGTGTGTAAACATTATTAGGCAGGGGTGTCTGTTATTAGGGTGTGGGATAGGGGGAAGGGTTCTTTAGGGTGCAGGACGAGGACTCACTGCAGGGACTCCACAGTCTGATTCTCCCTCAACGCCCCGGCGAGCGCCTCGATCCCCTCATCGTGAAGGAGATTCGCGGTCAGGCTGCGGGGTAAACATTTTATAGAAAAAATACCCCACACGTAACATACCCCCTTGGGGTTGGGGGGGGGGGGGGTATCCAGAGCGATCTAACGACAGGAACACGACTGTCAAAAAAATACATTGAGACAAGTAGAGGCCTTGGAAACACCAGATATTTTTTTTAATCTTAATCCCTTTATGAAGTAGATTAGATAGAGAGGGGTACACTTAATCTATCATTGGCCATGTCTCATTTAAGAGGGTCCCTGGCCACACAGAGCTCGGATATTTATGCCAGGGGTTCAGGCCCCCGAGACTCCCACCTCCAAGGCCATCCTACTCACTCCAAGTGCGTCAGTGTGCGGTTTCTCCGCAGAGCCTCTGCCAGCGCCCGCGCGCCCTCGATGCTAACGGAGTTCTCCCGCAGGCTGGAAGAGAGGAGCGGGGAGAGGGATTCAGGGGGGAGAGGGAGGTAAGGAGGGTGGCGGATTGGGGAGGGCGGGGAAGGTCACCTAGCAGGGTTTCATCAATATCCATATCCAGGCTTAGGGCAAGGCGGTTCCCCTGGGCCCCGCGCCTTTGGCCCCCTCCTGTCGGGGCCAGGATCCAACTGTGGCCCAACCGGAGGAGGGTGCGTGTGGAGTCCCCAGACCATCAGGACTGCTCCTCCACCGCCAGGTAAGTGCGTGTGTTGAGAGCGGTTCTTACCTTCTCCGGAGCGGTCCTGCTCCTGCAGCATCACGTTGTCATGGCGACCGGAACGCTGCAGGAGGAGGGTCACTCTTCAAGGATTCAAGGACCTTTGACTACTTTCACCGGAGGGGCCCCAGTGGCAGAGTGCCACCTTGGGCCCCGCAAACTCTAAGGCCGGACCTGTCCACACACTTACAACGTATGCCATGGGCAATATGACATCTACTTTCTCTACGATGCCAATAGGGCACCCAAGACGTGGGTTACCGTTCTGTAATATGAGTTTTCTAAAATGTCTACCAAGGCAATAAGGCATTTGTCTTCCCCCGTGGGCAGTGCTCAGACTCACTTGAGGTGTTTCAGGCCCCGATTGCAGCTCAGGCCTCTGGTCAGGGAGCTCAGGCCTTGGTTGCTGATAGAATTGCTCTGCAGACTGAACACAAAGTATTAGCAGGAAACCCCCCATCCCCAGAGCGCACGCTGCCTGTAACACCAACCAAGGCACCTACATACCACAGCGACAACTGCAGAGCATCGCTCCACTGACCCCTCACCTATTACAGATCGGCAGAGCAACCCTCCCCTACACCTCCCATATTACAGACCTGCAGAGCATCCATCCCTTGACCTCTCCCCCTATTATCCATCTGCAGAGCATTGCTCCACTGACTCCTCCCCTATTACAGTCCTGCAGAGCATCCCTCCCGAGTCCTCCCTTCTCACAGACCAGAATTTATATCCATTAACCCCTTCCCTGCCCCTTCAGGGATCTGACTTACTCCAAGGTGGTCAGACTAGAGTTTGTTATGAGCGCTTCAGCCAGCGCTGCGGCCCCTCTGTCCCCCAGACCGTTACTGGACAACCTGCCAGAGAGGAGGAGACGCAAGTCAAGGGTCAGTAAGGGGCGGAAGAGAGCAGAGCGATATAATAACACGCAGAGCGATATAATAACACGCAGAGCGATATAATAACACGCAGAGCGATATAATAACTAAGAAGCTGTGTCCCATGGCCTCCACTCGCAAAAAATCAAAACAGAAACCCCCCCTATCAACGAGTGAGAATCTAACAGTGATGAGACTCAGATCCATCACAAACATGCGAGAAGAACCTTCTCTACCCATCAGTAGTAGTGAAGGAGGAGAGGTAAGGCTTTTTTAACAGAGCTGCCCGTAGGAGTTGGTCAGGGGAGCAGTGAAGCCTGAATTATACTCTCTTGGGGTTACGCTCGCGACAGGTACTCTTCCCAGCTGCCATGGCAAATAGCTCGGAACCCAATTCCAGACCACGCCCCATTGAGACGTGATCGGTTTTCCATGTGTTGAAGCTAAGCCTGCGAGCGAGCAGTACCCAGGTATTTGGGATGTTAGATAGGCCGTACGGCATTCCTCCAGCTACTTAATGTCCAGCTGTTATTCTCTATTCCCGCATGATGGAGCTCGGGGGGACAGAGGGGTAACTGCAAAAAACCCATGAAACTGTTGCCTGCGAATGCGACTATACAGACCTTTCGTCCCGGCTCCCTAGTTTTCGTTTTACACACACTACGGGCCTAAGGCCCCAAAGGTACACCTACGCGGATAACACCCAGATAAGAGATCATGAGTGGGACCTGTCATAAAAATGTATGACCTAAACCTGTGGCGTTGTACTGTATAACTCCCACACTTAATTTCTTGCATCTTCGCCTTCTCAAACCTCCGCAGGACTCCTCGTTGGGAACTCCCCTTTCTTCCCACCAGTGTCAAAAGTAGGTTCGACGCATACATAGAAGCAAGCCCTGGGCATATAGGGAACCCGAACCCTGGAAACATCGAGGTCCCACCATGGCAATACCTTTCCCTACCGATGACTAGAGGTCACGCTTAGGAGGATACCCCTGACGTCTCAGATTTAAATAGAGGAGGTTTTGTTGTGACCAACCTACACCAAAAGGAACGAGAACACACATGGGCATGGCTGGCCCACACAAAACTCATCAGTACACCCATCTGAAACAGTCCTCAAGAGGCCACCCATCTCTCCAGTCGGAGGTTTAGGGACTGTCTGTGGCCCAGGGATTCATAGTTTTAAGCCCAGCAACCGATGTGAAAAGTTAGGGGCAGTAGGGTTCAAGGCCTTCAGGCTCTATGGTTCGTCTCTGGCAAAGCCAAGTTTTTGGCCAACCCCCGGATCATGGACACAGTTACGCAGACGACACCCTGGGATCTGCAGCCCTCTGGCAGTATGGACACTGAGCAACGCTCTGCAGCCCTCTGGCAGTATGGACACTGAGCAACGCTCTGCAGCCCTCTGGCAGTATGGACACTGAGCAACGCTCTGCAGCCCTCTGGCAGTATGGACACTGAGCAATGCTCTGCAGCCCTCTGGCAGTATGGACACTGAGCAATGCTCTGCAGCCCTCTGGCAGTATGGACACTGAGCGATGCTCTGCAGCCCTCTGGCAGTGTATGTGGAAGCAGAGTCATTACCTGAGGTTGGTGCAGTACTGCAGCTGCGGCAGGAGACTCTGCACCAGGTTATAGCTCAGACACTGGGATAGGTCGGTCTCCTGGGCACAGCTGGGCGATGCCCGCAGCAGGTATGCCAAAGCGCAGCACGCCAGTGGGCTCAGCCTCCCCCCGAGCGTCCTGCTCCTCTGCGCCTCCTCCACCCAGCCCGTCAGCTCCGTGTGCCCCAGCTCCTGGAGACAGCACACCAGATTCACCGCTCCGCAGGACACCGTCCGCTCAGCGCTCAGCAGGCTCTGCAGGTAGTCCGCAGCCGGGCCCCGGTGCGCACCTGGTTCCTCCTTCCCCGGCAACCACCCTGCCAGCAGCCGCGAGACCTGTGGGGAGAGGAGGCCGGAGAGGAAGCGCAGAAAGATGGGCAGCTGGGCGCTGTCCGGTTGCACAGTGCGCTGAACCGCGCTCTTGTAGTGGTTCAGGAAGCCCAGCTTGGGCCAGGACATCCCACCGTCCGCGAACAGGTCAAAGATGGCGCGCTTGGCGGCGGAGTGGTAGTGGATAGCAGCCAGGAACTCCTGCAGAGACAGGTGGGGGAAGCAGAACGCTGGGCATGAGGGGGCATCCTGGTGTAGCAGCAGACGGGCACAGAGGCTGCCCGGGCTCAGCGGGGTGTCGATCCCGCAGGATTTCAGATCTGGTTCGTAAAAAAAAGTCCGTCTCCTGAGCAGGCCCTGAAATGCCAGTCGGCCCAAGCTGCCCAGTGCCCGACGCACGCTGCCAGGCTGCTCAGCACCCTCCCTGTCGCCCAACTGGGCCTTCAAATACCAGGAGAAGATGCCCGACAGTGTCTTAGGCAGAGGTGGGTGCGGGGGCTCATGGGCACGGAGCAGAAATCCAAGAGAGACCCCCATGATCCGGCACAGGGCGGGCACAGAGCACAGTGCCTGCAGCGAGCGGTGGCACTGCAGGTGTTTCCAGACCAGCTCGGCTGAACCGTTGGCATCAGGCAGCAGCTGTTCCAGTAACCCCCTGACCTCGTCCGTCCCCAGGCCCGGTATCTCTGTCATCCGATCCACGAGCCCCCCAGGGATCCTGGCAGCCGCGCCCGGCCTGGACGTCACCCACACGCAGACTTCGGGCAGCAGGTTTCCCCGCAGGATGTTGGTGATCAGACACTCCGGGGGAAGCTCTCTCAGGGGGTCAGTGCAGGCCACGGAGTCGGAGAAATCCAGGGGGGCCCGTAACTCGTCCAGCCCGTCCAGGATCAGCAGAACGCCTGCGGGGGGCACAGGGCGGCGCGGGCAGGCTAAACGCGCCAGTCGCTCGGCAGAGAGCCGATCGTAGACATTCATCTCCCAGAAGCTGAGGGCAAGCACGCAGGTAATGCCAGGACACAGCTCGCCCCGTGCCCACCTCTCCACAAACAGTCTCACCAGGGTGCTTTTGCCAGCTCCTGCCAGCCCCAGAGTGAGGGTGATGCGGGGCGGCAGGCTGACACGGGACAGGGGCGTCAGCAGCTTCTCCAGGGGCAACCTCTTGGGGGTGCCCCTGCCTCCCTGCCCTAACTCCAACTGCACAATGTCATGTTCCTGCAGCTGGGCGTCCGTGAGTCCCTCCACCAGCAGCACAGAGCCCAGCTGTGCCAATAGCGGGTGCTGGCCTGCGATGCCCACGCTGTCCAAATGCTTCCGAACCACGGGGTCTGCGGAGATCAGAAGAGCCGCCCACACAGGCCGTTATACACCAGCAATCAGGGCTGGAAACATTAAACGTAGTTCTGCTCTGGGCTTGTAAAGTCCTCACTACCTAATACCTCTACACTTCACCCGTCACCCTCTCTGGTCTCATGTGCAGGGCCTCACTCGCTGCAGTTGCGCATGTGTCGGACCTCACTCGCAGTACTTGCGCATGCGCAGGGCCTCACTCGCAGTACCTGCGCATGCGCAGGGCTTCACTCGCAGTACTTGCGCATGCGCAGGGCCCCACTTGCAGTACTTGCGCATGCGCTGGGCCCCACTCGCAGTAGTTGCGCATGAGCTGGGCCCCACTCGCAGTAGTTGTGCATGCGCAGGGCAGCACTCACCGTAGTTGCGCATGCGCAGGGCCTCACTCACCGTAGTTGCGCATGCGCAGGGCCTCACTCACCGTAGTTGCGCATGCGCAGGGCCTCACTCACCGTAGTTGCGCAGGCGCAGGGCCTCACTCACCGTAGTTGCGCATGCGCAGGGCAGCACTCACCGTAGTTGTGCATGCGCAGGGCAGCACTCACCATAGTTGTGCATGCGCAGGGCAGCACTCACCGTAGTTGCGCATGCGCAGGGCCTCACTCACCGTAGTTGCGCATGCGCAGGGCCTCACTCACCGTAGTTGCGCATGCGCAGGTACAGGTGGGAGTGACTGTTCTCTATGCAGCTCTGCAGCTCCTGCAGGCAGCTCTTGCCCTTCCCTGCCAGTGTGTCCAGCAGAGCCTCTGCCCGCTGGGGCAGGGACCCGAGCTCTTGCAGACACCGACACTCCTTCTCGCTCAGCACGTGCAGCTCCTGCAGCCTCAGAGAGGTCTCCTGCAGGGAGGCTGCGCAGACGCAGGACGCAAGCTGCCTCCTGTAGCGGAGAATCCACAGGCCTGGAATAGAGATGAGGGGGAGGGAGAGTTACAGGAGGTGGAGAGGAGGAGAGAGAGGGCACCGGTGTAATCGCACCCAGATCACGTGACATGGACGCGCCAGGCCCGTCATGCACGCACCTTCCATGTCATTATTTCAGGGCGTCAATGGGCCCGCGTGTCCCGGTGGGCGCCAGCTAGGCCCAGGCTCTACCTCTTGCCAAGGTGCGGTTAGGGACAGGCCTCACCCCTCTCCCATCATCCTACGGGACGGAAAAAAGAGTTCAGGGGACTCAGGAACAGCAATTATATTCAAACCCCAATCCCTTTCCTGCCAGAGGGGCGAGCAATGCAGAGCGATGTAATAACACGCAGAGCGATGTAATAACACGCAGAGCGATGTAATAACACGCAGAGCGATGTAATAACACGCAGAGCGATGTAACACGCAGAGCGATGTAACACGCAGAGCGATATAATAACACGCAGAGCGATGTAATAACACGCAGAGCGATATAATAACACGCAGAGCAATGCAGAGCCATGTAATAACACGCAGAGCAATGCAGAGCCATGTAATAACACGCAGAGCGATGTAATAACACGCAGAGCCATGTAATAACACGCAGAGCGATGTAATAACATGCAGAGCGATGTAATAACACGCAGAGCGATATATTAACACGCAGAGCGATATAACACGCAGAGCGATATAACAACACGGAGAGCGATATAATAACACGCAGAGCGATGTAATAACACGCAGAGCGATGTATAACACGCAGCCTAGCGATGTAAATAACACGCAGAGCGATTACAATAACCCGCAGAGGCGATATAAATCAACACCAAGCGATATATAACATCGCGATAAATAAAGAGCGATATCAATCAGAATGAAAACGACAGAAGATATAATAACATGCGAGCGATATAATAACATGCAGAGCGTGTAATACAACCCAGCGATTTCCAGAGCGATGAATACATGGCAGAGCGAGTGGTTGAATAACACCAAGCGTGTAATAATAACGCAGAGCGTAATAATACACCAGAGGCGATATAATACACGCAGATATGATATCAAGTTAAAACACCCCAATTCGATATAATAACATGCACGAGCGATATATAACAACGATAGCCGATATAAATAACATGCAGATCGATTATACACGCAGAGCGTATAATAACCGCGAAGCGTCATATAATATACATGTCGGCGATATAATAGACTAACACGCGTACCGATATAATAATCTGCAGAGGGCGATGTAATAACTACACCAGAGCGTTACGCTAAGACATTCAATGGTGCGATTATAATACCACGCAGAGCGATATAATAACCTGCACACTTACCAGAGCAGAGGATTGGGGAGCGGGCCAGAGGTAGCTCAGTTGTCCCAATAGGATGGAGAGAGCCTTTAACGGAGGATGGGAGCGGGTTGAGTAGGATTGAGGTGTTGTGCTTGGGGAAGCAGGGAGGGAGCGGGTTGAGTAGGATTGAGGAGTGGTGTTTGGGGGAAGCAGGGAGGGAGCGGGTTGAGTAGGATTGAGGTGTGGTGCTTGTGGGAAGCAGGGAGGCAGCGGAGAAAGGACAAATCAAGGGTAGTTTGATATTAGATGGAAGGTCACCCCCAGGATGTCAGTCTGTTTCTTTCTCCTCTCCTTCGTACTCGCTCTCTTCTTTATTTCAGGCTCTCTCTCGTCAGTGTCGCACTCTTAGTCTCTCTTCATTGGGATCTCTTATGCCCATCCCTCGTCACTCCCTCTTATCACTATCTTTCGCTTTATTCCAGGACATACTTGAAAACGAGAGATAACGCTCAATGTATTATTTCCTGGTAAAACATTTTATAAATAAAAGAAATAAATAGATCTTTAGTGACGGACTTTTCTCTCTTTTTCTTTCCCCTTTTCGCTCTTTCTTTTCTGTATCCCTCTATTTTTTGTAGGTGTCTTTGCCTCCCTTTTGTCTCCCTCTCCCTCTTCTCTCCCCCTCTCCCCCTTCTCCGTCTCTCCTTCTCCCTGTCTCTCCCCCTTCTCCCTGTCTGCTTTCCTCTCTCTGCTCCGCTCAGTAACCCGCTCACTACTGGTCCCCTGATCTCAGCATCTCACCTCTTCCTGCGTCTCGCCCGCCCTAACTTCCTGTCTAAGTCCGCCAGCTTGAGAGCGCAGTGACACCGAGGTCAGACTGGGAGGACATCCCCAGGTATTCCCCCCCTAGCAAATGAGCCATGTACATCAGTACTGAGTACGGCCATACTGTACCTTTCCAGCTCCTTAAAGCTTTGTCCAGAGAGAATCCTTTCAGTCCTGTAATAACCGCTGACCCCATAACCTGAGAGTAACCCTACAAATGCAATGCAGACTACTGTGGTTAACCCCTTCCCTGCAGAGGGGTGAGAGACCCGTCCCATATTTACAGTTCTTCTGATGCAGATGGAGCAAAACAAAAAAACAGGGAACATTTGCTAATTATGTCTTATGAGGGAAAATAATTCCTTTCTCACCCCACTAATGACAATCAGATCTCTCCCTGGATCAAAGCTCTCCATATGTTCATCGTTTTCTGTATATCCCTGGTAGCCTTTGCAGCTGCTGCCTGACATTGAGCACTATTGCTAATCCTGCTGCAAAACAAGCCCTGCTAAATCCTTCTCCATCCTCCTCCAGTGTGAGGGTATGTAAGGGGTGTATAGGACCAATACTTTTTATTTTCACACTGAGTACTCCCTTTCTGTTTGAATAAAGGGGCATTTATTTTAGAAATCCTCCCCCGTCTTCCTGTTTAGCAGCATAAATATAGCTCCTATCTCTGTAAGGTGCATTGATGACAGTTTTGCACCGCTTAGTAAATATGGACCGGCGTGTGTGGGTATCAGTGTGTCTGTGTGCATATCAGTGTGTCTGTGTGCATATCAGTGTGTTGCGGTGTCTGCATGGGTCTCAGTAGTGTAGGTGTATCAGTGCAGTGTATGTATATCAGTGTTTAGGTGTATCGGTGCAATGTATGTGTGTCAGTGCAGTGTAGGTGTATCAGTGCAATGTGTGTGTGTCAGTGCAGTGTAGGTGTGTCAGTGCAGTGTAGGTGTGTCAGTGCAATGTGTGTGTGTCAGTGCTGTGTGTGTGTGTCAGTGCTGTGTGTGTGTGTGTCAGTGCAGTGTATGTTTATGAGAGCAGTGTATGTGTATCAGTGCAGTAAGTGTGTATCAGTGCATTGTGTGTGTGTGTGTGTGTGTGTGTGTGTGCATGTTCAGTGTATCAGTGTATGTGTATCAGTGCACTGTGTGTGTTCAGTGTATCAGTGTATGTGTATCAGTGCACTGTGTGTGTGTGTGTTCAGTGTATCAGTGTATGTGTATCAGTGCACTGTGTGTGTTCAGTGTATCAGTGTATGTGTATCAGTGCACTGTGTGTGTGTGTGTCAGTGCAGTGTATGTGTATCAGTGCACTGTGTGTGAACCGATCGGTTATCTGCGAGTGCTGGGATATAGAGGGTTCGCAAATGTTCTCAATCCAACGCGTTTCGAACCACAGAGGGTCTCTTCTCAGGGAATAAAGACAATGAGTCTATTGGCATTTTAATACCCTCCCAGGTCACTGATTAGTCCCTCATTAGGGTGTGAGCCAATCGCAACGCAACGGGGAGGAGTCAGAAAAGCTCCATGGCAAAGAGAATGCATCCTAACAAAAAAAAACTAAAATCAATATTATTTAAACATATAATGACAAACATTCATAAAAAGATGACTCTAAAAGAAGAAAAAAAGAATTAGTACACACTAATATTTGTAGATGTGTTGGAACATTTAAGATGATTCAAATAAACACCAACAAAAGTATTTGAAGGAAGCAGAGCCTAAAAATCCAAGATACCTTAAAACCATAAATTAGAATTAATAAAATGTTTATTATAAAGTTTTTTTTTAAAAAAATTTTAATTTTTTTTAAAAAGTGCCAGCTCAGACTATAGATGTTATTTAAAATGCATAACCTAATCTATATCTATATCTATATTATATCCTCATTGAGACCCGGATATAATGTGCCCAATTTATATATCCAGAAGGTCTCTTGAAAGGATTTATCCTTCAAGAGACCTTCTGGATATATAAATTGGGCACACATTATATCCGGCGGGAGGTCTCAATGAGGTATAGATATATGGCCCTTTATGACTACCTCACACTGATGATAGTTAGGTTAGCATTTTAAATAAATCTATATTCTGAGCTGGCACTTTTAAAAAAAAAAATTAAAATTTTTTTTTTAAAAAAAAACTTATAAATAAACATTTTATAATTCTAATTTATGGTTTAAGGTATCTATGGATTTTTTAGCTCGATGCTTCCTTTTCAAAACTTTGTTGGTGTTTATGAATCACTTTAAAGTTCCAACACATCTCAAATATTAGTGTGTACTAATTCTTTTTTTCTTCATTTTAGAGTCATCTTTTTATGAATTGTTTGTCATTATATGTTTAAATAAAGTTGATTTTAGTTTTTTTGTGGATGCATTCTCTGTTGCCATGGAGCTTTTTGACTCCTCCCCGTTGCGTTGCGATTGGTCAAACCCTAATTGAGGGGACTAATCAGTGCGCAGTGGAGGGGTATATAAAATGCCAATAGACTCATTGTCTTTATTCCCTGATGAAGAGACCCTCGTGGTTCGAAAACGCCGTTGGATTGAGACATTTGCGAACCTCTATATCCCAGCACTCCCAGAGAACGGATCCGGGTCCTGCCAGACTTGCGACGAAGTCTCGGATTTTGTGACGTCACAGACCGCGAAGTGCTCGACCAGACGAAAAACCGCGTTGTACTCCGCTGCTCCGTTATATACGAGACTCATGCAGTGACGGGCACAACGCATATAAGCGGAGGTCTTTTCGACTGCTGAAGCTGCCTTTAGCCTTCTTTTAAGGCGAGAGGCCAAAAACATCAACGGTTGAAGTGGAGACTTCCAGGCCTACACACGGGGTATTGGAGTGAGAAGGAGGAGAGCCACGAGACCATCACAGGCGTCCGTTGGGTGTGGGGTTAACATAACCCTGAAAATTGCCTTGTTTTAAATTTTGTTTTATGTATTATGTACGCACAATACTTACCTTCTTATTTTGGTTACTAAAGATATAATTTAATGCACTATGAGCGTTGTGCGCTGTGTTTCTTGTTTTTTTGTGTGCATTTAGGGGGGACCAGAGCCATCCCTGGTGTCACAGCTGCAGACGCTTCATATATTTCATACTATACACAAGGTCACCTATTTAATTGTATCACAATTATCACGTTATTTATACATTGTTGTTGCGCACTTTTCTTTTGTTCACCTTTTTCACATAACAGAGCAGTGCATGTGAAGGGATTCTTTTTTAAATTTAAATACAATGATATACAAATACACACAATATTTACAGAACAGCATCCTGAGAATGACAAACAATACATTTTATCTTACAGATTCCCTTCCAAGGAGATTTCATCGCGTCTCTCCACCCTCTCAGATTCCCTCTGTTAACAAGCTCTTTATATCTGATAAATAAAGAACACAAAGTGGTCAGGCAAGTTTCCTGCAAAAAGAAAATCTAATTCTTAAAGTCCTTTAGAATAGAAAAGGCTTCCGTCCGTGTCTTTTTTGTCTTGATACTATTTACATTAATAGTTGCCACTTTCAGCGGAGGGGGGGGGGCACTTGGTATATTTAGTGAATCAGTCACCACCATTTTTTCTCTCTTTTTATTATTACCTTTCTCCTTGGCCTCATGTTTTCTCCCGGGGGGGCTCTCTGATGGCAGAATTCTCTTATTTGATGGTCCGGCCATCTTAATATCTTGAATAGATCCAGACTGCTGCGGGGTCTGACTGTCCGACATATCGGGGTCTGCGTCATCCATCTTTTCACTCCAACTCTTTTCCTCTAATATCTCATGAGATCTCTTCTGGGACAGTTTCTTTATCTTCCGTTGCTGTAGTTTTTGTTCCAGATGAGCTGGTTTGGGCAGTTTTGTTTGTCCTTTTTATTGTTTCCCATTCTTTATCGCTATCTTTGCGAGGTTCTCCGCCATTTTTATTAGGTTCACTGGTGTCTCTGCGAGGTTCACCGCCATCTTTGTGAGGTATATCACCTTCCTGAGTAGGCTTCTGTGTGTCTGGTGCAACGCTCTGATCACCTCTTTGTTCTCCATCTGACTCTCTTTGGGCTGGGAGGTGTATATTTCAGACCCATAGACCCCAAAATGTCTTCTTTAGGTGTAAGTTTGAGACTTTCTGATGACCCTGCTTTATTCTCTTTATCATTATGAGATGATATACTCTGCACATTAGACATTTCCCTCTGTCTACAATGGTTGTGTTCAGCTTCTGGGGAATCTGTAAAGGAATTACCACTTTTATAGCACAGGTTGCAGACTATGGGGCCTATGCAGAGAGCAGCGAATTTTAAAATTGGCGAATTTATTAAAAAGTAGCTTTTTTGGAGAGTTTTATTCTCCATATGCAGAAAAGTGCGAATTCTGCTATGTTTAACATGGATGCGTGTGGCGAGTTTAAATTGGCGAGATGCGCGCTTCAGAAACGTGTAAAAACAAATTCGCGCCTTTTTTTTCCCTTTGCAATGGCCGCGAGCGGCAGCTTCTTGCCAATTTTTTCTGGCGAGGCAAAAAGGAGACAATCGCGCCATTTTATTGGCGCGAACAGCCGCTAGATGCCGTTCGCGCCTCTCTGCATTAGGATATTTTTAAAACTGGCGAGATTGAGGTTCTCGCCAGCCGCGAGGCGAGTTTTACAAATAGAAAAGAAAAATTGGCGCGTTTTTCGGAACTCGCCATTTTCTGCTGCTTTCTGCGCGATTTTCTCCAAAAAATGGCGAATTTCGAAATAGCGCTGCTCTCTGCATAGGCCCCTATGTCTTGTCACACTCACGAGCTGTGATGACCATTGACCGCATAAAGTGCATCTGATTTTATCACACGCTGAGCTTAAGTGCCGGGAGGAATCACATTTATTTTGGAGTTGGGGGGGGGGGGGGGGGTGGGTGACATGCCACGTTGTTGTGTAGCTGAGTTTAACTTTAAACTTGTAGCCCCCATTCCACAAACCTTCAGCATCCATGTTCTTGACTGGACCAGTCTGAACATCACATAGTCTTTGTAGCCAAAAATATGTCTTCTACCGCTACAGTCTCTATATCAAAAATAACATACACTCCCAGTCATAGGGCGAGATACCTGGATGACTTAAAAAAATTCCCATTCTGGATTATCCTTCACTTCTTTGTAACAAAACCAGATTTTTCTAGCCCTTCTGGAATCTTAAAGCTGATTTTATTGTTCCTGCTATTAGGGGCATGCAATAAGGCATAAGTCCTTTCCAATAACAAATCTGTCCGGTAAAGGCTCCATATCCCCATGATAATGCAGTTTGACTACGTTTCCACGCTTTCTGGCATCGTCAAATGACATGATGTACCTGGGTGTCTCGTACTCCATGCTGACTCGGGAAGGGGGGGGGGGGTGAGTTGGGAGGGAAGCAGCTGGCTCAGCCGCTCCTGTTGGTTTTGCGGCCGTTCCTGCTTCACCTAAGTACTTTGCTTCTGCCGCTCCTGTTTTTGCAAAGGGCTCTGCTGCTGCAGGCTGTATGGATTTCTCTCCCATTTTAGGAACTTCCATTTCTTGTGCCTCAAAAGCCTCTACTGCTTCAGCGGTTTCCACTGCTTCAGGCATTTCTATATCAGAAACTTCTTCCTGTGCTTGGGCTGATTGCTGTTCTGTCTCTGGTGTATTTCCAGCATTATTCAGACTCTCAGCTTGGGCTGCTTGCAATTTTTCTGCCTTGGGTGTGTCTGCTAATTCCTGCACCTTTCTGCTCCCCTCAGCTGCTTGCAGGGTCTCTGTCTCGGGCGCAGTTGTTTGCAGGGTCTCAGGTGAAGCGTTTGGCAGGGTCTCAGGTGAAGCTGTTTGCAGGGTCTCTGTCTCAGGTGAAGCTGTTTGCAGGGTCTCAGTCGCAGCTGTTTGCAGGGTCTCAGGTGAAGCTGTTTGCAGGGTCTCAGGTGAAGCTGTTTGCAGGGTCTCAGGTGAAGCGGTTTGGCAGGGTCTCAGGTGAAGCGTTTGGCAGGGTCTCAGGTGAAGCGGTTTGCAGGGTCTCAGGTGAAGCTGTTTGCAGGGTCTCTGTCTCAGGTGAAGCTGTTTGCAGGGTCTCAGTCGCAGCTGTTTGCAGGGTCTCAGGTGCAGCTGTTTGCAGGGTCTCAGGTGAAGCTGTTTGCAGGGTCTCAGGTGAAGCTGTTTGCAGGGTCTCAGTCGCAGCTGTTTGCAGGGTCTCAGGTGAAGCTGTTTGCAGGGTCTCAGGTGAAGCTGTTTGCAGGGTCTCAGGTGAAGCGGTTTGGCAGGGTCTCAGGTGAAGCGTTTGGCAGGGTCTCAGGTGAAGCGTTTTGCAGGGTCTCAGGTGCAGCTGTTTGCAGGGTCTCTGTCTTAGGTGTAGCTGTATCTCCTTACTAACTTGTGGGATAACAATTTCTGTCACTCCCAGTCTCCTTTTCTCATGCTCTGCCTGCCTTTTACTCCTGGCTTCATTAGGCCTTGAGCTGGTTTTAGCCGCAGTTCTCTTACCCGTCTGGTTCTGAGCTGAGCTTGCAGTATTCTCCATTTCAGCTTCTTCCTGTCCAATGTTTTCATTCATCTCTTTTTCCACATTTTCTGACTCTTTCTTTTGCAGAAGTTTCTGCACTTTAGTTTCAAGGGAAACTTCCTTATCCGCACGTTCCTTCGTATCTAGAGCAGCATGAAACCTGTTTCTAACTCCTCTCCCTCCTAAAGGGTCTGCAGCCATCTTGGCTCACAGCATTTCCCCTGCCTGTGTGTCAGGGGGAGGATGGCACTGCTGCTGACCGCACTGCACCAGGCTACGCATAGCACTGTATGTGAGCAGGCCGGCACTTCTGCTGACCACACTGTACCAGGCTACGCAGAGCAGTATATGTGAGGGGGAGGCCGGCACTGCTGCTGACCGCACTGCACCAGGCTATGCAGAGCACTGTATGTGAGGAGGCCGGCACTTCTGCTGACCGCACTGTACCAGGCTACGCAGAGCAGTAGATGTGAGGGGGAGGCCGGCACTGCTGCTGACCGCACTTTTACCAGGCTATGCAGAGTAGTATATGTGAGGGGGAGGCCGGCACTGCTGCTGACCGCACTTTTACCATGCTACGCAGAGTAGTATATGTGGGGGGGAGGCCGGCACTGCTGCTGACCGCACTTTACCAGGCTATGCAGAGCAGTATATGTGGGGGGGAGGCCGGCACTGCTGCTGACCGCACTTTTACCAGGCTATGCAGAGTAGTATATGTGAGGGGGAGGCCGGCACTGCTGCTGACCGCACTTTTACCAGGCTATGCAGAGCAGTATATGTGGGGGGGAAGGCCGGCACGGCTGCTGACTGCACTGTACCAGACTACACAGAGCAGTGTATGTGTGGGGGGGGGGGGGGGGGGGGGGGGGGAGAGAGGTTGGCACTGCTGCTAGTCTTGCCTGAGTTGAGAGGACATGTCAGGGTGTTGAGTGCGTGGTTGGGAGGCTGGCACTGTCTGCTCTGTACCCCCATGTACAAATAAGAGCACATGTGTGGGGGAGGACAGCACTGCTGCTGCCCCGTCTGTACCTGTTCTATGTACACATGGAGAATCTGGCAGGGCAGCGTGCGTGGGAGCTTGGCACTGCTGCTGCCCGTGCCGTACCTGCTATGTGATCAGAAGGTTCTGTGCGTTCTGTGGAAATGATTTAATTACCTCCGATAAACTGGCTGCCTCAGCATTCGCCAGGCTGGGAGACGCAGCGTTTTACATAATTGTGCATTTTAATTAAGCCGAATTGGCCCCTGCCCCGCCAGCTGAGGTGAGGAAGAGCTGCGCGGTGACACCAATTTTGGGGGGTCACTGAGGTAAAACGTTAACCATTTCACTGCCAGAGGGGGCGGCAATTCTGCCTATTTGCAGCCTTTCCCACCTTCTTTCCATCTCTCTTTCCTTTCCCTAGGCTGTCTCTTTACATCTCTCTCCTTTCCCTAGGCTGTCTCTTTACATCTCTCTCTCCTTTCCCTAGGCTGTCTCTTTGCATCTCTCTCCTTTCCCTAGGCTGTCTCTTTGCATCTCTCTCTCCTTTCCCTAGGCTGTCTCTTTGCATCTCTCTCCTTTCCCTAGGCTGTCTCTTTGCATCTCTCTCTCCTTTCCCTAGGCTGTCTCTTTGCATCTCTCTCTCCTTTCCCTAGGCTGTCTTTTTGCATCTCTCTCTCCTTTGCCCAGGCTGTTTCTTTCCATCTTACCAGAACACCTTCCTACTGTCTCTGTACGTTCTTCCTTCCTACCAATCAGATTGTAAGCTCTCCAGAGCAGGGACTCCTTTTCCTGTTACTTTTATGTCTAAAGCACTTAATCCCATTATGTGTTATTTGTATTATTTGTTATTTGTATGATTGTCACGTGTATTACTGCTGTGAAGCGCTATGTATATTAATGGCGCTGTATAAATAAAGACATACATACATCTCTCTCTCCTTTCCCCAGATTGTCTCTTTCCATCTCTCTCTCCGTTCCCCAGACGGTCTCTTTCCATCTCTCTCTCCTTTCCCCAGACTGTCTCTGTCCAATTCTATCCCCTTTACCCAGGCTATCTCTTTCCATCTCCCTCTCTCGTTTTCCCAGCCTGCCTCTTTCCATATCTTTCTCATTTTCCCAGGTTGTCTCTTTCCATCTCTCTCCTTTCCCCAGGCTGTCTCTTTCCATCTCTCATTTCCCCAGGCTGTCTCTTTCCATCTCTCATTTCCCCAGGCTGTCTCTTTCCATCTCTCTCTCCTTTCCCCAGACTGTCTCTTTCCATCTCTCTTTTACCCATGTTGCCTTTTTTAATGCTCTATTTATTCCCTTTGTCTCTTTCCAATGCTCTCTCTTCCTTCAGCTGTCTCATTCTAATAATCTATCAACTCTCACTGTCTCTTTCCAATCTTCTCTCTTCACACTGATGTTGGGCATTTCCAACACTCTACTCCCAGTGCTGTCTCTTTAATGATCTGCCTACTCCCCCTAACTGTCTCTTTCCTACTACGTCAGCAGTCTGTTTCTCTCTTCTAATGACTGGAGAGACACCTCCGTCTTTCTTCCGGATTGTCTCTTTCTCAACCTCTTCAACTCTTTGGTCTCCCCCGCTGTGAGTGTTTGAGTCGGTTATTCAGTAAACTGAAATAGTGCAGATCAGGGAACTAACGCACGGAAACTCAGTTGACTTCAATCGCAATTTCATGAACAACCCCTTGAATCTAGACACACACAAATCAGGCCTTCCAGGCCCTCTGGCAGTGAGGAGGTTACACGGAACACCAGCCGAGATATTATCTTGAGGGGGGAGAAGAGGGGATCACGTGGGAGGCTGGAGACTCAGCTGGGAGGATCAGGACAGTCGGGAAACCCTGGGGACATGTAACTATGACATTGCTGTACCATACGTGTCCCTGTGTGACTTCAAGTCTTGTTTATCTGCACAGGATAGCACTCAGTGCCAGACTTGGATGCAGGCTACGTTGGGTGTGTGTTCCGGTTCCGAAGAGGTCGGTGGCACCGTCTTCCCATTCCCGTGTAAGAATAGTGTGTATGTCTTATAAAGGGCTACCACCAAACCCCATTGGAACTGCAGCCACGCAACAGTGGACAAAGAACATCCAAGCACTTTATTGCTACACAAACTGCCCCCCACCTCTGAAAATCTGGTCCCCTATTTGCCAAACCCCCACTCTTTCCTCCTTCCAGTCACCTTTACATTGTCATATGACTTTCATGCGGCCACATTTCACACTGCCCATGTATTCAACCTCTTGACCAGGGCTGGCTGGGAGTATGGCGGGGCCCAGTGCACAGTGTGTGCACGTGGGGCCTCTTGATAAGCCGGCATCTCCTCATGCTACCACGCGTCGTCTTGACGCGATTATAGTTGCGGCGTGCGCGCATGTGATATCACGCATGTGAAACATGCACTAGGCTGGAGGCGACAGGGAGGCGTGATGGAGTCATGTCCGTGACATCAAGTGAGCGGTTCGCTTTCATTGGCTGAACCGCTCATGTGACGCAAAAAAAATAATTAAATAGTATTTTCAAAACTCGCGCTTGGTCACGTGCTCTATGGCCTGCCTCGGAAGCACGGCCTTTTGTTCGCGGCGCGCGCAGCCTCTATAATCGCGGCCTTCATGTGATGTGTGGGGCCTCGTGGTAGTTCCTCTCAGTCCAACTCTGGTGATCACAGATTAAAGGTTGTGATGGTTAATTTAACTACCCCAACATTAAACTGTGATTACGGAAGTTGGGCCAGGGAACAGCGCGGGGCAGGTGCAGTCGCACCAGATGCGCGGTTGATCTTACCCTGTAAAAGTTGCACTTCCCTGTACTCCTATGTGACCCCCATTAGTATGTCCCCCAGCACACCAGGGCTAGGGGACGCCTGTCCCCCCCAATGCTTACTTTGATGTATACTGCACTTATTTATATTATTCATCGCTGTAACTGAAAAGCTACGTACATGGCTGGTGCTATGTAAATACAAATACAAATAAGCAATAGTGCGGGTTTGCACTCCCAAGATGGGCAGCAAAGTGTAGCAAAGGTGCAGGGAACCCAAAGAAACCCCATAATCCCTCAGTACATATAGACAAAAACTAAGGAAGGGAACACGCACACAAGAACAAGCACACAAGAGGAGCATGTAAATCAGAATACGTCTTTATAATGAAAACCCTGTACGTAGCGTATATACACACACACACACACACACACACACACACACACACACACACACACACACACACACACACGTAGGATATGGTTTAATGTGAGTCTCACTCAGGATCTGGTAATATGAGTATCTCAGGATCTGGTTAATATGAGTCTCTCTCAGGATCTGGTAATGTGAGTCTCTCTCAGGATTCTTAATGTGAGTCTCTTCAGGGATGGTTAATGTGTCTCTCGTAGAGTTGGTAATGTGAGTCTCTCAGGGTCTGGTTATGTGGTTCTCTCTCAGGGTGGTTAATGTGGAGTCTCTCTCACGATACTTTGGGGTTTTAATGTGAGGCTCTCTCGGGTATGGGTTAATATGAGTCTCTCTCTCAGGGTCTGGTTAATATGAGTCTCTATCAGGGTCTGGTTAATGTGAGTCTTTCAGGATCTGGTAATGTGAGTCTCTCTCAGGATTCTGTAATGTTAAGTGAGTCTCTCTCAGGATACTGGTTAATGTGAGTCTGCAGGATTGTAATTGAGCTCTCTCAGGATCTGGTAATTGTGGAGTCTCTCTCAGGATCTGGTAATGTGAGTCTCTTCAGGATTGGTTAATGTGAGTCTCTCTCAGGATCTGGTAAGGTGAGGGTCTCTCTCAGGATTGGTAATGTGAGTCTATCTCAGGATTGGTTAAGTGAGTCTCTCTCAGGATCTGGTTTAATATGAGCTCTTCAGGATCATGGTAATGTGAGTCTCTCTCAGGATCTGGTTAATGTGAGTCTTCTCAGGATCTGGTTAATGTGGAGTCTCTCTCGAGATCTGGTTAATGTGAGTCTCTCTCAGGATCTGGTTAATGTGAGTCTCTCTCAGGATATGGTAATAGAGTCTCAGGATCTGGTTAATATGAGTCTCTCTCAGGATCTGGTTTAATGATGAGTCTTCTCAGGATCTGGTTAAGTATGGTCTCTCTCAGGATCTGAGTTAATATGAGGTCTTCAGGATCTGGTTAAATGGAGTCTCTCTAGGATCTGGTTAATGTGAGTCTTCCAGGATCTGGTTATATGAGTCTCTCTAGGATCTGGTTAATGTGGTCTCTCTCAGGATCTGGTTGAATATGAGTCTCTCTTGGGATCTGGTTAATATGAGTCTCTCTCGGATCTGGTTCATGTGAGTCTCTCTCAGGATCTGGTTAATGAGTCTCTCTCAGGATTATGGTGAATATGTGTGTTCTAGATATCAAAAGGATCTGAGATGAATCATCGTGAGAGAGACTCACATTAACCAGACCCTGAGAGAGACTCACATTAACCAGATCCTGAGAGAGACTCACATGGACCAGATCCTGAGAGAGACTCACATTAACCAGATCCTGAGACTCACATTACCAGATCCTGAGAGAGACTCATATTAACCAGATCCTGAGAGAGACTCACATTAACCAGATCCTGAGAGAGACTCACATTAACCAGATCCTGAGAGAGACTCACATTAACCAGATCCTGAGAGAGACTCACATTAACCAGATCACAAGAACAGTCCCCAAGAGAAACTCACATGGATCATCTGAAGGGTAGGGACTGTGAGAAAGACTTACATGGACCATCAAAAGGGAATAGAATAGACCCTGAGAGAGACTCTCTTGGACCCGAGTCTGAGAACAGACCTTGACAGAGGCCATGGACACATGGACCATATGTAGGGAAGATAGGACCCTGACAGACACCCACATTGACCAACTAAAGGGAAGAGATCAAAAGGACAGAACCTGAAGAAGTGCTTATAAAAAATACAGAGGGTGAGACCCCAACAGAGCTCATGGGGACCATCCAAAAGGAAGAGAACAAGAAAACAGACTGAGTGAGCTCTTCTGGACCATCCAAAGGAAGGAGACCATAAGAAAACGTATGTATCATCCTGAGTGAGATGAGCCTAATAGAGCTCTTATGGACCATCCCAAGGGAGACCCTTAGAGAGCTTTTATGGACCATCCCGAGGGAGGTGACCCTGACTGAGCTGTTATGGACCATCCAAAAAGGGAAGAGAACAGACTGTGAACTAAACTCACATAAAACACGAGTATCCCAAGGATAGAGAGCATGTCCTGTACGGTTCATCCCAAGAGAAAACAGCCATGAACAGAAATTTATAAGGAGCGTCCGAAAGCAAAAGATCAGACCCTGAGCTGGAGCACACATGGAGAATTCCAAAACATGACAACAAACCCTACACCGAAACCTAAATGCAGTGTTCAAAGAGGGTGAGAACAATCAAGTAAAACAGCCACAAACAGGGATAGAACACAAGCATTGCAAGGAATAAGAACAGACTGCGAACCAAAACTCAAATGGAACATGCCAACTGAACAGAGTAGGCCTCGATAAGCGAGTTCCAAGGAAAGACCACTGTAGCTAACAGCCATGAACAGGGATTCATATGGAGTTTCCCAAGAGAAGACACCATGAGCTGAGATCACTTGGAGCATATGGAAAAGAACAGATGCTGAGCACGATCTCAAATGGACCATCCTCAGCAATGAGAAGAAACTTGGAGCAGGAGCTCACATGGACCATAACAGCTAAGACACTGAGCTGCTGCTCCCCAACGCAGTTGATGTGTCTCACTTTGTGTCTGTAGCAGAGAAAATCCCCATGGTATTAGTTCCTTCAGTGCCTTTTATTATATAGACATGCACTGCTCCTCAAGGCTCTGCAGACCTATCCAGAGGAGGAGAGGTTAAATCCTTCATACGCTTCTCTTCTGTGTGACGACAGGGTGACATGGAGTCTGCCGTGATTGGCGTGATGGTGACGAGGGGTGCGTCCCTCCTCTCTCAGGAAGCCTGAGGCGCTATTTGATGAATGCTGTCGGGGGTCAGTGAATCAAAGAAACAGCTGAGCATCTTGTCGGCCTAAAGAAAGAAACAGAGCAAGAGATATACAAGTGGTAATACAGAGAAGAGAGAGAGACAGAGAAAGGTCCGTGGTTGGCTGGCCTAACCCCTTCCTCTGCAGGGTCCGTGGTTGGCTGGGCTAACTCCTTCCTCTGCAGGGTCCGTGGTTGGCCGGCCTAACCCCTTCCTCTGCAGGGTCCGTGGTTGGCTGGCCTAACCCCTTCCTCTGCAGGGTCCGTGGTTGGCTGGCCTAATCCCTTCCTCTGCAGGGACCGTGGTTGGCCGGCCTAGCCCCTTCCTCTGCAGGGTCTGTGGTTGGCTGGGCTAACCTCTTTCTCTGCAGGGTCCGTGGTTGGCTGGGCTAACTCCTTCCTCAGCAGGGTCCGTGGTTGGCCAGCCTAACCCCTTACTCTGCAGGGTCCGTGGTTGGCTGGCCTAACCCCTTCCTCTGCAGGGTCCGTGGTTGGCCGGCCATAACCCCTTTCTCTGCAGGGTCCGTGGTTGGTTGGCTGGCCTAACCCCTTCCTCTACAGGGTCCATGCTGAATGATGCGTACAACCCCACCGCTTGACAGGACGGTCCCCTACCCTCATCCCTACAGTCCACCACCCGCCCGTACCCCAGTTTAACAACCTGAACCTCCACACCCACTCCGCTCAACAAACCGGAGGCCCAGGTCAAGACTGAAGTCCTGCGTCCCAGTCAGGGGCCTGGTCAATAGGTACAGATACAGTGACTTATATAAGAAGTTGGTGGTACGGGGAGTCCTGTTGGTTTGTGATGATGGTATTACCTAAGGTCAGTGCCGGCTGGCTGAGAAGGTTCCTCACCGTCCGGCGCTGTGATCTCCCGCTGAACAATGTGTCACAGGTCACTCTGGGGATCTGACAGATACAAAGTGGGGTCAGACACATTAATGACCTGTATGTCACTCCCGTTCTCCGCAGTTGTTCACACCGCGGTTGCTTAGGTCTTGTGAGGTCTTAAAAGCTCCTTAACAAGCTACGAGGGGGCAGAGGAGCTCAGTGGTAATGTCAGTGTCTACGGACCCCTGTTCCAATCCCACCGTCCACTCTACTTGTGACCTTGAGCAAATCACTTTATCTTCCTGTGTCTCAATCCCCAAAATTAGATTGCAAGCTCTACGGGGCAGGAATTACCTGCCCCTGCAAAAATTCTGTGTACAGTGCTGCATATCCCATCAAACAGAATATAAATAAACAGATCTGCATTGTTTGCAGCTATACATGGCTCTGCTTGATACATTGACATAAAGCAGCTGTGTGTTATACACAGATGTGTGCGACATAAGACGCAGATGTACACTGCTCTGCATTAGATTCAACTACACAAAGCTCTGCATTAATATAATCTCAAACAAGCCTCCGTATCAAACGATATGTCTGTACAGTTATAAGAGGCTTTGCCATATTGATTCAGACTTGCAATGAATCTCATACAGTATACATGCAGGTCTGCCTTATGTACAGGTATACACGGCTTTGCTGTAGACAAAGGTACCCGTTGCAAATAAATGTACAAAGTGCAGAGTCTCCCATTTGTAAATAATTCATAAGGCAATGAGAGCAAACAAAAATATCAATATCGGCTTTGTTCCGTCTTCGTATCTTTTTCCATCTTCCAAGATGGAAGTAGCGTTGTGAACTCTTTGTAAAGCCGTGTTCCTCATCCAAAATCGCAGCCAGATTCACTGAGTCACAGTGTCCTGCTGTCTCATTACTGGCTTTGGAAAACATTGATCTCTGATGTCCAGACACTTTGGGGAATTCAATATGGCTGCCAGTCAGCAACTGTGATCTATGAGGTTTACAATGGCTGATTGGCACCCAGGCACCAAGCTACGCTGCCGCCATCTTGGAAAAAGGGAGACGGGGCAGTCACGGGTAACGGGTGCGTATGTTTTGAAGCATTGCATTGATAAACAAAAGAAAGGAGCCTCCTTGACGCCATTCGCTGATGAGAGATGCCGGCGACACAGAGGTAAGAGAGTTTGGGGGGGAGGGCTCAGATACATCCTACCTGTTCAGCCTCTAGTACAGGGGACGGGTCACAGAGGAGGCCTTCTGGGAAGAACTTCCTTATGTCCTGGATAGCAGCCTGGTAGGACGTGGAACCTGGAGGGGAGGACGAGAGGTGGAGATAACAGACGTGTGATAATAATATCTTTATTTATATAGTGGGGTGGCCAACTCCAGTCCTCAAGTGGCACAGGTTTTAAGGCTATCCCTGCTTCAGCACAGGTGGCTCAATCAGTCCCAGCATCAGCACAGGTGCTCAATCAGTCCCCGCTTCAGCACAGGTGGCTCAATCAGTCCCTGCTTCAGCACAGGTGGCTCAATCAGTCCCTGCTACGCTGAAGCAGGGATATTATTAAAAGCTGACCTGTTGGTGGCCTTTGACTACTGGAGTTGGCCACCCCATATATAGTGTTTTTCCCCCAATGGGAGTCAAAGCTCTTCACATATTGAAAGCAAACAGTCCCCCCCCCCACCAAAAGGGACACACTTACAGCTACAGTATACAAGAAACCAAACTATAAACATATTGGATGAATAGAATATAGATGGGAATATCTGACAGAGGGAAACTGCGGGTATCCAGGAATATGCCGGAAATGAGTTTTATCCAGGGAGGAGGGGTGTAGGGTTACAATGATGCACGTTTCTGTCCAAGAGAAGGGAAAACACCCTGGCACATTAAACAGGATCTGATGTATATAGTTTGGAGCAATACTGGTATAACCGAGGTTTCTAAAGAATATTATGTGCCGTTTCAATCATAAAAATGTCATAAAAAACAATAATACAATGAAATGAATACAAAACATTGATATTATACAAAACAAAATAATGTAAACCTATACCTTGATTAAGCTTAATCAATTACCTGCAATTACAATAAACAGTTAATAATATAAAAATGTATACCATATAACAACTGTCAATACAGAAACGGACAGGGCGAATTGGAAAATATGCACTAATGTTACATGAACAGATTCGTTCCCACATGTCCTGATCCTCAGTGAATTTCCTAGTCGGTGGGTGTTGGGTGCTGCGGCCCAAATATAAAAGCCACAGAATGAAGGCGCGCCTCTGCTTTGCAAACACTATGCTGGTGTATTGGGTAAGGTCAGAGAAGTGATGTTGTCGTATGGTGCCCTGTGGTGTAACTGAAGGGTTGTAGTGATTTGCCTTCTTGGTGATGTTGTATATTTGTTGGTACTTGAGTGGTTTAAATAACTCACTCGGAGGTATATATGAACTTCCTCCCTTCAGGGTATATGCTTCCTTGTGTCGTTTCCTGGGGGAAGGTGTCTGTCTACGCTGTTTACATGTATGCTGTATGTGTGGGTTTGTGTACCGGCAAAAAAGGTTTCACAGTCTTACCCCAGGGCACTCTGGTCTGGGGTAAGACCGTGAAACCTTTTTTGCCGGGGTCACTTTATTTTTACAGCAGGGACCCCACGATTTCTGGGGTGGGGCGTAGCCTTTATTGTATAGCCTGGCTACAACCTTTCTTTAAAAACTAACACTGTCTCACATTTTAATCTGGTCTGTAACTGTTACATACGCCTATAATACATATTATCTCTAACTGTGCATACAATGTCTTGTATATAATGTATCCCTGTTCACTTATGTAACTATGTATTTGTAACCATGTATTATTTGTCATTATAACTCTGTGCCCAGGACATACGTGAACACGAGAGGTAACTCTCACTGTATTACTGCCTGGTAACACATTTTATAAATAAATAAATAATTTTAGCATGTTGTTTTCCAGCTTTTGAGATCCTGATCTGGGATCGACTGGCCCCGAACGGGTTTTTCTCTGAGATGTCCAAGGCACCTAAACCAAAACGGGAACGAAGGAAGGCGAAACAAGAGGTCCATGTACCCCCCAGCTAGCATTAATCAATAGTTCAAAGGGGGAACAGAGGGTTAAGAGACGTCAGGTAGAGAGCTTATTGACCCTCAGGTAATTTTGGAAGGGAATATGCCAATGATCTCCAGTTACAAAATGGTTTTAGCCAAGTAGTAGAGGTTAATGGGGTCCTGGTAAAAGGTGCAGACAAGAATTCCTATCCCTATTTCATTATCAGAAATAATTTGTTATACCGTGTGTGCCAAGACGAGGGCCAAGAACTAGAGAAACTGTTGGTTCCCAGTTCTTATGCAAGGAAAGTTCTGCAGTTGGCACACACTCACTGAGCAGCCATCTTGGGCCAGAGAAAACACAGGAGAGAAATCTAAGACGGTTTTGCTGGCCGGCGGGCACGAAGCAGTGAAAAGGTACTGCGCCTTGTGTCCAGAATGTCAGTTGACAGACCTGAGACCCTATTTGAGGGCTCCATTAGTTCCCATGCCCATTACTGAAGTTCAGTTTGATCGGATTGCCATGAACATAGTGGGTCCGTTGGAGAAATCCGCCAAAGGACATCAGTTGGATTATGCCACTCGTTACCTGGAGGCGGTTCCCTTATATAATACTTCCTCTTAAACCATAGGTAAGGAAATGGTCCAAGTATTTTCCCGACTCCTGATTCCAACGGAAATTTTAACAGATCAGGGCACCCCCTTTTATGTCCCAACTCATGAGAGCATTATGCCAGGACCTAAAAATAAAACCCTTAGAACCTCAAACCGCAAATGGATGGTCTAGTAGAGAGGTTTAATAGAAATTTTAAGATGATGTTGAAGAAGGTAATTAATAGAGATGGAAGAACTGGGACACTTTGTTACCTTTTCTGTTATTTGCCATTCAAGAGGTCCCACAGGTATCTACCGGGTTCTCCCCTTTTGAACTCCTCCTATATGGGAAACGCCCAAGGGGGGTTCTAGATATTGCCAAAGAAGAGTGGGACGAACAGGCTGTTCAAGGGAAAAATATTCTCCAGTATGTCGAGGACTTAAAAGAACGCATTGCCCATGTGACTGCACTAGTCCGACAACACTTAGAAGACACCCAGAGGGCCCAACAGAACCTTTACAAGAGGTAAGCAGCAGTCCGCAGCTTTCCACCAGGGCACCGAGTAATGGTACTTGTTCCCACAGTCAAAAGCAAGCAATTATCTCATTGGCAAGGGCCCGTGAATGATAAGATTACACGGCCAGATTGGAGGAAGGTAGAACAGATCTACGACATCATTTGTTAAACTCCTGGAGGTGAATGAGCAGCAGGTACTGTATGACTTGGGTAGGTCAGCCATTGGGAAATGTGCAGACCCCAAGAGTTAGAATGTCACTACTGAGCAACAGCGAGAAGTCATTGAAACGATATAAAAGCAAGGACACCCGACATGGAAACTGGAGAGGCCACTTTCATTCCTGCGTACAGCGCTCTGTAGCCAGCCGGTTTTAGTGGCCCCTGATTTGTCAAAGGAATTTTTGCTACAAAGAGATGTCTCCTGAGTAGGTCTCGGAGCAGTCCTATCCCAGTTTGTAGGAGAACAGGAACACCCCGTCTTGTATCCGAGGTGCAAATTTTTACCCAGAGAACAAAGATATGCTACTGTAGAGAAGGAAGGTTTGGCAGTAAAATGGGCAACAGAGACCTTAAACTGCTACCTCTGAGGCAGGTCTTTCAGCCTCATTACAAACCCCGCTCCCTTACAGTGAATGCATAGGAACAAAGAAAAGAACTCCAGGATCACACAGTGCTTTCTATCCTTCCAGCCTTCAGATTTCCCAGCCTAGCATTGGGCAGGCATACTGCATGGTTATGCTGATGCACTCTTCAGGGTGCACAGTCTCTGCACGGCCCACTCCACAGGGCAATGTTACGCTGGGGTGGGGGATATGTGAAGAAATCAGAGACTGTGTGCATGTTAGCAGAAGTTTGCAGTATGCTTTCTTTCCATTACAAGGGAGGTTAACTCATTTAGCTAAGAAAGCTACAGGTGCACCCGATTAACCCAGAATGACCTGCTTAAAAGTTAAGTGGTAACGTCTATGGGACTCTGGGGCAGCAGAGGAGAGCAGGCACATGCAGACAGCTTGCCGCTCACTTTGGACTGGATGAAATAGAGCTCTGTTCCCGGAGGTGAACGCGTATAATCTAAGCTAATTATATGCAAAAACAACAGCCGGACCACATCTCGTCAGCACAGGCGTAACATCACGCTGTTGTAGCATAATGTTGTGTGACTGTATCTTCTAATAACGTGATGTTAAGTACGTCTCCGTGTTACTACCATCCAGACCCTGAGCTAGGTCTTTAGCTCAAGTTGATGAGAGGAGAGGCAAATAACGCCGGGATATGGCATTATGTTAGTAAAATCATACCCCACTGTGGTGTTACACACATCCGGACACGTTACATTAAATTAGGTCAGTTGTCCCTCGCCCTGCTTCGGGACAAAGTGACACAGAGGCAAAAAGGACAGTCTATTAGGTGACACAGAGAGAGCTGTAGACGTATTGTCCATCACACCAATCACTCTTAAATGTAGGGTAACATAGTGATTACGAAATCAAAAGGGACTTATGTCTTATTGGTCCCTATTATATATGCCAGGGGTGGCCAACTCCAGTCCTCAAGGGCCACCAACAGGTCCGTTATTAGAAATATCCCTGCTTCAGCAGAGGTGGCACAATCAGTGGCTCAGTCTTTGACTGAGCCACTGATTGAGCCAGCTCTGCTGAAGAGATTGCCTGAAAACCTGATCTGTTGGTGGCCTGGTGGCCCTTGATGACGAGTTGGCCACCCCAGATATAAGCCGTGAAGGTGCTTCCCTGCGCTGGGGAAGATTTTAGTCCCATTTATTGAGTGGAGCTGATCTCTTCCCCAGTCCAGGGAAGATGCCTTTGCACAATAGGAGCCAATGAGTCTGTTCCCCCCTCCTCCCCCCCCGGTATTATGACCCATGGAAAAGGCAGCGGGATGGAATACTTCTATGTTACATTTATAGAGCACAGACGAGGAGGCAGGTAACAGGGAGCTCACGTATTATAATGCTGGGGAGAAACACAAGGAAACCATCAATAATTCAAAAAGCACTGAGTATTCTCCAAGGTTTTACAGTAAGTAGGAAAATTAAGCAGACAAAGTGGGATAATGGTTCCTATCCCATGGCTCATTAGGACTGTCCCTCCTCTGGCTTAGGAAATATTCAGCCCTTGAGACAGAGTAAAGATTAACCCGTTCTCTGCCAAAGGAGAACGTCAGGCATTGCAAAGCACATAGAAAGGTTATATAGACATTTTTCCATAATTGCTCCCTATAACTTCTTCCCTAACTGCTCCCTATAACCCCTCCCCTAACTGCTCCCTATAACTTCTCCCCTAACTGCTCCCTATAACCCCTCCCCAACTGTTCCTGTAACTCCTCCCCTAACTGCTCCAATAACCTCCCTATAACTCCTCCCCTAACTGCTCCTTGCAACTCATCTCCTAACTGCTCTATAAATCTTCCCCTAACTGCTCCTTTACATCCTCCCTATAACTGCTCCTATAACTGCTCACTGAAGTAACTGGAGCAAAGTTTATTAATGCCCTTTGATTCACTGATGAAAATCTCATCAACATGGACCATTAACATCAACATCACTATATAATGCCCCTTTAGTACCCGTAATACATCTGTCTTCCTCACTACATTGGGCGAGCTCGCCATGACAATGGATTGGAGATGACACAGAGACACATGCACGCGTGTGTATGCAGCTCATATTCACACACCGTACAGCCCGTTCTGCACGGCGCTGGTGCCGTACTGAGCTCTCCATAGGAACTGGTCCTGGTTTCTGCCCAGCTCCGGGTCCTCCGGCCCCAGCAGGTCCAGCAGCTTCCGCACCGCGTTGTGTCTTTGGAGGCAAAGCACGAGGCAGGGGCCCGAGACCAGGTAGTCACCGTGAGCCTGGCTCAAGAGCATGTCCTGCGGGAGGGGAAAGGTTTCATTACCAGCTGCCAATCAGAATGCTCAGGAACCTACTTATTCCCCATCAACAGGTGCCCTGTTACTCATGTCTTAGGAGCCCACTTTACACAGGAAAGAAAGCAGCAATAATTCCAACGCTGCAGTGATTAAGGCCGGCTATTTGTGTGTATATATATGTGTGTGTGTGTGCTGTCAGAGAAGGGGTTATTTTACAGGACCTGCCGGTTGGATGTCCCTCACCTGTTTGATTTCCGCAGGGAGGATCTGGAAGGCATCCTGAGGCGTCAGCGTTACCAGCTTCATTCCCACCGGGAGGAACCTCTGCAGGTCGGCCTTGCGCAGTATCTTTGCCAGGGGACGACTCCAGGACCCCGGCTTGAGGAGGAGAACCGTGTACAGGAGGGGGGGACCTTGGAGAGAAAGGGTGAGAGAGAGTGAGAAATGGAGAGAAAGGGGGGAGCGAGAGGGAGAAAAATAGGAGAGAAAGAGGGAGATAGATAGAATGAGAGAGAGAGAGTGAGAAATGGAGAGAAAGGGGGGAGCGAGAGAGAGAGACAAATAGGAGAGAAAGATTGAGAGAGATAGAATGAGAGAGGCAGAGAGAGAATGAAAAAGATAAAGAGGGAAAGAGAGAGAGACGGAAAGCAACAGAGCTGGGTGTAATTGGCCAAATTTAATGCAACGATAGACCTCTGGGTATTCTATCTACACGTCTTCCACAGGTTCCCAAACATGTGGCATTCACCCAATTGTTCATTCGTCCAGTGTTTAACCTGCAGAAAAGGATTCTGTGGAGACGACATCCCAGCATATTGAACATAGGCCTGTATGAGACAGGGGTAACGTCGGCGCCTTAGTCTCCTTACCTGACAGCATATAACTGAATAAGGACTCTGTCTGCCCTCTGCGATCTTCTCCCCCTGCCAGAGACATACCAGAGGGACTGGTTAGCAGCTACTAAAGGCACGGGCGAGCTCACTTACACTATACAGCTCTTCAAGCCGCATTCCCAGTTCAGCTCCATTCAAATGGATGGGACCTAAACCTTTTCCAGCACATAGCTTTTTACGTCAGAGAAGAACCACTTGTCCCACCGTGTCTGCCCATTCTCCTACCCGCTGTAAAACCTCAGACCCTAGCAGATCCTCGGCTCTCTTTCATATTTAGGATTTAGCCATGTGTCTATCCCACACATGTTTGAAGTCCCTTATTGTATTATCCCATACCACTGTTGGAAGGCTATTCCACCAATCCACCACCCTTTCGGTGAAGAAGTACTCCCTAACATGTCCCCTCTTGTTCTAGATCCTCTCTTTCTTTGTGAGCTCCCCCAGCAGTGCCCTGTCACAGTGTGATCTCCTCTCACAGTGACCTGTCACAGTGTCACCTCCCCTCGCAGTGACCTGTCACAGTGTGAGCTCCCCCAGCAGTGCCCTGTCACAGTGTGACCTCCCCCAGCAGTGCCCTGTCACAGTGTGACCTCCCCCAGCAGTGCCCTGTCACAGTGTGGTGGTAGAGGTCTCACCAATGATCTATAAAGTGGCATCACCCCCTCTCTTTCTGCTGATTAAGACATACAGTAGAATAGCACGTGGAAGAAGGATCCACCGTAAACAGAATAAGGACCATAATGTACATCAGGCCCGCCGACAGCCTCTACGAGGCCCAAGACATTGTGCTTACCTGGGCCCCCGTATTGTTGAGCCAGTGGGGGTTAGCGGGTTGGGTGCCGAGGTATTGTTGAGTATTGAGTGGGTGGGGGAGGTATTGTTGAGTAGACAAGGGGGAGTTAACTGATACCTAAGGGATGGGAGGCCCAGTTGGGCGGTGCAGGAAGGCCCAGCTGGGGGCGGCGAAAAAGGGCCAACCTGGCGGTCGATCACGGAAGTTGGGCCAAATTCCGGTATCAGCCAGGGAGCACTCCGCTTTCCCCGGACAGTTATCTCAGGTTCCCCCCCCCACCACCCACCGGCGATCAGTGATGTGCACAAGATCATATGATGTGGAGCTCCATAGTCCCAGGGTTTCTACACCTCCTCCTGTTTCTCAGGCATAAAGCAAACCAGAGCAATATTAATTCTAATACGGTCACTTCATAAAGTCTCCCATTTCGTCTCCCATAACGTCTTCTAGGACCAAAGGGAAGTAGCGGCAGTGACATGCTTAGGGCTAGATCCACTAAGCTCTGTTAAATCCGGGCTCACAACGTGACGTTACCTAATACAGCCATGGCTGTTATTTTCCGTGAGGTTAACGCGTATCCAAAAAGCTAAATGTATTCAGAACAACGGCCATTCTACCTCTCCTTAGCCTGGACTTATCGTCACCTTATTGTAACGCAACGTCGCGTCATCCGCCAATAACCTACACGTTAAGTACGATGACAGGGATATATTTTATTGCAATGCGTCGCTGGTTTGTTACATTCTTTACACTCCCCCCCCCATACTCACCTGCGGCCCTGCAGCTAGTTGCAGGTGGGGGGAGGTATTTCAGCCCTGAGCGGCTTTCAGGATCTAAAGGACAAAATAAAAGAAGGATTTTATTTGCAGGGTCGGGGCTTGAAACGTGGAACCAGCTGTCATAAACCCCCCCGTCACCCAACTGGTAACCTAACTCCTGCATTGTTCTCGCACTGGTAATTCCTAGAGTGGCTTAGAAAACTTTACAAAACGCCTAACTGAACTGCGGTGCATTATATGTGAGTATAGAGGGAACATGCACTTGTGGGTTAGGCACTGGCCTATGAAGTGGGTGATCCTGGCTTGAGGGCAAAAAATGAATTTGGTGTGAATGTGACTTTGGTCAAGTTCTTTAATCTTGCTGTTGGATACCAATATTAGATTGCTAGCTCGTCAAGGCACATATTCATCGTTCCTAAATAAACGGGCAGTACCATGTAAGAGTGACGAGGGTATGTATTGAGGGTCACAAAGGGGTAGTATGATGTTATCTTGACACAAAGGTTGCCAGTTTCATGTTGCATCCCTCAGCGTCCGTATATGAATGTTCTCTGCCCCAGCTGTGCCCGGCTTGGAGTCAATTTGGGATCCAGGAGGAGTTATAGGAGCAGTTAGGGGAGGAGTTATAGGAGCAGTTAGGGGAGGAGTTATAGGAGCAGTTAGGGGAGGAGTTATAGGGAGCGGTTAGGGGAGGAGTTATAGGGAGCGGTTATAGGAGCAGTTAGGGGAGGAGTCATAGGGAGGTTGTAGGAGCAGTTATAGGTCAGTTAGGGGAGGAGTTATAGGTCAGTTAGGGGAGGAGTTCAAGGGGCAGTTATAGGAGCAGTTAGGGGAGGAGTTATAGGGGCAGTTCGGGGAGGAGTTATAGGGGCAGTTCGGGGAGGAGTTATAGGGGCAGTTAGGGGAGGAGTTATAGGGCAGTTAGGGGAGGAGTTATAGGGGCAGTTAGGGGAGGAGTTATAGGAGCAGCTAGGGGAGGAGTTATAGGAGCAGTTAGGGGAGGAGTTATAGGAGCAGTTAGGGGAGGAGTTGTAGGAGCGGTTATAGGATCAGTCAGTAGTATATATTTGGAAATGTTCAATAAAAAGAGTTATTATATCGAAGATGAAAGGAACCAACCACCTAACGTGCCTTACTGCCCATGCTGTAATATGAGCTGAGAGCGCACTAGTGTGACGTGCGGGAGCCCGCTTACCGGAAATCAGGTCCCTGTCTGTGAAGATCAGGGCCGCCTGCCGGAAGGCGATTTCGGGAGAGGCAGACATGATGAGCTGGGGTTGTCCCCTGCCTGCAGCGGGCACCATGGCTCTGATGGCATGTGCTAGGGCAGTGAAGGCATGGGTGCGACGCAGTGCGCACAGCAGGGCCGGGCTGGATGTCAGCTGCTCCACGCTCCCCTGCCAGGGCCGGTCCCCCACCTCGTACGGTGTAATCTCTTTGGCTAGCAGTCGGCTCAGGCTGGGAAGCCACTTTAGGCCCAGGATTTCAAAGGCCTGGCACCCGGATCCTGTTGGGAAGACAGAAGGTTTAAGGTTGCTTGGCAACATACTGTATATTGGCATGGCAACAGAGTGAAGACACTGGGCGGGTCATTCTTCTGGTCCATTTGTTACCCGATAATTATTGTCTGCCATCGTTAGAGGAAAACTTTGAGATGGGAGATTTGACCAAAAATTGGTGTGACCTCTTGGATTGAAAGAGCCCCCAGTGAGGCCCCAGGCTCTCTCTGCCCATTAAGGAGTGTGAGGTGAGGAAGCCCAGGGCAAATACACAGACTCTCGAAGCCTCCACTGTAATTGGGAAGAAAGAGGAGGAACATTTGTTGCCGTCTGTAATCCAGATACACTCGAAATAAATATATGATCAGGTGTGGACACTTGCTAGCTCCAATGGGTCAGAGTGTCCGGGTCCCTACACCCCTTCTACTGCTTCATTATAGTTACCACCATCTTGACCTTGACATACACCAGTGATTCTTAACAAGGTGTGTGGTGTCTCCAAGGGGTTCCCCCCCAATAATCTGTAATGGGGGATCCCAGGCAGTATATAGCGGGTTCCTGAGCCCGTGTGGGGACTGCGCACTTAGTAAGGCCTCAAACTGCACCTTAGGCTAGGTTCATGGTGCCTGCTGCAGCGCGCGCAATGGCGTGCGCTGCAGGGACAAGAACCGCCCCTCGATGGGGCCACTAGCTCCCATATCCGCCGCGCGCCCAGTTTTTCCTGAAGACAGTCAAAAGTACTGGCAACGAGCCCGGTGGCTACGCCCCCCGGCGGTTCAGCCAATGAGGGCGAACCTGCCGGGTGATGTCATGGCAGCGCCCCCCGCCACGCCCCCCCATCTTTCCCCCTGCAGCTCACCGCAGACCGGGGATCACGGCTGCACACGCTGCAAGACTGGCAGGCACGCGTGCAGCCCGACACAGGGGGGTATAGCTTTCACATCAAGTGTGGGGGGTATCGCTGTCACATCAGGAGCTTCCAAAGTCACTCCCCACAGTGCTTTGCATCCACAGCAGCAAGGTGTTTTAGGACGTGACTTTGGAAGCTCCGCAGAGTGACAGCTACTGTATACCCCCTATGCTACCTGCACACACTGAGGCGCAGTTTGGGCCCTTATTAAAGCAGCAGTCCAAGCTGACGTTTTTTTCCCCCTCTAATACGTGCATCAATGCAATCTACGCAATGATAAGGAATTAGCTAAGCTGTCAATCGATCTGTTCTCCTGTGATAGATCGGCGAAGATTCAGCTCGGGGGTTTACTAAATGGCTGTCAGTGCAGCAGAAGAGGACCAAAGATGCAAAGTTCTGTGGGGAAGATCATGTGACCAGGCAGTCACTAGAAACAATTGGTGCACTGATAGAGAGGGCGCGGCTCAAAAATGGGTGTGCCAGACCCTGTCTCAGAAGAGGAAGGGGATGTGACATTGTAAACGGTTGCTATAGAAACAAAAAAGGCTTGTTACATTATAATACATTAAAAATGTAATTCAGAGTTGTTTTAAAAAACAAACAGGATATTGCTTGGTCTGCAGCTTTAAGCGGGAGACTCCCCCTACGAGCTCAGGAAACGATCCTTCCTGGGATCGGTCACACTGTCCGTTAGCGATATTCTGATGAGTCGGCCAGAAGATTGATTAATTATGGGTTCATGGGACTAATATTTTGTAGTGGGGGGAGCACAGTGTAACAAAGGTTGGGAACCGCTGGAGGATAAGCTCAGAGAATCAATATAGTGATGTCATAACTAAGCGTAACCAGGAGTCAGACAGGTTTATATACCAAGATCCATTACTTGGGACAGCTTCTCTTGTATTTTTTTATTTTTTACTATTGAGAATTAGAACTTTCTTGATATATTAAACACAAAGTTATTATCGGACAAGAAAACATTCAGAATAAAGTGTTTCTTAATTAGCAAGCGGACTTTGGAGGAACAGTCCCATGTATTGTAGCAGGAAGACTAAAATAAACTGAAAAAAAGAAAGAGAGAGAAAGAGAGAGAAAGAAAGAGGGCGAGAGAGGGCGAGAGAGAAAGAAAGAGGGCGAGAGAGAGAAAAGGTGATAGTAAGGGATCCCGATATTGAAACTAAGACAACTGATATACAGAATGTAGACTGTGAGACCCAGGAGAGAAGCCTTCTGATGAACATCGAACTCTGCCTCTGGGTGACAGGAATCACAGAGATGGGGGTGAGGGGGGAGTTTGATATTAAGGTCTGAGAGTCACTAGGGATGCAGCAAAGGACATCTTGAGTCTGTAAGTAAGTATCTGGGGCATCCCCCACAGCTGCTGCATTATAACAGCTCTAATGTCAGGGGAGCCTCCAAAGGGCCGAGCGTCATTATATACAGATGTGTAGGTCTGCACTATATTGTACGGCTCTCCAGTGGGAAAGACATGCCTGTTATTGTAAGGTCTGTGCAAATCAGACCCCCCTACCCCCTCGCCCCCAACCTTCACTTGAGACCTGACTCTGGAACAACTTCATGCCCTAGGGCAGGGGTGCTCAACTCCAGTCCTCAATACCCCAAGGTCAAGCCCTCAAGATTAAAGACTGACCTTCTGATTGAGCCAGCTGTGCTGAAGCAGAGATGGATTGAGCTACCTGTGCTGAAGCAGGGATATCCTGAAAACCTGACCGGGGGGGGGGGCTTTAGGATTGGAGTTGAGCGCCCCTACCCTAGAGCAGAGCATTGCTCCACCAACTCTTCTAAAAACTTGAAGAACACAGCTTTACTAACCTCCTTCTTTCCAGGGACCTGCAGAGCATCTCTCCTGTAACATGCACAGTACGTCTCTGCTAACTATGTCTTACATAAGACCTGCAGAACATCTCTCCTGTAATATGCACAGTATGTCTCTGCTAACTATCCTTACATAAGACCTGCAGAACATTTCTCCTGTAACATGCACGGTATGTCTCTGCTAACTATCCTTACATAAGACCTGCAGAACATCTCTCCTGTAATATGCACAGTATGTCTCTGCTAACTATCCCTTACATAAGACCTGCAGAACATCTCTCCTGTAACATGCACAGTATGTCTCTGCTAACTATCCTTACATAAGACCTGCAAGAAATCTCTCCTGTAACATGCACAGTATGTCTCTGCTAACTATCCCTTACATAAGACCTGCAGAACATCTCTCCTGTAAAATGCACAGTATGTCTCTGCTAACTATCCCTTACATAAGACCTGCAGAGCATCTCTCCTGTAACATGCACAGTATCTCTGCTAACTATCCCTTACATAAGACCTGCAGAACATCTCTCTTGTAACATGCACAGTATGTCTCTGCTAACTATCCCTTACATAAGACGTGCAGAGCATCTCTCCTGTAACATGTACAGTATGTCTCTGCTAACTATCCTTACATAAGACCTGCAGAACATCTCTCCTGTAACATGCACAGTATGTCTCTGCTAACTATCCCTTACATAAGACCTGCAGAACATCTCTCCTGTAACATGCACAGTATGTCTCTGCTAACTATCCCTTACATAAGACCTGCAGAACATCTCTCCTGTAACATGCACAGTATGTCTCTGCTAACTATCCTTACATAAGACCTGCAGAGCATCTCTCCTGTAACATGCACAGTATGTCTCTGATAACTATCCCTTACATAAGACCTGCAGAACACCAACCCAATAATATATTACTTTCCGGAGAACTGAAGACCATCGTACAACTGGCCCGACTCTTTTAGTTCTCCTGGGTGAGCAGTCAGCAAGTGGACAGATGATCACTCTTTCGTTGAATGTTTTTCCGGATACTTCATTAGGTTACTTGTGCTAGAACTAGACCTTAATGATAGATGGTTAACAAAATGGTGCCATTCTGACCTACATGGAGATATGATCCATGTGCCTTCAGGACTAAAGCCTACATCTTATTTCTAGATGTGTAGAACGCCAGTGCATCAGAATAAACGAGTCCTTTGAACATTTAAGTGTCTGCAATAGCCTAGGACAACTCCCAATAAGCTGTAGTGTACAATAAAGATACCCTAATAGGGTTTAGGGGACTAGTACTGAATGCCACAGGCACCAATAAATAATAGTACAACCACTGTCCCATACACTGAGAATTAAGGGTATGGCAACCCACAAATATAACTCACTTCTTGAATTCCAGGATCCAGGGAAGTATTCCACAGCAGTACATTCATAGCGTGCAGTCCACCAAGGTAAGGAGCAGGAACAGGTAGAAAAAAGGCAGTGCGCTGCCTAGAAAAACAGGAGGAGGCTTTCTCACCTTGAGAAAGGGCATAGAGCCCGAAACGCGTAGGTGGATACCTGCTATAGCCATGGGGGGGGCTTGTGTCTGATCTTTTAATAAAATAAATGCCTTTTTTTGCTTCCGTGAGCCTCCTCCTGTTTTTCTAGGCAGTGCACTGCCTTTTTTCTACTTGTTCCTACATCTTATTTCTACCCATGTCCAGGGCTGCCACCACTCCGAGTTTGACCCGGAGACTACGGGTTTCGGTCAAATATCTCTGGGCTACGGGTTTACCTGGAAAATCTCCGGGTGGCGGCGGCAGCGGCATCTCCCGTCAATATGGCCGAGCGATGGCAAATGGCGCAGCGTTGCCATGACAACGGGGCATCCCGTGAAGCGTCGGCACTGTAAGGCGCCCCCGTTGTTATGGCAACTTGACGCCATGATGTCACATTGTCACGGCAACACGCCCCATTTGATGTCACGGAGCCATGCTGACAGGACCTTGCAGGGGGAGGTGATGCCGGGAGATAGTATGAGAAATCAATATATTAATAAGATAAATAAATGTAAAAAAAAATGTTTTCCAAAAAGTCTCCAGGTTGGCCTTCAATAGAAGGTGGCAACCCTGCCAATGTCTAGTAAGGAGTTGCCTTAATATGCTACAGAAACTGCTTACAGATGATTGGGAAGATTTGGTTAATGGTAGAATCACCAAAAGTAGGCCTTTTCTGAGAAAGTTCAATAAACAGGAACAACTGGTCATAACAGAGGTAACATCCAAAGAGGAATTTTAAATTAAAAAAGGCGGACAAGGAGGGCTGTCATCTTGAATAAGACGACTTTAGGGAGGCCGTGCGCCAGCTCTGTGGTACAGACATATTAAAGATGGATCCGACAGCTCAATTTCAAACACAACTTTTCCTCGTTTAAGAGGAAGGGCTGTTACCCAATGTTCCTTCAAATTCGGAATTGAAGTATATTTATTAGAGTATTTCCGGCTACCCCTATTTTATATTACCGAAAGTACCTAAAGTCCATAGAATGCTGGTTGAACCACCATTAAGGCCCATGTCTCTACCTTTCTACACACTTATTGATCACCATTTAGGGTTACAGGCGGTTGAACATTTTTTTTAGATACAGTACTTAGCTTTTCTTTTTCAGTATTGACACATAATTATTTCCTATTTGATGGACGTTTCTCTCTCCAAACAAGTGGGACTGGTATGGGCACCCGCTATGCGCTGTCCTACGCCTAACTTTGTATGGGGTGGTGGGAGCTGTCCCGTGTGTTTGGGGATAGGAAGCTACAGTATTATGGGAACATAGTGCGTGCTTGTTTTTAAAAGATATATAGATGATGTTTTTATCATATGAAAGGGGACGATGTGCGTTGGTTTCAATATTTTTTCATGTGCATACAAAATAATGGGATGAATCTAACAAGTACTTCTCATTATCTTCATCATATTGAGTATATTGACCTCATTTTGTTTATCGGTTTGGAGGACGGATCCACTCTGTGTTTAGGAAACCTGACTCGGGCAACATGTAACTTAGGACAGACAGCAGGACTCCCCCTTGGCTCCGTAAATGTCCCACTGATCCCTCCTGTGCTGCATCAATGGCCCGGGAACCCCCATTTTGCGCGCCAGAGACGGCCCGCAGACCCCACCCTGATCTCTCTACACATCTCCGCTTCCCAGCCTTATACTGAGGCAAAGCAACAGGGATAATGAAACCCTGCTCTCTGATTGGTTACTATTCTGGACAGGTTCCTATTAATTTGTGGGGGCGATTACTGCCCAGAATTTTAACCAATCAGAGAAGAGGATTTCATTATTCACTTTGTTTTTAGCCTATAATTAAGTAATAATCCACATAGAATTGTACACTACTGGCCAACAATGCACTGGCTGAAGAATCTTTGGCCATAATATCCTTGTCTGAGGGGATTATTATAATATAGGCTACATTTTCCATAGGGTCCACTGATCCACCCGTCGTTGCTCAGCAAGTCGAGAAAGGACAGGGCAGCAGGCCGAGTGACACTCACAGACCAAGGCCCCGAGTGTTCCCTCCGCAGTCATGCTTCCCCTGTGGCTGAGTCTCTGCGGCATGAGCCAACCCCCACTGCTGCTCCAACACCGCGGGAAAGGGAACAGCAGCACAGGTTGGGAAGTTCCCACGTCCGGGGGTGCCTGGGAGTCGTCTGAGGGCTGTGATAGGGACCCCAGCCAGTCTTAGAGTGAGGAGGCAGACTGGGAACCCCCATCTTGAGGAGGAGGTGCAGCCTTCCGCCCCGCCAGAGAGAGCGGGAGAGAGGAGAGAAGAAATAGAGGGGAGGGCAATGAGATACGACAGGAGGAGACAAGTTACATTTAAGTGGAGAAGCAGAACGCTGAGCGTGAATTTTAGGGGCATTACTGGGAGTATATTGCCGGGAAATGAGCGTTCGGGGCTGAAGGGAATAACAGAGCTCCAGCCTTGAATAAAATGTACACAACAATTCTTGACACTGATTGATTGGCGCAGTGTGCAATTTATGTTTTGCAATGTACTTGTAACAAACATGTCGGAGAGACCACTAGACAATTTAAAAAAATGCATATTCGAGCATGTACGTTTAATGAGAAAGGAAACATGGATCATGTGACAACGTGACACGTGACACTGTGCTATAATTCTGTCCCCAGACAACTCAGGCTAAAAGCACTGGCTTTCCTGTCATCCGAGCGGGGCAAGGGGAAGAAATAAGGGTAATATTCTGGCAAAAAGAGACACTTACTGGACTTTCAAACCTCATAGTAGGGCCCCATTAGGTTTCAATAAAGAATGGGACCGTCAATACTTTTCATAATGTATGTGGGTTATTATCACGGCCATTATCTGACACTCTTACATAGATCTACTTTGTGTTTAGCTATACAGCTGGTCCTCGCCGTACGACGCTCCGGTAGCCATTGAACGGATTATCCGACACCAGACAACGCATTCCGCTGAACGCATTATCCGACGTCGGAACGGATAATCCGACGCTCACCGCCGCGTATTAACATTGGATCCGCAAACCGATGATCCGCTATCCGACGGCGGTTTGCGGGACAGATTCCGGCGGATAACCGAGAACTGCCTGTATATCAGTTTTAATATTTCGTTTTAAATATGGTAAATAAACTGTGATGTTTAGGGGATCACGTACAAGGAAGAGTGGCTCTATAAAGGTTCACGTCTGGATGGAGTTACTCCTAAAGAACGCGCCAGTTTAGCTGTGAAACGCGTCAGATGTTTCCTCTAAATCTTGTTTATTTTTGTACTGTGTCTTGAATATATCTTTACATACTTTTTCATGACTTACTTGCCCGGATCTTTATTTTTTTTTAGCAACGCGCTGCTTATTTTGTTGATTAAACTCTTTTATTAAGGCCTGCAGATAATCCGTCCCCTAGCCCGGTGTGCTTCATTTCATTTTCCTCCTGGGACCAACATGAACCAATAACAGGGACAGGTTTAAGGGCTCAAACCTTGATGATTGGTACATAAAAAAAACCCCCCAAAAAACAGGCACCTAGAATACGATCGAAGCAGCCGGCAGCAGAGGTGGCTCAATCAGTCCCAGCTTCAGCACAGGTGGCTCAATCAGTCCCAGCTTCAGCACAGGTGGCTCAATCAGTCCCAGCTTCAGCCCAATCAGAGGCTCAGTCTTTGATTGAGCCACCTGTGGTGAAGCTGGGACTGATTGAGCCACCTGTGCTGAAGCTGGGATATCCTGAAAACCTGACCTGTTGGGGGGGTGGGGGGTCTTGGGGACTGGAGTTGAGCACCGTTGCCCTACCAGAATCTGCATATTAGTTACAAAATAAAAACATTTCCTGCTACCCCTCTCCCTCCACTGCAGGACAGGTCCCCTGAGGCCCCTCTCCCTTGGAAGGTCTAACGTGCAGACCGTGGCGATAAACCCATGCGGCCGGGATACCACCTCAGAGGTGGCTGCATGAAGAACAAACAATTGCAAAGCCCCAAGACAGGCGCTGTAGATGTCCTACCATCTCCCTAGGTTTACTTTTATATTCAATGCACGTGTTCCTCTTTTGCATTATAATTCCTTGCGTAATATACGCAGTGTATGGTGCTGTATACACAGATGCACACGGTGCTGTATACACAGATGCACACGGTGCTGTATACACAGATGCACACGGTGCTGTATACACAGATGCACACGGTGTTGTATACACAGATGCACACAGTGCATTCGCTCGCACCTGTAATAGATGTTATTGCTGCTGCTTTAAGACGGGGTGTTTGCTGCCACCCAGTGGAAGATTTGTGAAGTGCCACAACACAGGCTTGTGCAAAGCATCAATAATGGCTATACTGGTTACAATATGTATCATAAAACCCACATCACAGAACATCGTCTCCCTGATACCAGTAAGAATGCTGTCAGTTGCAATCTAAAAATCTTCTTTGATGCATCACCCCTCATGTCATATTTTGTGCATACATAATGCGATTTGCTGCATCACCCCATAATGCGCATATTCTTGCACTCACCCCATAATGCGCATATTCTTGCTGCATCACCCCCATAAGTGCGCTGTTCTTTGATAACCCATCAACCCAATAGTGCGCCTGTTATTGCTGCATCACCCCCATAGTGCGCCTGTTCTTGATACATCACCCTCATAGTGCGCCTGTTATTGCTGCATCACCCCCATAGTGCGCCTGTTCTTGCTGCATCACCCCCATATTGTGCCTGTACTTGCTGCATCACCCCCCATTTTGAGCCTGTTCTTGATACATCACCCCCATAATGCGCATATTCTTGCTGCATCACCCCCATAATGCGCATATTCTTGCTGCATCACCCTCATATTGCGCCTGATCTTGTTGCATCACCCCCATATTGCGCTTGTTCTTGTTGCATCACCCTCATATTGCGCCTGTTCTTGTTGCATCACCCCTATATTGCGCTTGTTCTTGTTGCCCCCCCCCATATTCGCACTGTCTGATAACATTCACAACCCATATTGCGTGTTCTTGATACATCACCCCATATTGCGCTGTTCTGATACATCAAACCATCATATATTGCGCTGTTCTTGATACATCACCCCCATAGTGCGCCTGTTCTTGATACATCACCCCCTAGTGCGCCCTGTTCTTGATACATCACCCCCATAGAGGCCTGTTCTTGATACATCACCCCCATATTGCGCCTGTTCTTGATACATCACCCCCATAGTGCGCCTGTTCTTGATACATCACCCCCATAGTGCGCCTGTTCTTGATACATCCCCCCCATAGTGCGCCTGTCATCCCCCTAGTGCGCCTAGATACACCGACCCCAGTGTGTGTCTGGCCTCCCTTTTGTGTTCCCCAGGAAATGGTGGCTTGCACCTTTGCCTCCTTTGTACATCTGTGCCGTCCCCTGTGTGTGGAGGATGAGTCCCTACCTGAGCTTGGGTCCTGTGTTTTCAGGGGCCCGCACAGGATTTGGCGTAGGAAGTGCCCGGCCCGCCGCAAGGTGTGCCTCCCACTCATGGTGAGGATCACGACTTGTTCCACTTCCGGGTCAGAGTTGAAGGGTCGCTTGGATAACATGTCCAGGGTAATGGAGCCAGGGTCCGGCACGGCATGCAGACTGCCACCTGCCGGACACAGAGAGAGGTGTCACCTGAGAACTGCCCGCATACCTCCTTCTTACCCACAACTAGGGAAAGTAAGGGGGGCAAGTTCCTCACTTTGCTTCCACATTAGTATTCCTATTATCATTTATTCGTAAAGCGCCACCATGTTCCGCTGCGCAGTACAATGGGGGGTACAGAGTGATGCATATTACATAAACAGTTACATACCAATAAGATCACACCAGCGCAAACAGATACAGAAGGGAATGAGAGCCCTGATCCGGGGAGCTTACACTCGAGGGAATAAGGGGCAATGTTGAACAAAATGTAAAGTGGCAGCTCGTTGAGTATACATCAGGATGGAGTATGGTCCAGCCGCTCAGTTTGATCTATTAATGTTTGGGGGTGTGGATGTTAGGGGGCGTAAGATAGCATGGAGTTGGTACACACCATTAACCTTATTAATACCCTATTGACATAACCTGGCACATCACAGTGACCCTTATGATGTACCAGGTACTGTACACATGGGCAAATGCTCATTTTTTCCGGGCCAAAATCGGGCTGACCGCCAAGTCAGATCCCATCAGAAGTGGGGCCCCCCTCCATTTCCCATACCCGCGGGGCTGATGGCATCAAGTGATCGCTCCAAGAGTGAGGAGAGATCTCTTAAAGTAAGTAAAAAATAGTCTGGTCACATTTGTTTAAGAAAGACAATGGCGTTGTTATTCAAATGATCCCTTTTGTAAACAAACAGTGGTCTAACAATGAAGGGGTTAACTCCGTCGCTTCTCTATAAATAGCGAACGTCTGCGACATCATCACAAGGGTGAAGAAATGGCAGTGGGCCAGACATATCGCAAGAAGAAATGACCATCGTTGGATGGGGATGGTACTCAACTGGATTCCAACAGATATCAAAAGACCAAGACGACGACAAAAAAGGAAGATGGGATTATGATGTTAGGAAATGTGTTGGAGAGACGTGGAGAAGAGAAGTTGTCACTGCAGGACCTGGGAGATCATTGGGGAGGCCTCATCCAGCAGCGGGGAGACCAGGGCAGAAGATAATGAGATGAGAAGAATTCACAGGCACTGTTGTCTTGACAAAGGTCCTAGATAGGACCGAAACGTTGACTATTTTGCAACAAATCCCCAAATCCTTCACTTCAAGACCAAAAGTACCTGTGAATTCTTCTTTACATGTTGACCCTTAAGCATGTGCACCGTGCGCAAGTTCACGATCAGCGATCAGGAGTGCCGTGTCTTCTATATGACACCATCTTCTCTAGCACGGGGAAGTGGCATCATTGCATACTAATGGTAAGTTGAGGCTCTCGGGAACCGTTCCCGCCACGGTTTCTCACCTTGGTTCATATGAACCAGTACCATCCTGGTACAAGATACAAGGAGCCTGGTCACTATGTGGTTCCCTCAATAACCGTTCCTACCACTGGCTATCTTGCTCTGGCTCACCACCACCGTTCCCACCACGGGAAAGGAGAGCCTTTATTTATTATGATATTGTAGCGTGGTCTTGAAAGGAATGTCTCTATTAGGGAGTCCTCTCCTTTTAGGAGGCTCACACTGGTCGGTCTCCGGTTTACCCCGATTACAACAACCTATTTTTCAGTGACTCCATTGTCACTTGATACTGTTGGCTCTACACTGTTCGCCACCAATGGGGATTTTTATTTTTACCCCTCCTATTTTAAAAATGATCTATCAATAAATAGTTTTTTTTTAAATAACTACATACTATCTGGCATTTCTTTATTTCTAGCGGGGTTGTGCTGTTCTAGCATTAAGACATTTACAGTTACAAGCCTCGTCACATTTATGCTACATAGAGGTATGTGAGTGCACGCAACGTGGGGACTTGCTGACACGCTATCTCCACCTGGATCTGGTGCTAGTTGGCGGCGTTGCTATTTATTTATTCTTGTTATTTCCCCTAGTGCACCCCCCCTGTTCTAGTCCCAGTTTGGAGTTCTGGTATCCACCTCGCCTGTGTTTCGTACTAAATAAGGGCCTACGGTTGTGGCAGGCGACCCGTTGCTGGACGCTCGTGTTGTCCCTTACCCTTTAACCTGCACTATGCTGGTGTTAATATGTAAGCTCACAGCTTGCGACACCACGGGCAGCTTAGGTTTCCAGCCACCGCCCTATGGCTGATACACAGCTCAGCCTCTAACAGGCCCATGAAAGAGCAATTACTTAATGGTGAACTCTGGCAGCTCTGGAAATGAAGGGAAATGTACACGAGGAGCGTTGTTTGTTACCCAGTCCCTGGAGGAGGCTGTCGGTATGAGGTGCTACGTGGAAGCACAGCGTAGGGTCCAGTCCATCGGGGTGGGACAAGCTGCTCCTGATGACTCCCAGGTGACCCCGCTCGGCCAGTTCATTCATCAGCCCTGGGGGAGAGTGGGGACATCAGTGAGACAAACCAAATCTACTACGTGAACTTAGGCACATGTCTACTAAGCCGTGCTAGTCAATAAAACCACCTTCTGGTAATAGGAAGACCCCTAGTGGCCCATTTTACTTGAATGGACTTCTGGCCCCAGGAAAGGTGTCTTAAGGAATAGCACCGTTTAGTGAATATGACCCAAAGTCTTCCTCCCAAGATCACGGCTTGGAGCTTGAGTGGTTTTGAGGTTGGAGTTGAACGCATGTGTTGTGACCGGGACCCCTTATCGTTAACACGTGGGTTCCCTCTTGCTGGTGTTACCTCGGGTGAGGCCTGGGGTGTGGTGGCCGGCGTTCTCCTTCCTGAAGATGACCAGCAAGCAGTGCTGGCGCAGCTCGGAGAGCTGTGCACACGAGAGGTCCTCTGGCTGGCCGGGAGGCTTGCTGGGGCAGAAGGTGGACACCTGGAACATAATGTCAACATCTCATGTAAGAGTCAAGAGGCCTCCTTGGCGGACAACCAGCTGTAACAAGGCCTTGAATCCCTGATCTGGGAGAGCAGAACAATGTCTCTGTATGTGTGTAGTGACGTATATCTGTCACTATATACATTATATACACTATATCTGTGTATCTTTGCCAAGATCTACGGCTGAAGAAAGGTGTTCATGGCTGATATAAAGTTCCATGTTTCCTTATTCCCAAATTTACAGTTTCACCGATTTTTAGAGACCCAATATTAAACGGTGCAATCATATGCAGCTAATCAAATGGTAGCCATACGTACCAATCTAATAGACAGACGTAAACAACTCTAACGTGCTAAAAGCATCGAGCTGACTTCTTTGTAAAATAATTACACATTTACTTTTCTTAGGGGTCTTGGAACAGACGGGCGATTGTCAACCAAGTGTTTTCTTTCCTCTTATCCCACCCTGTCCTTATCAGAGAACCAATACCGATAAAGAGAGAGAGGGGGGAGGGGGGGGGGCTTGTCCTGTGCAAACTCTTGTTGAGCACAGAGTGACATCAGACGGAAGAGGGAAGACAGAGGGAATCACCCTCCCCTCCCACGTCTCAATTCATCATGTTTATATTAATAACTTAAAGAAAAATATTTAAAAATACTTATAGGTGTAATATTTTGGGGAGGAAATACGTCAATCACCCAGATGTGACCCCTTAACCATGTCACTGCCATTAGTACACTTTGCTCCTAGGAGGGACCTGCCCTCCCCTGGCACTGGAGGCCCCTCCCCCTGCGCTGGCGGCTCCTCCCCTCTTCCCTGCGCTGGCGGCTCCTGCCCTCCCCCGGCACTGGAGGCTCCTGCCCTCCCCCGGCACTGGAGGCCCCTGCATGTGATCCTTCAGGTAAAGGCAGCAATTCTCTGCAGACTTTAGCTCAGGTGCTACAGGAAAGGAGTGATGCTCTGCATGTATCAGTCACAATAAGGAAGAGGGAGGGTGATGCTTCCGGTATTATTACCTGGGCCGGGTGCTCCTGGCAGGCGGGTTCTGGATGCCGATGTTGATGGTCCCGTTGTTGGGTATTCTGCCCCCGAACCACAGGCTGAGATCCCGTAGGAGACGCCCGGAGCTGCGGGAGTAGTGTAGCAGGGGCTCCCCCCTCCTGCGCCCATAAAGGGCGTGTAAAGAGTGCTGATCTGTCAGCCGTGCGAGCTGGGGGTCACTGGGACCGGATATGTCCCCCCAGACTTCTCCTGCTCGAGACCCCCGCACTGCCAAAGCCAGCACTGGGGGAGTTTGTACATCATCCCCAGCGTAGGATGGAGGAAGAGAGTCTGGAAAGGAAGAAAAGAGGGGAGAGAGTGAGTGGGAGTGACAGAGTGAGCGTGACAGAGTGACAGCGTAAGTGTGAGAGTTAGAGAGTGAATTAGTGAGAGTGGGTGTGAGAGTGAGTGAGAGTAAGAGAGTGAGTGAGAGTGACAGCGTAAGAGTGAGAGTGTGCGAGTGAGTGAGAGAGTGAGTGACAGCGTAAGTGTGAGAGTGAGTAAGAGTGTGAGAGTAAGAGAGTGAGTGAGTGTGACAGTGAGTGAGAGAGATGGGAAGAGAGAGAGAGAGAGAGAGACAATAGGAGTGAGAGGAAAGGGGAGAAAGAGAGAGAGAAAGGAGAGAGAGACAGAGAGAGAGGGGAGAGAGAGAGAGAGAGAGAGAGAAAGGGGAGAGAGAGAAAGAAAAAGAAGGAGATGTTAATTTGATATGAAGTTACTGTTGTGCCGGGAGCAGCCTGCGCTGCAGTGTCACTGCCTTTACCTGTGTAAGAGTGCAGTTACTGTGCAAGAGACAGCTTTACCTATATAAGAGCGCAGGGTGGCGGCCTGTGGATACAGAAGTCTGAAGCCGCACACATCCAGCCCCGCAATGAGGACCAGGTGCAGAGCGTGGTGAAACGCAGCGGGGTCACTCAGCAGAGTGTCGAAGAGCACAGCGCAGACCACCTGCAGGGAGGGCTGAGGATTACACAGGGGCTGCGGTAACCAGGGTGTGTGTGTGTGTGCGTGCGCCGGGCGACGCTCCTCACCTCCGTGTCGCTGTCTGTGGACATCTCGCTGTAGGGAGGACTCTGCTTTTCCTCTGTCTCCAGAGTCTGCCAGTAGAGTCCACAGGATGAGGAGAAAGCTTTCACCACCGCCTGCCAACACACAGATAGCGGTTACATGGCCGTAACCTCCTCGCTGTTAGAGGTGTCAGCAGTCAACACCCGCTGACCATCACTCGCTGACCTACTCTCTTTCTGAATAATTTCTCATCCCCACTGACCTCCTTTCCAGATTCATAGGGCTTCTCATCGACATCATAAGGCCCAGATCCACTAAGCTCCGTTAAGTCAGGGAGCGTTCACCAAAACAGGATCACACGTTATGTTCCCCCCGGGTTAACACTATCCACACAGCTCACTAGCACAGGCTTAATGTCACATTATTGTGGCATAACATTGCTTTATCTTCCAATAACGGGACGTTAAGTACAGTACGTCTCTGTGTTACTCCAAGCTGGACCCTGGAAGAGGTCTTTTGTTGAGACAGAGAGGAGAGGAAAATAACGCTATGTTAGATAAATCTACCTACCTGTGGCGTTACACCCACCCACACCCTGTAAAAGCTCTATATCAGGGTCTGGATGTGAGTAACGCCACGTTTAGGTATGTCCTAATTAACACAGCGTTATGTCCTCACGTTAACCCTTAACGGGCGTTAGTGGTAATTGCCTATATATATATATATATATATATATATTTATTTATTACACGCACACATATATACTGTACACACATACAAATAATGATGTGTTTTTCCCTTTGACATATACATTGTAAAGTTACATTTAACTTAGTGGATCTTATTATTTGAAATGAAGTACTGTATATATTTTTAATAGACTGTATAACTGGATGAATTATTAATAATAATACTAACTTTATTTCATATCGCACTTTTCTCCCAATGGGACTCAAAGCGCATCACAATTACAGTATAGTGCGCGGGACGCAGCACACGGGATTTTTACAGATACAGTCCCTGCCCGCAGAGCTTACAATCTATGTCTTCTTGGTGGCTGAGGCACGGGGAGATAAAGTGACTCGCCCAAGGTCACAAGGAGCCGACACCGGGAATTGAACCAGGTTCCCGATTCAGACTCAGTGCCATTGTAATCAGTCAGTCCTGTAGCCCTGAATCTACTATGTTAATTGTACCGATGTACCCCCCCCCATCACCTGTCCATTTGTCTTTTGTTTCTGCACCCCATCCTTATTCCTATAACATTGTTTGAATAAAATGGGTTAAATAAAAGTAATTTTTTTTCAAGTTCTCTGATGTGTGGGACCCTATCTTATGGTCTACAGCACCCCAGGGTTATAATGGAGTACAAACTGGAGGCGTTCATAGTGAGTATGTGTACTTGGGTTGGGTAGAGGCTGGAGAAGTTCATGGTGAGTATGTGTACCTGGGTTGGGTAGAGGCTGGGGTTCATGCTGAGTATATGTAACTGGGTTGAGTAGAGACTGGAGGAGTTCATGCTGAGTATGTGTACCTGGGTTGAGTAGAGACTGGAGGAGTTCATAGTGAGTTTGTGTACCTGGGTTGGGTAAAGACTGTTCATGGTATTCATGGTGAGTATGTGTACCTAGGTTGGATAGAGGCTGGAGTTCATGGTGAGTATGTGCACCTGGGTTGCCATTTTCCGGTGGAAGCAGGATAAAGCAGAAGAGAAGGAATCCATTTGCCAGTTGGGCAAGTTGGCACAGGGGCACCGCGTATCTTGGCACATAATGACCAGGAGGCTGGCTGGGACCCCCTCTCAGAATAAAAAAGCCAACCCTCCAAAAACATAGGACGAACATTAGTACGTCCTCTAACACAATCAAGTATGGAACTTCTCTCGGAAATGATTCAATTACGTCCCAATGCCTTTTAAAGAAAGAGAATAGTAGACAGAGCGTCGGTCACCTCTAGCAGTCGTACAGGCCAGGAAAGAGCGGAGGGAATCCCTGCAGACAGGCTAAAACAGTCTGTCAAAGAGCAACACGATGCCCTGCGGGAGATGTGTTATGGAGCAATGCTCTGCGGCGAAGTTTATGGCGCGATGCTGTGTGGGGACTATTACAGAATGACACATTCTGAGTGTGTGAAAGAGGTCCATCACGGAGCGAACGTCTCCGGGTCTTCCAGGGCGCGGTTGGAGTCGCGACACTCGGACGGGTCTTAAAGACGGCGTCAGAGTGACATTCTGCAGGATTTGGTGCGGAGCGACGTTGCTGCGGGGCGCAGCAAGGCGCGCGCGGAGAGAGGAACTGCAGCTCTTGGAAGCGGGAGAGTGACGCTCGCCGGTTTTGAAGAGTGATGCTTGCCGGTTCTGAAGAGCGACGCTTGCTGGTTCTGAAGAGTGACGCCTGCTGGTTCTGAGAGTGATGCTCTGCCGGTTCTGAAGAGTGACGCTCTGCCGGTCTGAAGAGGATGCTCTGCCGTTCTGAAGAGCGAGCGTCTGCGTGACGCTCTGCTGGTTCTGAAGAGTGACGCTCTGCTGGTCTGAAGAGTTGACGCTTCGCCGGTTCAGGAAGAGTGTAGCGACGCTCTGCAGAACCGTGGAGGGTTGTTCAGGGAGCGAGCGGGGACGATCTCAAAGGGGAGACGACGCTCTGCAGGTCTTGCATTGTTGCAGGACAATCCGGTACATATAGGCATGGCTGGGTCGATATAAGGGGCCGGTCCTCACCCCGCATGGTGCGTCTTCCCGGCAGATGCGTGTGATAGCTCTACCCGAGCCTCTGGCAGCAGTGTTTCCCACTGCCTCGCACACACACTGTGAACACACACCAGAGGGGGTGTGCGGAGCAGCCTGCGGCTGTAACAGACACAGCCTGGTATAAATAGCTCCAGCTACACTCCTGGAGTCCTGCCCGGGTAACCCTCATGCACCATCATGGAGGAGGCAGAGTGTGTGAAAGATACTCGTCCCCATTATACAATGCAGCAGGTTCATTATCATAGAGCTGGAAGGAATGTGTAGAGATACCCATATCATTATACAGCACATCATGTTCATTTCATGGGCAGGAGTGTGTGATACTCTACATTATTATACAGTGCAGTCGTGTTCATTATTACGGAAGCTGGATGTGTGATAGTGATACTCAGATCATTAACACAGCGCAGCGTGTTCATTATCACGGAGCTGGACGTCGTGTAGATACTCAGCCGAATCTAGGTGTTATCCCTGCCGCCAGTTTGGCAAATTTTCATGCCATGGTTTTTAACTAATTGCAGCCAATCATGAAGGAACAATCACCCCCCCCCCCGATCTGAGGGCAACTCTGCCCCCCAATCTGTGGCAACTCTGACCCCCCGCCTCCTCTGTGGTTAAACTCTGTCCCTCCCCTCTGGGGCAACTCTGTCTCCCTTTCCCCTTGAAGGAAAAGCTATCATCGTCCCCTCTGAGGGCAACCCTGCTCCCCTCTGAGGACAACTATGCCCCCCCCTCTGAGGGCAACTCTGCCCCCCCCCCCCGAAGGCAACTCAGTCCTACCACAGGAGGGCAGTTCTTCCCCCACTCCCATGGGGAAAACTCTACCCCCCTCCCCTTTGAGGGAAACTCGCCCCCCCCCCCCCCCACCCCCCCAAGGGGAAATTCTATCTCCCCCCAGATCTCTAGTGAGGAGGATGGTAATGGAGTGATGCTCTGCAGATCTCTAGTGAGGAGGAGAATAATGCAGTAATGCTCTGCAGATCTCCACTGAGGAGAAGGGTAATGGAGCAATGCTCTGCAGATATTCAGTGAGGAGGAGGGTAATGGAGCAATGCTCTGCAGATCTCTAGTTAGGAAGAAGTTATTAGATCGATGCTCTGAATATTTCTAGCGAGGTGGAGGTTAGAGCGATGCTCTGCAGATCTCTAGTGAGGTGAAGGTTAGAGCAATGCTCTGCAGATCTCTAGCGAGGTGAAGGTTAGAGCGATGCTCTGCATATCTCTAGCGAAGTGAAGGTTAGAGCGATGCTCTGCAGATCTCTAGCGAGGTGAAGGTTAGAGCAATGCTCTGCAGATCTCTAGCGAGGTGAAGGTTAGAGCGATGCTCTGCATATCTCTAGCGAGGTGAAGGTTAGAGCAATGCTCTGCAGATCTCTGTGTTCCACTGATATTCTGAATAATTAATCAGAGTTTTATTTGTGTTAAAAAGCCTCTCCCCTGTAACAGGGGCTTATCCCTGTTTAAATAAAGCAGCCACAGAGCTCTGAGAATCCAGCAGAGAGATAGTTAATTGTAGCCACTCAATTAACTAGTCTCCACCTGGACTAATGAGAGCTCTGTAAAAAGCCTGATGTGAGACACAGGAGAGAGATTCCTTAGCTCACATTTGGGCTGACAGAAGGAGAGCAGAGAAGCCTGCACATAGACACTGTCTTGGGCACAAAGACTGTGCTGAGATCCAGACACTCAGACACCTATATTTCCTGGCCACATAGGACCCAGGAACCTGCCAGAGACTGACATGGAGGGCCACCTGCTTAAGGTACCTCCTGAGACTTTGGGGTGATAGGCTTGTAATGGGAATACCCCACCAGTCCTGCAGATAGGGTCTGGGGCAGTAAGTTGGCCCTTACACAGGGATAGGGGACTGTTATTTTGTTGTTTTTGTACGTTTTGCCTGGATAAAGGAACAGGCTCAATAAAGCCCAGATATAATCTCACCCAAAAACAGTCTCCATTATATGTACCTCTGCACACATCTCCCCCCCCCCCCCCACCACCACAGTGTTGTAGGCACCTCTGGTAGGGAAGGGGTTAAGTGAATAATGTAATAGTCTTAGAGGTATCGGTGTCTCGCTCGCATAATGTAATAAAGTGGAATACAATCCATTAGCAGGAAGCTGCGGGGCAGGATGCGGAGGGAGAATTAGAGGTCACCCCTCCCGCGCCAGATTATCCACGCTCCCCGCCTTGACACAGCTTGCTATATATATATATAAATATATATATATACACACACATAGTGCCGTCAAGGTCTAAGGAGTCACACTAATAATCAATAACTGTCTGGCATTACAAGATATACTTTACAGGCGCACTCCTGCCGAGGAGCGACGCAAATTCACGGCTTTGATGTGCTTCATGGGTTAAATCCACGTTGCTATATTTTTATTTATTTTTCGCCCAACAGTGTCTGCACGGATTGACCAAGGAGACGCGCTGATAAAGGGAATTACAGCACAATAAGGGCAGCAAACAAGGTCAGACAACAGGAGAGGAAATCCCTGCCCCGGAGAGCTTACACTCTAAGTGGTATGATGGGAGCGTTACAGAGACAGCAGGTGAGGGAATTAGTGGAGGAGATGGCAGTGCCTGGCCTTGATGGTGGGTCAAAATTAAGTAGATGGCAGTGACTGGAATTGATGGGTGGGTAGTGCAGGTAGAGGGCAGTGTCCTGGCCTTATGTTGGGTCCAATTCAGTAGATGGCAGTGCCTGGCCTTGATCGTGGGGTAAGTGTAAGAGTGAGGCAGTGCCTGGACCACGATGGTGGGTTACGTGCAGTAGAGGGCAGTGCCTGCCTTGAGGGTGGGTCATTCAAGTACGATGGCCAGTGCCTGGCCTTGATGGTGGGGTTAAGTTGCAAGTAGGAGGGCAGTGCCTGGCCACGATGGTGGGTAAGTTGCAGTAAGAGATGGCAGTGGACTGGACTTGATGGTGGGAGTGCAGTAGAGGGCAGTGCATGGCCTTGGGGGTGGGTAGTGATAGTAGATGGCAGTTGAAGGATTGGCCTCGATGGTGGGTAAGTGCAGTAGATGGCAGTGATTGGCACTGATGGTGGGGTAAGTGCGTAGAGTCAGTTGCCTGGCCTTGATGGTGGGTATGTGCAGCAGATGTGTATGGCAAATGGTTGGTAGGAGAGTGACTGTGGGTTGTGGGACATAGCCAAAGACCAGCTATGTGAAATGCTTCATAATAGGGGAGTTTAAGTGCGATTTTAAGGCAGGGAGAGAAGTTACTTGGAAGTATATGGAGCCCACAAGGTAACGGGGTGGGATGAGGAGAAAAGGTTTAAGGCAGAGAGAGCAGAGAGGGAAAGGGGTGGAGAGGAGACCGTTATGAGCAGAGGATAGAGACATACGGAGAGATAAAAGCTGATGAGTTGGGAGGGAGAAGGATGAGGGGAGAGCCTCAAAGGTAAGGGCGGGGAAGGGAATTAGTAGGTGATACGGAGTTGGTGGGAAGCTAGGAAGAGGGGACTAGAGGAGGAGATGGAAGGGACCTGTTCTGGGGAAAGTGAAAATGGTTTTAACTGCAAAGTTGGATAGTTGAAGGGCAGCAATAAAGTGTGTGAGGCAGTGAGGCCTGTTAGTAGTAGTTAATAACCAGACAGGGAAAGGAAAGGATAAGGGCACGAATTAGAGTTTTATAATTATGAGTCAACAGAGGAAACGGACAGATTTTGGCACTGTAAAGAGTAAGACACAACACGCTTTAGCTGGAGAAGGAGATGGGGGAGTGAAATATTACATCTAGGTCAACGTGCTTTGGTGTCAGGATGATTGTAGTCACTTTATTGTAATAGCAAATGGGATATTGGGCCAGGTTTAAGGGGATAGTTAGGAGTTAGGAGAACATAGCTCAATTGTTAGAGACGTGTTAGGTTTTAGGCGGTTGGACACCAATAGTGAGGAATAGCCAGAGGCTATCAGAGAGTCGGGACTGGATGCAGGTTGGAAGTTAGGCCTGGATAGATGATATCTGTGTTCATCATCTACTACAGTAGAGGTGTATCTGAAGCCAAAAGAGTTTATGAGGCGCACCAATGACTGAGTGTAGAGCAGGGATGGGAACCCCATTCCTCAAGGGCCACCAACAGGTACAGTCCTCGACTGAGACACACTGATTGAGTCACCTGTGCTGAAGAAGGAGAATCCTTAAAACTGACCAGTTGATGGCCTTGAGTTCTGGCGTTGCCATCCCTGGTGTAGGAGAGAAAGGAGAAAGAAATCTCAGAACTCAGCCCTGACGAACCACAGCAGATAAACAGGAGATGGGGACATGTTGGCAAAGAAAAAAACTCAATGGGAGCGGTGGGAGGGGACAGCATGAGGAGAACCAGGATATAGCTTTGTTGGGTTACCAAGAGGAGTGTTTGAATCCGAAGAAGAGAGTGGTCAACAGAATCGAAAGCAGAGAGAGATCAACTAGGATAGCAGGGGAATGACTTTGGGATTTTCAATAGCTACTTTGGTGAGACAGCCTCAGTTGAGTGAGATATATATACGAAAGACAGGGGGCAGGTGGCTGGAGGGCATAAGAATTAAGAAAGTAGATCATGTGGGAGAAGACAAGGCGATCCACCAGTTTGGAGTCAAAACGAGCAGGGAGGGAGTAGGGTGGCAGTTAGGAAGCCGTAGGTCAACGGTGTTGGGTGTGACACGCATGCTTAAAGGGTATGGGAACATGCCCGAGAAAACAGGGAGGAATTGAAAATATGGGTGAGATTGGGACTAGGATAGGATCAGGAGGTCTGATAAGGTGTGAGGGAATAGGTTTGATAGGGTATATGGGGTAGTAGAGGAGAAGACGAGAGGAGAGAGTGAGGAGAAAACTTCGACTCTGTAACGGGAGAGAAAGACTCAAGGGTGGAAGAAGGGTCAGGTGGAAGGGACAGAGGCATCTCGCTGCGGGTAGCATTCACCTAGCCTTTGAAGTGGTCCAGCAAAGCCTTTAGGAGAAGTGAAGGGGAAAAGGATGAGAAGGTCCGAGGGGGGGAGTCAAGAACAAGAAAAGACGGCGTGGCCTTGATTCTGAGTGTTAAATAGTGAAGAGAAGTATGTTTGGCATTAGAGAGAGCAGAGTTAAACAGGAGAGGGGAAATGTATAGTGTGTATAAAAGCAGCATGAGTGCAGATTTCCTCCACAAGGCGTGCAGAGGAGTCGCGTCGGCAGCACAAAGGGAGCGTGTTCTGAATTTAGCAAGGACGGGTGTGACGGAGTGAGAAGTGGGCATTTAGATCTAATGGGAGAGAGGAGAGCGTTGTAAGATTTTAACAGGCTTGTCAGGCTCAGAGAAAAAGAGAGGTTAGCGGGAGGGTGTGCCGAGCGAGGAGGGACATCTACATCAAGAGGAGAAGAGAAGAGGAGGACTTGTAGGATTTGACGAGCATGTCATGTTCGGAGGATAGAGGTTAGGGTCAGGGTAGATGCCAGAGCAGAGAGGTAGCGTTAATGGAACAAAGGTCTGGAGAGTGTGAGGAGGACAGGTAGGAGGGGTGAGGGGAATGAGTGGGTCCCTGATAATAGGAGGTGATGTCAGAGTGGAAGGTGGGAGATGGAGACATCAGAAAGGGAACAGTTTTCATTAAGTAAACAGGTGCATGTAAGTGCGCATTTAGGAGGACAGTGATATTATGGTGCAGTGATATAGTTATGGCGCGGTGATATAGTTATGGCGCGGGGATATAGTATGACGCAATGATATAGTTATGGTGCGGTGATATAGTTATGGCTGTGATATAGTTATGGCGGTGATATAGTTATGGCGCGGTGATATAGTTATGGTGCAGTGATATGTGTATGGCGGTGATATCGTTATGGTGCGGTGATATAGTTATGGAGGTGATATAGTTATGGCGATGATATAGTTATGGCTTGGTGATATAGTTATGGCGGTGAATTAATAGTTATGGTTTGGGCGGTGATATAGTTATGGCGGGTGTGATATAGGAGGTGATGGTCAGAGAGTGGAAGGTGGGAGATGGAGACATCAGAAAGGGAACAGTTTTCATTAAGTAAACAGGTGAATGTAAGTGGCATTTAGGAGGACAGTGATAGTTATGGCGCGGTGATATAGTTATGGTGCGGTGATATAGTTATGGCTGTGTGATATAGTTAGTGTGCGGTGATATAGTTATGGCGCGGGGATTATAGTTATGGGCGGTGATATAGTTATGGCGGTGATATAGTTATGGTGCGGTGATATAGTTATGGTGGTGATATAGTTATGGCGATGATATAGTTATGGCTTGGTGATATAGTTATGGGCTGGTATGCGGTGATATGTTATGGCGTGATGGGGGGTGAGATAGTTATGGCGGTGTGATAGTTATGTGGGATCAGTTATGCGGTCGGTGATATGGGAGGTATAGTTAGAAGCAGGGGTGATATAGTATGGCGGTGGGGGATATAGTAGTGGAGAGAGGTGAGTAAGTGGAGGGAGGCGTGAATATGTCAGTGTATTGTGGGGCTATGGGCCGGTGGGGATATGTGACGTGATGATAGTATGGGGCGGTGAGGTCGTTATGGCGAGGTGGGGTGAATAGTTTATGGCGGCTGATATAGTTATAGAGCGTGGTGATATAGGTTAGGCGGTGTATGTGTAGTAGTGCGGTGTGATATAGTTATGGTTGCTGTGATATAGTGATGGCGGAATGTTATGGGTGATATGTTATGGTCGCAGGAGACATCATGGAAGGGAAAACAGTTTTCATTAAGAAACAGTGCTGTAAGTGCGCATTTAGGAGGAAGTGATATTATGTTGCGGGTGATATAGTTTAGCGTGTGATATAGGTGGTGGTGATTGGTTGTGAATATAGTTATGGCGCGGGGGGGATAGTTATGAGATGTATAGTTATGGTGCGGTTGATAAGTTATGGCTGTGATATAGTTATGGCCGGTGAGGAAGTTATGGGCGTGATATAGTTTGGTTGATGCAGTGATATGTTATGGCGGTGATATGTTGTGCGGTGATATAGTATGGAGGTGATAAGTTATGGCGGTGATATAGTTATGGCTGGTGATTAGTTATATGGCGGTGAATTAAGTTATGGTGCGGTGATATAGTTATGGCGCGGTGATATAGGAGGTGTGATGGTAAGAGTGAGGTGGGGGATGGGAATCGAAGGGAACAGTTTTCATAAGTAAGTGTGAATGTAGTGAGATTTAGAGGCAGTGATAGTTTATGGCGCGGTGATATAGTTATGGGCGTGTGATATAGTATGGTGTAATATTAGGTGCGGTGATATAGTTATGGCGCGGTGATATAGTTATGGTGCGGTGATATAGTTATGGCGGTGATATAGTTATGGTGCGGTGATATAGTTATGGCGGTGATATAGTTATGGCGATGATTATAGTTATGGCTTGGTTAGTATGGAGCGGTTATAGTTTGGCGGGTGTATAGTTATGGCGTGGGTGGATATAGTTATGGTGGTGATATAGTTATGGCGGTGATATAGTTATGACAGTGATATAGTTATGGCGGTGATAAAGTTATGGCGCGGTGATATAGTTAAGGTCATGAGGGGGAGATAGTTATGGATGGTCAGGTCCTGGGGGGGGTGTTATAGTTATGGTGCGGTGATATCGTTATGGCGCGGTGATATCGTTATGGCGGTGATATAGTTATAGCGCGGTGATATAGTTATGGCGCGGTGATATAGTTATGGTGCTGTGATATAGTTATGGCGGTGATATAGTTATGGCGCGGTGATATAGTTATGGCGCAGTGATATAGTTATGGCGCGGTGATATAGGGGTAGGGGAGGGAGTGCAGCCCAACAATGGCTGATAAGGATCTCCCCCTCCCATTTTTGCGGTGCTTTGGACGGGGGGCGGGAGCTCGTCCAATTGCCGGCTGGGCGGGGGTCTCCCCCCTTTCACGAGCATCCCGCAGGGCTGCGGGGCGGGCTGCTGGGGTTTAACATCTGCTGTTAAAATAAAGCTGTGGCCTTCTTTCTTCCAACGCTATGTGCGGTCTCCGTTACTGGTTGGCGCTACGGGGGAAGGGCGGAGCATGAAGCATTTCAAATGTTCGATTAAGCCGCCTAATTTCTCCATTTCTACGCGGTGCGGCGACTTTCACTTCTCATTCGCTGCACCTGTGGCTACATTGAAAAATAGGCTGCCCCCCGCTGACATAGACACACTGATACTGACACAGACAGACACACATACATAAATACATACACACACACACACAGACACACACAGACACACTAATTTACACGCTGATAGAAACACACACACATTCATACATACACGCACACTGGTACACACAGGCACTGATACACATGATACACACACATTAAGACACTGATAGACACATACACGTTAACACTGATACACAGACATTAACACAATGATATACTGTACCTATAAACACACTGATACAGTCACAGACATTGATACACATACAGATACACTTACACAGACAATGATACACACAGACACACTAATTCACACAGACGCACTGATACAGACAGACACAAATACAAATACAAACACATTACCACACTAATACACACAGACACTGATACACGCACACACTGATACACACACAGGGACACTGATACACACACACACACTGATACACACACACACACACACACACAGATACACACACACAGAGACACTGATACACACACACACACACACACACACACTGATACACACACACACTGATACACACACACATACACACACAGAGACACCGATACACACACTGATACACACACAGAGACACCAATACACACACACACACTGATACACACACACTGATGCATACACCGACTTACTGATACAGACAGATACGAATACAAACACATTACTACACTGATACACAGAGATACTGATACACACAGTGTGAACATAGCCACACTGATATACACAGTTCAGCACACGCACACTCACACGTGCACGAATACACACAGACCCACACATGTTACAGACTAGTTAGTGTATATATATATATACTGTACTGTATACTATATATGTACTGTGTATATATGTATGTATTATACCTCTGGGACTGGAAGTCTGTGTATCTTCGGTTATATGGCTGCCTGGCCCAGAGTTACACTGAGATAGGGACATTGCTTTCTCTGTATATCAGGCTGTTGCCAGGGTGCCTGCTTATTGTAAGAGGAACCCCAGGGTGGGAACAGAGGAGGAACAAGATGCAACATGACAGCTCCCCCCCAATATGTCAGGAATGTCAGTTATCTGAATGGGCTGTTTAACCCTTCTGTATGTAATACACAGACATCAGGGACGCATACCCTTCCTAATACAGAGGCATCAGGGACACATACCTCTCACCCCTCCAAATACACAGCTATCAGGGGCACATACCTCTCACCCCCTCCTAATACGCAGCTATCAGGGGCACATACCTCTCACCCCCTCCTAATACACAGACATCATGGACACATACCTCTCACCCCCTCCTAATACACAGACGTCAGGGACACATACCTCTCAGCCCCTCCTAATACACAGACATCAGGGACATACCTCTCACCCCCTCCTAATACAGAGACATCAGGGACACATACCTCTCACCCCCTCATAATACACAGACATCAGGGACGCATACCCTTCCTAATACAGAGACATCAGGGACACATACCTCTCACCCCCTCCTAATACACAGACAACAGGGACACATACCTCTCACCCCCTCCTAATACACAGATATCAGGGACGCATACCCTTCCTAATACAGAGACATCAGGGACACATACCTCTCACTCACTCCTAATACACAGGTATCAGGGACACACACGTCTCACCCCCTCCAAATACAAAGCTATCGGGCACATACCTCTCACCCCCTCCTAATACACAGACATCAGGGACATACATCTCACCCTCTCCTAATACACAGACATCAGGGACACGTACATCTCGCCCCCTCCTAATACACAGCTATAAGGGGCACATACCTCTCACCCCCTCCTAATATACAGACATCAGGGGCACATACCTCTCACCCCCTCCTAATACACAGCTATCAGGGGCACATACCTCTCACCCCCTCCTAATACACAGCTATCAGGGACACGTACCTCTCACCCCCTCCTAATACACAGACATCAGGGGCACATACCTCTCACCCCCTCCTAATACACAGGCATCAGGGACACATACCTCTCACCCCCTCCTAATACAGACATCAGGGACACATACTTCTCACCCCCTCCTAATACACAGACATCAGGGACATACCTCTCACCCCCTCCTAATACACAGCTATCAGGGACACATACCTCTCACTCACTCCTAATACACAGACATCAGGGGCACGTACCTCTCACCCCCACCTAATACACAGACATCAGGGACACATACATTTCACTCCCTCCTAATACACAGGCATCAGGGTCCCATACCTCTCACCCCCACCTAATACACAGACATCAGGGACACATACCTCTCACCCCCTCCTAATACAGAGACATCAGGGACACATACATTTCACTCCCTCCTAATACACAGGCATCAGGGTCCCATACCTATCATCCACTCATGATATACAGACATCAGGGACACATACCTCTCACCCCCTCCTAATACAGAGAAGGGACACATCATTCATCCCGCCTATATACCAGGCATAGGGTCCCATTACCTTATCCACTCATGATATGGACACATACCTCTCACCCCCTCCTAATACAGAGACATCAGGGACACTTACATTTCACTCCCTCCTAATACACAGGCATCAGGGTCCCATACCTATCATCCACTCATGATATACAGACATTAGAAACCATGTAATCAGGTCTTTAAGAATGAGCAAAATACAGTGAATATATATACAGTTGTGTGAAAAAGAAAGTACACCTTCTTTGAATTCCATGGTTTACATATCAGGACATAATAACAATCATCTGTTCCTTAGCAGGTCTTAAAATTAGGTAAAAACAACCTCAGATGAACAACAGCACATTACACATTACATATTACACCGTGTCATGATTTATTTAACAAAAATAAAGCCAAAATGGAGAAGACGTTTGTGAAAAACTAAGTACACCGTATGATTCAATAGCTCGTAGAACCACCTTTAGCAGCAATAACTTGAAGTAATCGTTTTCTGTATGACTTTATCAGTCTCTCACATCGTTGTGGAGGAATCTTGGCACACGCTTCTTTACAATGTTGCTTCAGTTCATTGAGGTTTGCGGGCATTAGTTTATGCACAGCTCTCTTAAGGTCCAGCCACAGCATTTCAATCAGGTTGAGGTCTGGACTTTGACTGGGCCATTGCAACACCTTGATTCTTTTCTTTTTCAGCCATTCTGTTGTAGATTTGCTGGTGTGCTTGGGATCATTGTCCTGTGGCATTACCCAATTTCGGCCAAGCTTTAGCTGTCGCACAGATGAGTTGTACTCTCTCTACAGATCATAATTTATTCCCCCTTCCCCATTGATTGCCAAGGATTCCCCTCCATTTATAAATATTGGCACCTATGCCACCCTGAATGTAATACCCCAGGGTGTAATCCCATGGCTATGGTTGTGACCTGATGTTTGCCCTCCGTGGTGGGTTCTTCCGGTGCCCACTTCCTTCCATCCTAATGATTTTCACTAATCTGAACAGGAATCAATGTGCTTGATAGAAACCCGTGATTTATTTATTTTTGTATTTCATCATCTTTGTCTGGTCTTTAACATGGGGGCTCAAACCCAGTCCTCAAGCCCCCCCCCCCTCCCCAACAGGCCAGTGTTTCAGGATATCCCAGCTTCAGCACAGGTGGCTCAATCAGTCCCTGCTTCAGCACAGGTGGCTCAATCAGAGGCACAGTCTTCGACTGACTCTCTGATTGAGCCACCTGTGCTAAAGCTGGGATATCCGGAGAACCTGACCTGTTTGGGGGGGGGGGGGCTGGAGTTGAGCACCCTTACTCTATAACATAGACAACTGATTCTGGTCTCTTTACTGCTGCCAAGGGATTCTCATAAAACCGCAGTGACTTGTTCACTTGACACTGTTATGTGCAGCCAGTTTTTGCTGAAAATGACAACAAAGGGAGCCCTGAAAAATCCATTCTTAAGCATAATGTAGTTAAGAAATGTGTTATAAACCTTAGATTAAGATCTTGAATAATAATGAACATGGTGTATATATATGTATATGTGTATATCCAATTCTTGGTCTATTTTGTCTCTCCAGCAAGTATATTCAAGAGCTTGTTCTTCTAATGTCTCCCGATTTATAGTTGTGGTAGATAAACTATCTTTCATGTACAGATGCAGCGGCCGTTATTGAAACACTTCCCGAGGTGTATACCTCGGAATACCCATGACATGGCGCGGGATTTCTTCCAACCGCACCGCCTTAAGACGCGAGCGCAGGCGAGTGCAGAAAATGGCACTTTAGTGTTCTGGCTTTTAAACACCTGAAATTGACACAGTAGCACAGTATTGTACACATCACAATTCATTCATTTCCTATAATTGCATAAAATCCATGAAATTCAAACAAAGCAACCGCGCTAAACACGTGTGCCTGGGGCGATTGGCGGCGTTAAGGCCGCGTGGAGCACAGCAGCGCACACGAAAACGGCGCCGTGATTTGTTCGAATAACGTCCGCTGCATCTGTATTCTGAAGTACAAATACCAATATCCCTAGAAAACAAATGTGGCTATTACACTAAGCGCCTTAATATAAAGATTCTGAAGAGATCCACTTTCAATTCAATTCCTTAGTTGATGCTGGCTTGTAGGCTTGGAAAAAACAGTACATCAAATATTGACCATAGTGTAGGGGTGACCAATTCAAGTCCTCAAGGGCCACCAACAGGTCAGGTTTTAAGGGACTGATCCACAGAAATCCCTGGGCCAAAGGAACAAGCTGATCCGACGTGAATTCAAATCCGCTGTCCCCCCCAAAAAATTGAGAATCTCTAGTCCTAGGTAGGCACGCTGCCGCTATTAAGGGTTTGTGCGTGGTTCCTAGGGTTGCGTATAGCCTCTGCATAAGTCTTCCTTATCTTCATCCATGAAAGGATACAACCTAACAAACATGTTAGAGTCACTCTTCATGTCAGGATGTTTCCACTCATTTAGAATGAGATCCTTTCAAACCTTGGGTACTGAAAATGTTCTATTACTCTTCTAAGCACCATAAAAGATTTTATCCAATGTATTCATGTCTTCCTCCTGTTCTAGGGTCAATGGCATCTCTTGGACAAGTTTTTCAATACCATGAAGATTGAAGCTAGAGGACTCCACCTTAGCCTCCTCTTCATCTGATTTAGAATGCAAGTACATGTCTGACGTAGATTCTATGTCAGATTCTGTTCCTGAGAGCTCTGACTCCTGAGATGTCATTTGTCTTGGGCGCTTGACTGAACCCTGAAAGGCTTCTTCATTTGCTGCTTTTAATGAATCAATCATGGATGCCTTGAACCATGTGAAAACTCTTGACATCTGCGCTGGTGCTTACTCCAAAGCTGTTTTCCTAATACATAGCTGACATAACCTTCCCAGATGACCCCCAGACAGCCTTTCACGATAACTCAAGCAACTGAGATGTTTGAATTCAGAAGTACATTTCTTAAGTCTTACTACCAAGTCCTCAGGTAAGGGCTCAAGCTTGTTGTAGATATGTATGTATGTATATATGCAAGTATACAGCGCTTTACAAAGACAATACAGTACAGGTAATTAACAATAAGCACAACAAAGTCAGACAATTGCCTCTGTCCCATTTGCTGTTTGGGGCGGTAAGTGCTGGGTATCCCCTTAACAGATGGGGCTCTATGGGACGCTAATGCCTAGTGGTGGCAATTAGTGGCGAGTGGGTTGGGCCCATTGTGTTTTGGGTACCTGGTGCCCATTCTTACTTGAGAGTCATCTGAGTGGTCAGTGCTGTGCAGTTATTGGCTTGGAGTTCTAGGGTTAAGTACCATTGGCCGTTATCAGGTTTGGGGATCAGTCTGACAGGGTTAGCACTTACTGTTGTCGGGTATTGACATTTATTAATAGCCGTGTCCATTTATCTTCACGAGCATTGTGTGTGTATTTATGGGTATGCTAAGGGTGTGTGGGGGGAGGGGAGGTGAGTAACTCGCAGGCTCTGAATTCAAGTTATTGTAGAAATCTATTAGGTGTGAAAGCCCGGTATACTAATATCTATAATGACATCTATGAGTAACTCTCATACCGGTCCCCTAAATGGTACAGTGTATCACAGCCTACCATTAATCTACCTTTCTCAAGGGCCAATATTATACGGCTACTTCATCTTGAGAAGATCATGAAATTGCATCCGTACACTACATCTTAATGTAAGCGATGACTTGTAAAGTTGCAATGTAATCACAAACAACTGAAACTTGTGTTCACAAAGTGATTGATTCACCCATGTAAAAGCTAGACACATCGTGGGTATCTTCCTTCAAATACAGGTCCCATATAATTAAGGAAAGTCTATCAGGGAAGCCTGGGAATGCTTCTCCAAATGAATAAGAAAAACACAGCACTTCTGCCCAAAAATGGCCTCGTAGAGGATGGAAATTCATTTGGTTTCCCCTAGCTGAGTAGAGTATTCACCATTCTAATCCTAAACCTTTCTACCACCAAAGAATTCAGCAACACATCACAAGGCAACAAGAGGATGTATTGCGGTGTAGAGCTGGACTCAACTCTATTTTACATACTGTATATAGATAAAAAAATACAGGTGGAAAGAAGATTGCCTTGATCTGAAGAAATCACAAGCTTTACCGCAGCTATTTTGGGATAGCGGACTGGCATGAGCATTCTTTTTCTGCTTCATAGAGAAGCAAATCAGGCACATTAATATTTCCATTTGCTATATGCTTTACTGTGGAGGGTTTTTGTCACTTTTTTTACCCACCATAACTTAACTAAGTGCGGTGAAACCTATCCCTGCTACATTTTGCAAAGCCAGTATAACCAACCCCACACTGATGAGACCCATTAAGGTCGAGACGGCTGTCTGTGGGTGGGTTTACTGGCTATGCATCTTAACCCTGGCTGTGCTCAAAAGCTGTGCAATGCAGCAAGCGTAAGCCTATAGGGGTCCATGTCATGTGGATTTGAAGCAAAAGGTGTGCTCATTTGCATGTCATTTCCCAGAATCCCTTGCTGCAGTGGAAGCACCCCTGGTCTACAGCTTTAAGAGACATTTTTTGCTGTCTACACTCCCCATGTGGCTATGTCTAAGGAAAGGGCTGTGTCCTCAAAGCGTTACTTGTTCTGCCCTTGTGACGCAGTAAATTCTAGCTATGACTTTGTAACTCCTCCCCGTGTGCCTCCATCTTTTTTATATTTTTGGATTACATATATTGCTCCATTTGGAACCTTGCGCTCCGTGGATGGGCTAGCGCCAGGATTTTATTCACATTATACATTTCCTATGCTTACGACGTGCCTGTAGATATTCTACATCAGGGGAGCGCAAACTTTCTGCGCTGCCCCCCCCCCTGCTCCTCTCACCCAGGATCCCACTCCCCCCCGCCCTTACCTTTAATATGGTGTCAAATTACGCCACGGGGTCATGTGACATCACGTGACCCGTTGCGTCATTTGACGGCGCGTTGCAATGGCGACGGGCGTCAAATGTCGCCATGGCGACGCGGCACCTGAAGCCTGATCTGAAGGCAACCTGGTCTGAATTCAGGTAAGTGAATTACAGGGGCCTCTGTAACTGCCGCGCCCCCCAGTTTGTGCGCCCCCCAGTTTGCGCGCCCCCCAGTTCTACATTCTCTGCTATATATTTGGGAAAGTTGTTTATCTGTTTGCTGCGCATTTGGACGCCTCTTAAGATATCGTTGTCACGGGAGATCCGGACTTATCCCGGGGAGCAAAGCACCAGACAGGACAGAGCAGTTCAATAAAGAGGTTATATTCCAGCCGGAGCCAGCAAGCAAAGCCCAAAAACACAAATCAGAGCTATACGGGGGCATACGGAGGAGGGGGGGGTCCTAGCTGGCTAGGTGCTGGGCGCCATATCAATGGCGTACCCAAGGTTTGCTTCCATTCTCTAAGGTAGGGACCGTCCAGACCTCTCTGGTATAATTCGCGGCGGAGCGCTTTGACAAGTCCTGCGCTGCGCTTCTCCGGCAAGATACAACCCCGTAGTGCAAAAGCACTTTTCAATCTCCCGCACGGATCTGCTCCCAGCCTCGTTTTCAGGTGTCTCCGGCACACCCTCGGAGCACACCGCTTAGTCCTCCTCCACGTTGGGATCAGAGTGAGCTCTGGAACGGGCTACCCCTTACGTAGATTCCCCGCTACCATAGGAAATCACGGTAGGAGGGCTGGTGAGCAATTACCGGGCACATGCTGCTCAGGCACCTATCAGGAGACGTGGACTTACGGCTTTCCCCGGCCGGCAGGATATCCCACCCTGGGCTGGCGCCTCTCTGGCTGTGGAGGGAACCAAATGCTCCACTTTTCGGTCGGAAGGCCCCCCTGGCCCAATCTCTGCCCCCGGCCACTCTCTCCTATTGTCCCCTGGCAACTCCCCCCCACCTCCAGTCCCAGCAGCAGCCATTTTCTCCGGACATGCGGGCGGCACAAAGGGTTTCTCAGCCCCGCATGTCCAGAGACCGTGACTCTGCTTTATTGTTGTACAAAGCAGATTTGTATATGTGCGATACGTTTTTATACACATAATTAATGAGTACAGTTTACGTGGGATGCGAGGGGTTACCGGGGCATGTAAGAACAGGGTGGCCCAGGGAGCTGGTGGCCAGATGAGCGCCAGGGACCGGCCTTAACCTTTACCATACTGGTCCCTGGGCGCCTTACCGTCACAATCGTAACCACATTGTGTATGATGGTTCCTGAGATCAAGGAGATTTTATATCTATGTTTGGATGCAATTCACCAATAGGGTTGCCAGGTGTCCGGTATTGAACCGGACTGTCCAGTATTTGGACACTGTCCGGTAAAAAATGAGAGGTGCTGTAATACTGGACATGTACGTGTCCGGTATTTTCCTCCCTGGACACAGTGACCTGACGCACCTTTCACCATTGAGTCCAGTATTTTAGGAGAAGCCCCCTGGTAACCCTATTCACCAAGGACATGATCCCATCACACAACCTTCAAGCTCCCACGTAATCTTGCTCACTCTGAAAATCCAATTTGCAACACTAGCAAAAACACAGGAGCAGCCAAAGTTCTTCCCGTGCGCGAGGTGATTGTTTGGGACGAGAGCACAACGTCCCACGCACACACACACAGGCAGGCAAAGGAAAGTTGAAGCACCACTACAAACAGTGGGAAAAAAGAGAAAGGCTGCAAGAGAGTGTGTCCCATGAATAAAAATATATTTAATGGATCAAAGCATCAGCTACAAAAACGAGCCCGGCCACCACCAACTCGTTTCGAGCGACACCGCTTTTTTTTAATCAAGGTGCGTGTCCGCTCGAACACGCGTTGGTGGTGGCCCCGTGGGCTCGTTTTTGTAGCTGATGCTTTGATCCATTAAATATATTTTTATTCATGGGACACACTCTCTTGCAGCCTTTCTCTTTTTTCCACTGTTTGCAGGGGTGCTCCAACTTTCCTGTGCCTGCCTGTTTGGATTTCGTGGAGAAACGGTAGCACACACCTGTGGAGGAACATCATACAGAAGACCAAACAAATGTGAGTTAAATTACTCCTACACACCATATTATTAGTCCACATCGATGTTCATATGTCTGGACACTAGCCAGTGGGAGTTTTTACAACTTAAGAAGTGAAACTCCATCCAGCTATTCGATTCACAGTGGATAGTGGTGTTGTCATTATTTGACAATTGGTCTATTCATATGTGTGTGATACTTCGAGGATTTGAACAGTGGAAATGTATTGCTCAATTATGTGCTTATACAAGCCATTGATCTTCGTTTCAGCACCATACGGCCTTTTCTTTTTTTCCACACACACACACACAGCATTAGAGGCTCCCGACCAGACACTTCAGCACCTCAGAGGCCATGAAATTATTATGGGGGGAGTCGTCGTCTTTGCAGGGGATTTCCAATTAAGAAAGTAAAACATTACATTATCTATCTACTGATAACGGTCAGTATTAGTTGGTTTCTTAGAATTCCCGAGCAACGTCGGGTATTTGCAGCTTGTATTCTATAAAGTTAGTTTGTTAACACCGTGAGCTGAGCCGTGGGAGGGGGGGTGACTCGCTCTGGCTGCTCCTTTTTATCTGTCACTGAGTTTGCACCGGCAAAGCCCCCGACTCCCTCCCCTTATCTTTATTGGCTCTCTGATAAGGGTAGGGTGGGATAAAAGGGTACCGAACACACTTGATTGGCAAACACTCACTTCCTGTTTAGAAGACGTTTGACGTGTAATTAATTTTCACAAAGAAAAGTTTAGTTTAAGAAAGCCATTTAGATTTGTTGTCCGGCTACATGAGATCACACCTTTAATTAACTTGCCTGGGCCACACTAGCATGTATAGTGCTAAAAATAACATTTACATGGAATCATCGTGACTTTAGTGACTAGAACTCACTCAGTGAGAACCAACAGGTCAACAGCCTTCAAAAATATGCTTCCTCTACCAATATGGCGGCTCTAGCTGCTTCATACAAGCCATAGCAGTCACATGGCTGGGGTGACGTTCACGCCCACCTCACCGCTTTCTGTCGTTCTGATTGGCCGATCCTTAGATTAAGGACGCGGCATTCCCCTACCAAGATGGTAGCCCTCCTTCTCCCACGCCGCTCATTGGCTGATCTGTTACATCGGTCCCGCCTCCATCCTCGCGATCCCCCGTCTCTATGATCTGATTGGCTCCGGTCCCGGCCCCGATCAGGATGACTTCCGTCGAAGCGGGGCGGGGCGGGCTGCGCTGTCTGTGAGTGCGTGAGGCGGCGAGAGGAAGGAAGACCGGGAAACCCACCGCCCTCCCCCCTACCTCCTTAAACCGGAACCGGAAGGGGCCACAGGCTACTATATCTGCACCTTTACCCTCTTTATTAACCCTTCACTTCTGCCCTCACTTCCCTTTATTACCCCCCCACCCCCCTCCATAGCTGACTTCACCCCATTACTACCCCCCACCATTTACTACACCGCATATCTGCCCTCATCCCCTTTACAGACCCCTCTTCATCCCTACCCCTCACCCATCTCCCTTTTCCTACCCTTCATATCTCCCCCCACCTTTTAACACTGCCCCATACACCCCTTTTCTGCCCAATCTTCCCCACTCCCCCCCCCCCCCCCATTCCTTGGCCAAAGGGATGGAGGGGTCCCTATAGTTTATAACTCCCAGCTGGGGCAATTGGGAACAAGCCCCCAACTTAGTATTGCCCTTGCAGTGTGGGTGAGAGGGGGGCTTCTTCAGGTCTGTTTTTATACAAGGGGTGCCCCTGCCTCCCCCCCACATCTCCTGCCTGTGCTCTAAGGGGACAGCTGGGTTATATGAGGGGTCTCTGGGGGCTGTCTCATTTGGTAGTTGTCACTTATACCTTGACTCATATTTGAGGGGTGTTTTCAGTGTGAGACTGGCTCTTTGAGAGATTGTTACTACTAAGTTGGGGGGTGGTCCCACTCTTGATTGTTTTTTATTTTATTTTTTAAGGGGGTGTCTTTACAGGGTGGGGTCCCTTTTGTGAGGGGGGGAAGGAGTGCGGGTTCTCCTTGTGCCATTTCTTTTATATTGGGTGGGTTCAGGGGTCACCTCATCCCAGGCTGGGTGACATGAACTGGGGGAGCGACGGTGACACCAAGTGATCCAGGGGACACGTCACAGCATGGTGAGTCCTAAATGCAGAGATTTTGATTTCCTTCAACTGGTCGGGCCCCTGACTGCGATGCTCTGAATCTCCCCAGTAGTTTTAGGTTATTGGAGCAATGCTCTGCAGGCCTTATAGCAGCAGTCTCTAGGCCTCTGTGTGTTGACACTAAGCCTCCATATCTGCTGTGAGGTTAATGTTTGATGCTCTGCAGGCCTTCCTGTAAGCAATGCTCTGCAGACCTGCATCGCAGCAGAATGGTTAATGGAGCAACGCTCTGCATGCGTCGCTGGCAGCAGTGCGTTTACTGGAGCAGCATACTGCAGCTATCTGGAGCAGTGAATTTGTTAGCGAAAGCTTTGTGTGTGACTTGCTGGTAACCCTTCTCCTGCAGTGCGCTGGCTCAGCCTGGCAGTGTTCGCCCTGTTAAGCGTCTCACTTTCTGCAGGCTTCGGAGGAGGCCTCGCTGCGGGCGCTGGAGAGTCTGATGAGCGAGTTCTTCCACGCGGGCACTACGAACGAGCGCAAGCGGGAGATAGGTGAGTGCGCTGGGCACGGAGGGGGCTGACGAGTGTGCCCAGTGTGTGGGGGTGGGCTGCCGGGTGGGTTATTATGTCCACTGCAGGGGGCAATGTGGGTGACGATATGCCCAACGCCCATTCACTGATTTTACATATTTCTTGTTGAAGGGTCTGGCACACTGTTGGTGGGAACGGGTGCCCTGCTTGGCACCTCCTGAAGTAGGAAGGGTGGGTGGCGGAGCCTGGCATCTGTGAGTTGTGGCTGAGTAGTGTTTGGCACCTAGGTGGGTGCAGGGCCTGGCATAAATGGGGCCAGCGCTGTGGTTGCAGGACCTGGGTGCCTCTGGGCGGGTGTGCGCATCTGGTCATCTGAGAGGTGGGAATTAGGAGTAGTCTTCGACACCTAGGTAGGTTCCTGGCCTGGGTGCCTCTGGGCGGTAGGTTCCTGGCCTGGTGCCTCTGGGCGGGTAGGTTCCTGGCCTGGGTGCCTCTGGGCGGGTAGTGTTCCTGGCCTGGGTGCCTCTGGGCGGGTAGGTTCCTGGCCTGGTGCGCCTCTGGGCGGTAGGTTCCTGGCCTGGGCGCCTCTGGGCGGGTAGGTTCCTGGCCTGGGCGCCTCTGGGCGGGTAGGTTCCTGGCCTGGGTGGCCTCTGGGGGCGGTAGGTTCCTGGCCTGGTGCCTCTGGGTGGGTAGGTTCCTGGCCTGGGTGCCTCTGGGCGGGTAGGTTCCTGGCCTGGGCGCCTCTGGGCGGGTAGGTTCCTGGCCTGTGCGCCTCTGGGCGGGTAGCTATTGGGCCTGTGCGCCTCTGGGCGGTAGCTATTGGGCCTGTGCGCCTCTGGGCGGGTAGCTATTGGGCTTGTGCGCCTCTGGGCGGGTAGCTTTGGGCTGGGCGCCTCGTACGGGTAGCTGTTGGGCCTGGGTGCCTCTGGGCGGGTAGTTGCTGGGCCTGGGCGCCTCTGGGCGGGTAGCTGTTGGGCCTGAGCGCCTCTGGACGGGTAGCTGTTGGGCCTGGGCGCCTCTGGGCGGGTAGCTGTTGGGCCTGGGCGCCTCTGGGCGGGTAGCTGTTGGGCCTGGGCGCCTCTGGACGGGTAGCTGTTGGGCCTGGGCGCCTCTGGGCGGGTAGGTTCCTGGCCGCCTCTGGGCGGGTAGGTTCCTGGCTGGGTGCCTCTGGGCGGGTAGCTGTTGGGCCTGGGCGCCTCTGGGCGGGTAGCTGTTGGGCCTGGGCGCCTCTGGGCGGGTAGCTGTTGGGTCTGGGCGCCTCTGGGCGGGTAGCTGTTGGGCCTGGGCGCCTCTGGGCGGGTAGCTGTTGGGTCTGGGCGCCTCTTGCGGGTAAGTGTTGGGCCTGGTCGCCCCTGTCTGGGGGCGGTAGCTGTTGGGTCTGGGCGCCTCTGGGCGGGTAGCTGTTGGGCCTCGGCGCCTCTGGGTATCAGAGGTAGGATGCCAGGAAGGTGCCTTTTGGGGGCTGTATGATTCGGGTGACCCATCACAGGTACACTGACCGTGGTCCTTCTCGCCCCTCTCCCCTCCTCAGAGGCTCTCCTGAATAACTTTGCCCAGCAGATCGGAGCCTGGAGGTTCTGCTTCTATTTCCTGTCCAGCTCCCACAACGACTACGTCCTGATGTACAGTCTAACAGTGTTTGAGGTGAGGAGTCGCCACCTGAACCCCAACGGCAAAAGGAGCCAAACCAGCTTCAAACCGTGTGCAAGGCCAGAGTTCAACTGGTCCTATCTTTATTATCCCTCCTATGGCCTAATGGCTCTTTAAATGTTTATCCCCCCCCCCCACCCACAAACTTGTAACAATCGCAGTGGAATTGGCTTCCTTAGAAAGTTAGCGTCCCCCTTTAAAGTAGCACGCTGCTCTTCCCGCCATTTTTCTTACCAATGTGAAACGGGGGTCCACCGACCTTCTCCAAAATGGCTGCAGTCTCGGCTGCTTTCTGTCGTTGATACCAGCAGCCATATTTTGTAGTTCTCTGGAAGAATTGCCATTCTTGTCCCTCGGGAGCGGTAAACCAAACAAAATGTTATTTGGTGGGGGGGGGGGGGGTTGGCTGCGTTAAAGGAACCGTTTCACTTATTTGTTTTGTGAGAAATGATTGTTTCTTTTCTCCGGGAACACTGAATTCTCGCTGCGCCTGTTTGGTGAATAACGGCTTTGTGATGACTCTGCCAGCAGCCTAGTTGCACATTATCTGCAGCTTTGAGGTCTGCCAGTCTTCTGCCTAGAAGACCTTGGGTAAAGATTATCCCCGCGCCTCCCGTCACCCCCTTCCCATCCAACGCTGGTTTTATTTATTTTTGAAATATGCTCCGTTCAGGCGATAGAAGCGTTTAAAATATTAAGTGTCCGGGATGTTAAAATGGCGGCCTCCCCCAGAGCCCAAAAAGCCAGCAATTAAGAAAATCGTGTTTATTAACGCTAAAATAAACATGATTGTTGAAAACAAACGCACAGGGCCTGCTCGGAGGGCAAGATAAGAACATTATATGTACCGTATGTATATCTTTTATATTGCGTTCACAGCTGTACTAGGCACTTAATAAGAGACAATGCAGTAAGGAAATTATAAAAATTAAGTGCAACAAATAAGATCGGAAAAGGCAATCCCTGCCCCGGAGAGCTTGCAATCTAATGTTGTACTATGCATTAAACTCCTATAGGGGGCGGTTCTGATTTAACCCTTGCAGTGCTGGAGAGCCGTGTGGCCACGGAAACCTCCCGGCCCTTCTAACAAAGTGCTTCGAGGGTTTTTTAATCGTATTGAAAGCAGAACTTCGGTTAACGTGTAAATATAAATGTATTCCAGGTTTAAATGAAAGGTGACCCACTGCTTCCGGAGAAGCCTCCGCAGCAACCCCCGCAGCGCTGCCGGGATCTCCTGCAGTCAGAGAAACTGTGATCCGCAATCTAATGGCGACTCTTCAATGTCCAGCGTCACGGGGACCAATCGGAAGCTGTGACGTCATCCGCTGCGGCTTCCTATTGGCCCGCGTGACCGGGACCTATAAACTCTGCTGAGGTACCAGCGCCCCCTGCAGAGAGGTCTGTATCTCTGCAAGCAGGGGGTCCCCAGAGCTGAAATTAACGGGGTTCAGCACCTCTACTTAAAACCTGTAACACAAAATCTGCTTTTAACTAACGTTGTTTTTAAGCGCAACGTTTCCACAGCAAACACATGCTTTGCGAGGTTTTTACCAGCTTTACCTAATGTCTTTTGTGGATGATTGTCAGCCGTCAAAGCAAAGTGTTAGCGTGGCCGGGTTTGTGGAAAGTATGATGTCATCGTCCGGCGTATAAACAGAAGTGGCCGAGTTTAGCGTTTCCGACACAAAAAGCAGAAGGTCCGTCGTGTGTGTTTTCACAAGATGCCAATAAATAGAACAGTTCTGTAAGGGGACGGAGTCTTTCCAGAGAAGGGGAGGCTTCAAATATTGACTTTTCACCTGCTGTGGGGTTGTACGCTTTTAAAGGAGCGATCTCGCATGGTCGGCCGGTTCAAGTTCTTTCTGGTCTCTGAATGGAGGGAGTGTGTGCCAAGCAAGCGTTTTCTTTCCTGTGTCCCATCCTGTCCTTATCAGTGAGCAGATAAAGATAAGGGAAGGTGGCACACTGATTAGGCAGTGACATCACTCAAGGGAGCAGCCAGAGGAAATCAAACCCCTCCCAAGTCTCACTTTAAAAAAAAAAAAAAAAAACTTGGGTGTCAGATTTTGGTAAACAAAAACAAGGTATCAATTACCCAGATGTGAAACTGTAACCATGTCACTGCCATTACTACACTTTGCCCCTAGGAGGGACTGACCCCTTAACCCTGTCACTGCCATTAGTACACTTTGCCCCTAGGAGGGACTGACCCCTTAACCCTGTCACTGCCATTAGTACACTTTATCCCTAGGAGGGACTGACCCCTTAACCATGTCACTGCCATTAGTACACTTTGTCCCTAGGAGGGACTGACCCCTTAACCATGTCACTGCCATTAGTACACTTTGCCCCTAGGAGGGACTGACCCCTTAACCATGTCACTGCCATTAGTACACTTTATCCCTAGGAGGGACTGACCCCTTAACCATGTCACTGCCATTAGTACACTTTATCCCTAGGAGGGACTGACCCCTTAACCCTGTCACTGCCATTAGTACACTTTGTCCCTAGGAGGGACTGACCCCTTAACCGTGTCACTGCCATTAGTACACTTTGCCCCTTGAAGGGACTGACCCCTTAACCCTGTCACTGCCATTAGTACACTTTGCCCCTAGGAGGGACTGACCCCTTCACCATGTCACTGCCATTAGTACACTTTGCCCCTAGGAGGGACTGACCCCTTAACCCTGTCACTGCCATTACTTGCCTCTCCAATTTACTTGTAGAGTTAATCTTCAAAGAGATTAAATATTATGCAAACCCTTCAAATCATTTACTTCCCATGGAGACATTAAAAGATTACAAAATTATACATAACAAATGTGCTTATTTTATTGCTATTATCATTTGGCTGGAAGGATTATCTCAGCGCAATGTCGCTGCCTTTGATGCGTGTGATCTCGGTTCAGGTCCCAGTGTTGACTCCTTGTGACCTTGGGCAAGTGACTATGCATTGGGCTGTCACATTAGATTGTAAGCTCTTTGGGGAACAGACTGCCTCAAATATCTATATTCATTGTATGTTGTAATACTATAATTACCCTGTTATATATATTAACCCTACTAGCTCAGGCTTTTACATTTAACTTGTTTAAATACGCCATTAGGTCACTTTTTAATTGGACTTGGGAGGAGTGCTGAAAATACCTGGGCCCCCCTTTAAATGCCTGGGACTCGCCACAAATGCCTGGGCCTCGCCACAAATGCCTGGGCCTCGCCACAAATGCCTGGGCCTCGCCACAAATGCCTGGGCATCGCCACAAATGCCTGGGCATCGCCACAAATGCCTGGGCCTCGCCACAAATGCCTGGGCATCGCCGCCGGTGCCTGGCCGCGAATGCCTGGGCCTCGCCACAAATGCCTGGGCATCGCCGCCGGTGCCTGCCCGCGAATGCCTGGGCCTCGCCACAAATGCCTGGGCATCGCTACAAATGCCTGGGCCTGGCGGCGAATGCCTGGGCCTGGCGGCGAATGCCTGGGCCTGGCGGCGAATGCCTGGGCCTTGCCACCTGGATAAACGTTTTCAGAGTAATTTTCCGGGTAAGTTTGCAGACACACCGACAACGCTGACCGTCACGCCTGTGATAAAGACGTCTCCCGTCTGGTGTGTAATATACATAACTCTGTTCCCCATTGTACCGCGTTGCGGAATATGTTGGTGCTTCACAAATTAACGATAATAAGAGTTATGTAAGAAATGTTCACTTGCACGTTTTCTAGGTGGTGATCGGCTGACCCTCCACATCCCGGCATGCGGAGCCTGACGCGTAGATACGGGCAACTATTGGAGGGGGGTGGGGGGTAGGGAAAGTGTATGTGTATGTATATATATATATAATGTGTACAGCATGTGTGTGTATTTGTGTACACACACACGTGTGTGTGTGTGTGTGTGTATATATAATACGCCATTCCCACGGCCAACTATTCTTTTGGTGAAAAACGTGCCCGTCTCGTCTGGCGAGGTCATGCAATCGCTCTTGGAACGATCACATGACGCGAAACGCGACGATTTTATGGTTTATATTTTACGGTGTCTTTTTAAATACAAGCAGCGTGGAAGAATATTAGATAATCCACCTACTACGTTAAGTAGAAAGTATGAGAGAGATGGTTATATTTTAGTGCCGGAAATGAGTGAGAAGATACATATGAGTTTGTGATCTATATACAGCCGCGTTTGGCGTCCGGACAAATTGTACTCTGGCCGGGGGAAATGTGCCCCCTCCTGCTGTCGCACACGCCCGCGCAGTCCATGGGCGCGATCAATGCCTTAAGGCAATGTAATCGCGCCGCGGATACCTCCGCATGGACGACGCCTCAGGCTGTCTCTGAGGCAGGGCCGGACTAAGAACTCTGCATCCGTGACCTCTGACCCAGAGGAAGGGATACATACAGTGGGACGTGCGCAGTCAGAGCACGCCAGGTGCTGGGACCGACCCGGGAGCCAGTGAGGCTGCCTGGGATTAGGTCAGTGTTTCCCCGGAGGGCCCAGTTAGGCCCCAGCCGCGGCAGTTGACTGTTGTAGGGCTGCCCATAAGTTGGGGACCCTGCACCGTAGTGACACCAGCGGAGGAGCGGGACGGCTTCAGGGAGGAACTCCTCAGGCCCGGAGACCACGTGAGCGGCTGGCGCTGGTAAGGAGCGAGGCCCCCCATCGTGGGACACCGCGGACGCCAGTCTCTTAAGAGGGAGGCTACCGTTGTTGAGTATCCAAAGGGGAAGGTACCCACTGTGCAACAACGGCATCGGGTGGGGGGTAGCGCTACCTCACGCACACCCTCTGACCTTTGGGCGGACATACACTATCCCAGGGGTATTGGAGATGGAGCTGTATCCTCCCTGTGAGAGGAGAGGGGATTACTGCTGAGTTGTGTTATTATGTGTTACGTGGGACCCTGCTGGTAAAATCTTCTGTGGATTACACGGCTGTGAGAGTGGTTATTCATGGTGTAGATCAAGCATGTCAAACTTAAAGGCTAACACGGGCCAAATAAACAAGGTTTAAGTTTATGTGGGCCGCAGAAAAACAAAAACACCAGGTACCTCATTCCCGCAATCTTATACATTGGAGGGGAGGTGTTCCTTACCTGTCTTCTGGGTTAGGGGGGGATTCCTATGTCTCCCGTGTGAAGCTTGAGTCAGATCTGGAAGAAAGCAGTATAGGTTATTTCGGTGTAGGTATAGGGCAGTTAAGATATATAGGGTAAATAAGATATCCAGCGTGTGAGGGAGACAGAGAGAGTGTGAGGGAGACAGAGAGAGTGTGAGGACCCCTTAACCATGTCACTGCCATTAGTACACGTTGCCCCTAGGAGAGACTGACCCCTTAACCATGTCACTGCCATTAGTACTCTTTGTTCCTAGGAGAGACTGACCCATAGCCCTTTTTGCTGCCCTCATGGCCTGCTCTGCTTAATGTCCCAGCCGGCTGTGGGGGAGATCGTGCGAGCAGGGAGCAGGATTAGGGGAGCCTCTGCTTCCATTTGCCTCGTTGTCTGGAAACAACCACTAATGGCAACTGAATCCCTCACGTGGTGCCTGATGTGTGGCAGTAAGGGGATGATGTTTGTGGGCATCCCGTGGAAAACCTCCCGTGGAAAACCTTGCCGTTGTCATTTGGTCTTCTGGGTGTTGATCCCGACCCCCTCACTCTGTTGGTCTTGTCTTTTCCTTGGGTGGTGTCTTGCAGAACCTGATCAACAAGATGTGGTTGGGGGTCCCCTCGGCGGAGAAGATGGAGATCCGCAGCTCCCTGCCCAAGCTGCTGCTGAGCCAGCGCAAGACGCTTCCCGGCTTCATCTGCAACAAGCTGTGCAAGGTCATCGTGGACATGGGCAGGCAGGACTGGCCCATGTTCTACCACGACTTCTTCACCAACATCCTGCAGGTGGGTGAGGGCCGGGGGGAAACTGCGCGTCGAGGTCACCTAACCAGACGCCCAACCCGTTAAACATGTCTTCAGAAGAAGTTAGTGGAGCGATGCTCTGCAGGCTCCTAGCATAGGCTGGGCTAATGCACCCAAAGTGTTGCAGGGTCCCGTGCTGTCTTTCCCTGTGCCCGCGCCCTGTGCTGTCTCGCCCGGTACATGGCCCTCGCCCCGTGTTGCAAGCCCCTCTGGCAGGGTCTTGTGCCTCGCCCTCACCCCACTGTCTCGCTCTGTAGCTGATACAGACCCCGAGTACCACGCCGCTGGGGCTGATCATGCTGAAGACGGCGTCGGAGGAGCTGGCGTGTCCCCGTGAGGACCTCAGCGTGGCCAGGAAAGAGGAGCTCCGGAAACTGCTGCTAGAGCAAGTGCCAGCCGTGCTGGGCCTGCTGACAGGTAACTGTGTGTGTGTGCTCATTTTAATAATAACGTGTATATACAGTGTCCCCGTCACTGCGTCTCATTCTAACAACGTATGTATTGTATGTCTTTATTTATATAGCGCCATTAATGTACATAGCGCTTCACAGTAGTAATACATGTGGTAATCATATAAATAGCAAATACAAATAACAGGTCATGGGAATAAGTGCTTCAGACATAAAAGTAACATTTAGGAAGAGGAGTCCCTGCTCCGAAGAGCTTATAATCTAATTGGTAGGCGGAACATACAGATACTTTAGGAGGGCGTTCTGGTAAGTGCGTCTGCAGGGGGCCAAGCTATATGTATTGTGTATAGTATTATCCACAGTGCTATTCATATGCTTCTTTAAGCAGGTGTGTTTTAAGGTGGTCTTAAAGGTGGATAGAGAGGGTACTGAGGGAAAGGGCATTCCAGAGGTGCGGGGCGGTCGGTGAGGAGGGTTTAAAGCAGGAGAGAGCTTAAGATACAAAGGGGGTAGAGAGAAGACATCCTTGAGCAGAACGCAAGAGTCGGGATTGTGCATAGCGAGAAATTAGGGCTGAGATGTAAGGAGGGGCAGAAGAGTGTAAAGCTTTAAAAGTGAGGAGAAGAATGGAGTGTGAGATGCGGGATTTGATCGGAAGCCAGGAGAGGGATTTCATGAGGGGAGATGCTGAGACAGATCTAGGAAAGAGTAGAGTGATTCTGGCAGCAGCGTTTAGGATAGATTGTAGGGGAGACAGGTGAGAGGCAGGAAGGCCGGACAGCAGGAGGTTACAGTAATCGAGACGGGAGAGAATGAGGGCCTGTGTCAGAGTTTTAGCAGTCGAGCAACAGAGGAAAGGGCATATCTTTGTTATATTGCGGAGGAAAAAGCGACAGGTTTTAGATACGTTTTGAATGTGAGGGGCGAATGTGAGAGAGGAGTCGAGTGTGACCCCCTAGGCAGCGTGCTTGGGCTACTGGGTGAATAATAGAACTTCCAACAGTAATGTGGAAGGAGGTAGTAGGGCCAGGTTTGGGAGGAAGTATGAGGAGCTCTGTTTTTGACATGTTAAGTTAAGCCGGTGGAGGGCCATCCAGGATGGTATCGCAGAGAGACATTCAGAAACTTTGGTCTATACAGCAGGTGTAAGGTCGGGGGTCCCCGTCACTCATTCTAATAACGTGTATATACCGTCTCCCCGTCACTCATTCTAATAACGTGTATATACCGTGTCCCCGTCGCTCATTCTAATAACGCGTATATACCGTGTCCCCGTCGCTCATTCTAATAACGTGTATATTCCGTGTCCCTGTCACTGCGTCTCATGTTATATTGATGCTGAGAGATATTCACTGTAAATGTTGTTCCCCCATAGGCGTGCTGGAAAATATTTGGGATAAACACAGTGTTACCACAGCCACGCCCCCTCCCTCTCCAACGCCGTCAGATACCGGTAAGTTGCCGTTATTGAGAAGACGGGATGTGTGTCTATGTAGCTTAAGGTCGGAACATTCTGTGATGTGGGTGAGCCCAGCGAGACTCCCACTGTCACTCTGGCCACGTGGCTACTTTTATGGTTGCAGGTGCTATAGGCCAGGGGTACTCAACGCCAGTTCTCAAGCCCCCCCCCCCCCCCCCCCACCTCCAAACAGGTCAGGTTTTCAGGATATCCCTGCTGCTGCACAGGTGGCACAGAAGCTGTCAAAGACTGAGCCACCTGTGCTGGGACTTATTGAGCCACCTGTGCTGAAGCAGGGATATCCTGATACCCTGATCTTTGGGAGTGGGTTTAGGGTGAAGGTGATGCGGGTGGGGCGGGGGGCTTGAGGACTGGAAATGAGCACCCCCTGGTATAGGCCATATAATTTCACCTCTGTGTTCTCCAAGGCTGCTTCCTTAAGCCGGCCTTGCAATACCTTGCACCCCCGCCTCTTCCTGTGTGATTGTGGTGGCCTTGCGATACCTTGCACCCGCCTCTTCCTGTGTGATTGTGGGGGCCTTGCGATACCTTGCACCCCGCCTCTTCCTGTGTGATTGTGGGGGCCTTGCGATACCTTGCACCCCGCCTCTTCCTGTGTGATTGTGGTGGCCTTGCTGTGCAGCACAGCTCCCCGGAGATGAGACGTGTTTGTGCGAGCTTGTCTCTCCACACTTCCTTCCTGTTTGAAAGTTCTCACGATTCATCAATTGCGTTACTCTGCTTAACCAATTGCCTGCCTGAGGCAGGGGGAGAGAAACAGCAACATGGTCTTATTGGGGGTTACTGGAAGGTGTGCACCTCCCCTGAGGAGGGCGGTGACGTGTTAAAGGACCTCCCTTTAGCATTTGTAATATAATCTTGACATTGGGTTGTAGATTTGGGGAGGGGTTGGATTTCTTCTGGCTGTTTCCCTCTTGTGTGATGTCCCAACTGGACAGGAGTTTGCGCAGGCAACAGCCACCTGCTCTCCTCCCCCATTATCTTTATTGGCTCGAACAAGGACAGGGTTGGCTAGCCATGGGTGCTCAACTCCAGTCCTAAAGATCTCTCTTCTTCCATTTGAAAATTTCACGATTCATGCGTCACCCTCCGAAATAAAACCCCCGAAGGCAGGGTGGGCAGTCGGACACCTGTAGAAACGGCAACGGGTGCTCCGTAACCCACTGTGTAACCAACTCCCTCTCTCTTCCTCTTCCTCCTCTGTCAGACGACCTTCTCGGCAACCTCATGCACACCCCTCGCCTGGCCAAACAGCTGAGCCAGCCTCCCCCAAGCTTAGAGGCGGAGAGCGAGCGTGTGTGCAGCCTGGCCCTCGAGTGCCTCTCCCACCTCTTTAGCTGGATCCCCCTCTCCGCCAGCATCACCCCCTCTCTCCTCACTACCATCTTCCACTTCGCCCGCCTGGGCTGCGACACCCGCTCCCGACAGAACGCCACCAACACCTCGTCGTCCATCCTTAACGGCAGCAGCAGCCCCCCGCTGCCCTCTGTCCTGCCCCCCTCTCAGCGTGATCGGGGCAGGCTGGGGGTGCTGGCCATGTCCTGCATCAACGAGCTGATGTGCAAGAACTGTGTCCCGCTGGAGTTCCAGGAGTACCTGCTGCGCGTCTGCCAGCAAACCTTCTACCTACTGCAACGCATCACGCGGGAGACCAACGCTCACAGCGTACGCAGCCGGCTGGAGGAGCTGGACGAGAGGTGAGATCCTGTCCTTCCCCCACCCCCATCACCCTCCCAAAATCAAATGGGGATGTCGGATACAGAGGGGGACAGTGGTACGTCTAGCCTGTCCCACCTCTGAGTAGTCATCTATAGCCAAGTCCCCACCACCAGGTGTCCCAGTGAAGATAGTTCTTTAGTCCTTTAGATCATTCAAGATTGAGGCAGGTATCTCTGTTTCAGAGGCGTACGCATATTACCGGCATATGGATACAGTCCAGGTTCAGAGGGAGAACTATCAGCATGATGGTGTTTCCTAGTTCTGTTCTTTAGGTGTCCAAGCAAAACCCATATACCCTTTTCTTATGACCAGCTATATGTGGCAGTTACTACTTTTTTCTCATGATCAACCAGATTAAACAAAGCAATTAAAAGACGGTAAGAATTTTTCCGTCTTTAGCAGTTATCTTTAAGACATTCATGGTAGAACTGTCTAATCATACTATCAATCTCTGTTCTGAAATAGTCCCTTGTTCAATATTGATTAAAGCTGCAGACCGAGCAATATCTTACATGTGTTTTATTTTTTTTATTAATAAATCAGTTCTGTACTATGAGAAAATACTTGTAGCATTTTGTTTGTTTTTAACCGCTCTGAATTACATTTTTAATGTGTTATAATGTAACAGGCCTTTTTCTTTAGCAACCGTTTGCAAAGTCACCCTGACTGCAGAATACGCCTCTGTGGTCATTTAGTGAACCCCCGAGCCGAATCTTCGCCCATCGATCGGCAACTTGGCTAATTACTTATCATTGTGTGGATTATATTGATGGAAATATTAAAGGGGCGAGGGGGTGTCACAAAAATAAAAAATAAATTAAATCGTCAGCTTGGACTTATTACAACTAGCAACATACACAAATCCTTATTGTAATTACCAAGTTTTATACAACACAGAAAAAATGGATTCTTGAATCACGTGTTCAGCACCTAACGCAGTGTTTACGTCTCTCCCCCCCCCCCCCCCCCCCCCCCATTTCATGGCAGCTACGTGGAGAAGTTCACAGATTTCCTGCGGCTTTTTGTCAGCGTTCATCTGCGGAGGATCGAGTCCAACGCCCAGTTCCCTGTAGTTGAATTCCTGTCGCTGCTGTTTAAATACACCTTTCATCAGGTACCTTGTGTCTTGTGATGCCCGGGGTGTGCTGCTGTCTCTCCCACGCAAACGGAGGGGGGTGGGAGATTTTTCTGGGGGGGGGCGCGGGCAGTTGAAGAGGCCCCACGCTATTCCCCAAGGCATTTAAATTAAATGCGGGGGGATCGCTTGAGTCCCCTGCAAAGCTATACTTACAGGGGCTCTGAGATGTGTCGCCATGACAACGCGGCGTCAAATGACACCGCGGGGTCATGTGACGTGACCACGTGTCAAATGACGCCACAGGTCACGTGACGTCACATGACCCCGCAGTGTTATTTGACGCAGGTCTAAGGGGGGGGGCGCGAGCATCGAGGCAGGGAAGACCGGGGGGCCCAGCAGAAAAGTTTGCGCTCCCCTGGTCTAGGACATTTAGCCGTCGGCCACTTGCCGCTGTCGGCGGTTTCGCTGCAAAGGTAAACCCCTACCGTGCGCTGCCGACCCTCTGACACTAATACACTGACCTCAGGGTCAGGGGGTGCGGCGGCTACATTTCCAATTCCGTGGTTACATGTGAACGTGGCTGCGATAGGTGACGCACAGCCCAGAGCGGGCTCCCCGCCACGGGTTCACTCGTTGTCCTCTTCCTGCAGCCCACGCACGACGGATACCTGTCTTGTCTGGACATCTGGGCCCTGTTCTTGGACTATCTGACCAACAAGATAAAGAACCGGCTAGAAGACAAAGAAACCATCATCAGCAGGTGCGGGGCTTGGGAGGGCTCGGTAGGACATTGCCGCGTTGGGATGTCTCACCCCCACGGGAGAGGGAGTTTATGGTACCCAGCTAACTGTACCCCTTGCCCTCAGATACGAGGACGCTCTGGTGCTTTTGTTGACTGAGGTGCTGAACCGAATCCAGTTCCGCTACAACCAGGCACAGCTGGAGGAGCTGGACGATGAGACCTTGGACGATGATGTGAGGAGAGGACCTTGAATATGGGAGACAGGGTGGTGAGGCAGAGAAGAGGTTTAGATGTGAAGTCTCTGCATCTCGGAGAATTAGAGCAGATGCTGTGTGCGTGTATACTGGGGGTTACTGGTGGTATCTACATGCTGGTGTGTTGCCCTGGACAGAAGAAAAGGGGGGGGAGGGGAGGAGGTGAGAAAGGTATCTGACCTGAGGGACGCCCCATCCTCATAGCGTTCTGCTATACTAATCTAGGAAGTGGAAGATGGGATAGGGAAGAGGTGTCTACTTGAGCATGGTGACGCTCTCCCAATTCTGTCTGACAGGAGTGGGGGAAAGAGGGATGTAAAAAATAAAGCTGCCATTGCAATCAATCACTCTTAATGTCTTGGGTAGGGGAGAGATACGATTTCTAACACGGGGAATGATCTCGTACCTGCTATCTGTGCTACTCCTTGGAGAGGAGGATGGGGTTGAAGCGATCGAACAAGAGGTCATTCTCCGAAGAGGGTAGGAGGTTGAGGGAGTCCTTCACAGACAGGGTGCTGGGTGAGTGGAAGAGCCTCTCAACAGAAGTGTTAGGGGTAATACAGTAAGGCAATTTAAACATGCTTGGGATAGACCTAAGGTTATCATAGCTCTGAAAGAAAGACGAGGATCACGTAGGCTCTGAGGTCTAACGGCAGATGGGAAAATGGGCAGACGTGGTGGGCCAAGGGGCTCTTATCTGCTGTCACATTCTATGTTCTGAGAGGGCGTCTATGCCGATTGGCTTCAGAGGTCTGTCCTGGGGGCTGGTGGAGAGAGCGCCGTGTCTGATGGAGATACCTGTTGGTCGTCCTGCTAACCTGTTCGTCGTCTCTCACAGCAGCAGACGGAGTGGCAGCGGTACCTGCGTCACAGCCTGGAAGTGGTCGCCAAAATCATGGAGCTGCTTCCCACGCACGCCTTCTCCACGCTGGTAACTACCTCCAATACCCTCCCCCTGACAACCCAGAGGTGAAGGCTCACATCGTTCCATGCCAGAGACCTACAAAACGAATGGGGGGGAGGGAGGGCGTTGCCACGTCTTTACACAACCCCCATAGAGTGGTCGTCAAACTCCTGCAGTGCCTCATTGCATTGCTGTTCGAACTGGGTTCACCCAATTCAGTGGCAGTGATATTACTACTGCCCTCCTCCTAATTAATATTATACTCCTCCCCTAATGTTGTCGGAGTGGCCTGCTTCCCTCTAGCCCCCCACTAATTATAGTAAAGTGGGGTAGGGCTTATCTGCATCTTTACGCCGCCACTGAGGTTGCATACTTCCTACTGTCTCGCATATCCCAGAATCCTCTACTTCAGCAGAGTTGGTCACCTCTTGGCTCTCCTTTTGTCTCCACAGTTTGCCGCTCTGCAGGAGAACCTAGCCGTCTACTTGGGACTGCAGCAGTGCATAGTCGCAAACGGGACAGGTACCCAACGGCACACCCCCCTCCCAATTACACCTACACCTCGTACGTCCTGATGCTGCCTCGTCCCCGAGCGGAATTGTGTTCCATTTCCAAAACTTCCTAAAGGAGAAGTGCTGTTTCCTAGCTGCTGTGTATTATATATCCCTGACCCTGCACGGCCAGAGAGGTTGGGAGGTGTCCCGGCAGAGAGCAGATACAGGGCCCCAGAGGTTGGGAGGTGTCCCGGCAGAGAGCAGATTCAGCCCCAGAGGTTGGGAGGTGTCCCGGCAGAGAGCAGATTCAGCCCCAGCCTCCAGGCTGTACAGTTTTGCCGCTGAGTGCCGCTCGGACGTATCGTGGGAATGAGCGGATCTGATTTCTGTCCCGCTCTCTGAGAGGAGTTTCTGGCTCTGGTGCTGCCCCAGTCTCTTTCCGCATAGAGAAGTCATATTCTGCTCATCACTGACTCGCGTCTCCAAGAATTCTTCTATTGCCTCACATTGTGCTAAATGATTATCTCATCCTCCACTCCATCATATCCAGACATGTTTGCAACAAGGACAGTCACAGTATCAACACTGGGCTCAGAGCTTAGACAAGTCACTGAAAGATTCTTTGTGTTCCCAAAACAAGCAAAGGGAATAGAAATATTCAGTGGTGAGGCTTACAATCTGCTGAGAATAGCCTGTCTGAGAGCCCGTCCCAGTACTGTATATAGAACACAGGGCTCCCTCTGCAGGATGATGCAGACATTGCAGTCTCTGTAAACAACACAACCCACCACATATAGTGGTGGGGGGGGGGGGGGGCAGCCTTGAAATATATGCAGATGTCCTTACTACCGGGGAGAGAATCGAAGTAATACGGGTCTCTAAAGAGAACCCTTAGCTTGGGCTGCAATCCACAGTAGGTGAAACCAACTATTCAAGTTGGTAAAAGGAGGATGTCTGGATTAAGAACGGTGGTGATGAGCAGCCATCTTGAAGGCATGTCTCCTGGAAGTTGGCAGTGACATGGTTAAGGGGTCAGTCCCACCTATGGGCAAAGTGTACTAATGGCAGTGACATGGTTAAGGGGTCAGTCCCTCCCAGGGGCAAAGTGTACTAATGCCAGTGACATGGTTAAGGGGACAGTCCCTCCTAGGAGCAAAGTGTACTAATGGCAGTGACATGGTTAAGGGGACAGTCCCTCCTAGGGGCAAAGTGTACTAATGGCAGTGACATGGTTAAGGGGACAGTCCCTCCTAGGGGCAAAGTGTACTAATGGCAGTGACATGGTTAAGGGGTCAGTCCCTCCTAGGAGCAAAGTGTACTAATGGCAGTGACATGGTTAAGGGATCAGACCCTCCTAGGGGCAAAGTGTACTAATGGCAGTGACATGGTTAAGGGGTCAGTCCCACCTAGGGGCAAAGTGTACTAATGGCAGTGACATGGTTAAGGGGTCAGTCCCTCCTAGGAGCAAAGTGTACTAATGGCAGTGACATGGTTAAGGGATCAGTCCCTCCTAGGGGCAAAGTGTACTAATGGCAGTGACATGGTTACTGGTCACATCTGGGTGGGTGATACTTTTTTTTTTTTTTAACTGAAATCCGCCCCCTAGAAGTATTTTTAATGCTTTATTTAAAGTTCTTAATGAGTTCCCTCTGCTCCTCGGAGGGATTGTCCCGGTAATCGTTGGGTTTGCTTGCATCTTGATGAGCGCAGTGACCGTCCTGCTTCGTCCCCACAGAGCAGCGTCTGAATGTGACGGCGGAGAATGACTGCCGCAGGTTACACTGCTCGCTGCGCGACCTCAGCTCCCTCCTGCAGGCCGTGGGGCGGCTCGCCGAGTATTTCATAGGGGACATGTTCGAGGCCAGGTTCAACGACGCGCTGACCGTGGTGGAGAGGTAACGCTGCGGGGCGCCTTACATGTGCACGGCTCGCTTGTCACCTGCTTCTCACTACATATACACTCCTATCTCTGTCACCAAGATACGCGGCTATCTCTCACCCTACCATCTCTCCCTCTGTCGCCAAGCTAACACCCTGCCACCTGTGACCTCCTGCCGCCGGGCCCTTGCCGCCTGTGACCCCCTTCCGCGGAGCTGGTGCACCCTGTGGCACGCATGTGCACGGCCATATTTTGTTAAACATGAACGCTTCCTGTCTCGTTTCCGTCTCAGGTTGGTTAAAGTTACCTTGTATGGCTCTCAGATTAAGCTGTACAACATGGAGACAGCCGTGCCGTCCGTGCTCAAGCCTGACCTGGTCGATGTGTGAGTATCCAGCCATTTTTGTTTATCCCGTCCCTTAAGAGGGGGCCATTAACAGTGACTTGAGATTTGTAAGCTGCCCGCCTTACCCTCCTTGTCCTTCCCTCTTTCCCCACCCGGCTCTGGCAGGCACGCCCAGGCCCTGGCAGCGCTGCAGGCTTACTCCCATTGGCTGGCGCGGTTTTACAGCGAGGTGCAGCGGCAGAACCCGCAGCAGTTTGTCTCCATCATCTCTACGGCGATGGAGGCCCTGGCTCCACTCATCAGCACCAAGGTGAGATGGGAGGAGGGTGACGGGGACATTGGGTGGCTCTACCCTGCTGCGTTTCGCGCTGAGGACACCTCCCCCCCCTTTCCTCTCGCCGTCCAGGTACAAGACAAGTTGCTGCTGTCCGCGTGCCATCTGCTGGTCTCGGTAGCCACGACGGTGAGGCCAGTGTTCCTGTTAAACATCCCCGCCGTGCAAAAGGTGTTCAGCCGGGTCACGGACAGCTCGGCGCAGCGGCTGCCGGAAGAGGTGAGGAGCCGGGGCCTTGGCAGGGGACGGGTTAATGGGATGGATGGCTGCTGGTTTAGCAGGGCAGGGGTTAATGGCGCCTCTGCTGGAGTACGGCTCTGCGGGGCAGGGATTGAAGGAGCGACGCTCTGCAGGGCGCTGGCACGGGTTGGGTTTAGTGACTGAATATTCTGCTGCCCTTTAGATGGGAAGGGGTTAATGTAGGCGTGCCCCCGGAGTCCTCGTTAATGGCGCGATGCTCCACCACAGAAGGTGCAATGCTCTGCATATGTTTCTATACCAGGTGGAGGTTTGGATGGAAGATGACTTCATTTTAAAGCGGCGCGGGGGGAGGCGCTGGAATGGTTTTAATTTCCAATGTGCTTCTCTTTCTCCCCCCCCCCCCCCCCCCTTTCTGCTCCCCAGGCTCAGTTGCTGCTCTGCCGCGCTCTCTCCAACGTCCTCCTGCTCCCCTGGCCCAGTCTGCAAGAGAGCGAGCAGCAGTGGGGAGAGCGCTCCAGTCACCACGCCACCCTGCTGAGTGCCCTGACCCGGGAGTACCGGCAGCTGAAGGGCAGTGCTCCCCCCCAGCGCAAGGGGCAGCTGGAGCCCAGTGAGTCCCCCTGTGCCAAATCCCCCCCCCCCCTTTCCCCCCCCCCCCCCCACCTCTTTCTCCCCCATGTTTACTAAGCCAGTCTGTATTTCCTCCCTACAGCTAAGCGTATCATCTGTCAGACCCTTGGTGTGCTGAGGGACGCCGTAGAGAACATCTCCGGCGAGGGCACCAAGTCCCGGCAAATCTGTTACCAGTCCATGCAGGACGCAGCACAGCTATCCCTCACCCTCTTCCCCACCTACATCCACCAGTCGGGTAAGCCAGTCAGGTACTCGGTGTGTGCAAGGTGGCTGAGAGACACCAATGTAAAGTGGCCTGAAATAAGTGGCATCAATATTTTTCACATTAAGTATATAACCGTGTGTGTTCATTTTAATGAACCAAAGAGGTCCAAAATGCTTCAGAGCCAACGGAAGTATGTTGTCCTTTATGGGACCAAACTGCCACCACTTGGGATATGCAAATAAGATGTAAAATTAATATTTGCCAGGGTCCCAGGACCCTGTTTATTATAGAAAAAACTGTGCCCTTTAACACGCAAAAATCAGTTGTAGTAAAATGTGTCAGAAAACGTAAATACTCTCTCCAGAGCGTGCAACAGTTCATTCAGAGCCCAAAGCATCACTTATTAAACGTTTTCATATATAAAAATATACAGTGCTTGGATTACAGAAAAAAAGTATTACAAGAACATACAATTACAAATAAATGCAGAACAGTTTCTCAAAATAAAAAGGTTAAACACTGACAGAAAACCCTATACATTACCAAATGCCATAGATTGCCCCCAGAAAGGCCACTGGTTCAGGAGCAGGAGATCTCACATGTTTAGTCCAAACACACCTCGGTTGGAATCGAATTTTCATAATCTTTTCCCAGACTTAAATCCATTCTTTCCTCATGGAACCAGCATAAACCCAATCCCGTCGTAATTAGGCTGGTAGAGTGACCGTTTTGTGACAGTGGGGGAAAAACCAAACCTCTACCAAACGACTTTAAGCTTTGAAATACCTTGAGCCAGGGTCCAGTTCGCATTAGTTTTAGGAGAACCATCATTTACTTACATCTCTAGATTCTAACAGTACAGGCATACCCCGCATTAACGTACGCAATGGGACCGGAGCACGTATTCTCGCAGGGGGGGAGAGGAATTAACAAGGGTGGGGAAAAAAGACCTGCAGGTTTTATTATTTATTTATTTTTTTATAAACTGCCTGTTTTCCTCCCTTACCAGAGGGGGCGCTAATTAGCACATAAAGGGACAGCTCCTCCCTGCACCCCTCACCCGGGGCACTGCCTCCTCCCCTGACACGAAGGCTTATATCATGCCTAAGGGGACAAACTGGCAGCACTAACCATGGCCACAGCCCTCTGCCTGGTACACCCAGTGCCCTGGATGCACCTCCCCCAGCTCCTGCTGGTAGCTTAACTCCTGTAGCCCCAGCTATGCCATGGGTGCAGGCCCCAGGAACAACTCTGGGGCCCCAACCAGCCCAAGCGGGAAACATGGGCTGAGGGGCCTATATCACCTAGCCACGGCATTGAGGCTTATGTGACTGGACTAGTTGGCCCCTCTGCAGTGGTGGCAGCCAGGAAGATGTATGGGGAGGGTGTATTCTTCCTCTGTACGCTGGCTGCCACCCACACACCCTGGTGCAGAAGGGCATTGCAGTAGAGGGACCTATATCACCAGTGTTCGACAAACCTATACATTTGCTCGCCCCGGGCGAGTGGATTTAACCCCCGGGCGAGTAAATATTGGCCCAAGCAGCACACGTTTGGTACTAGGTGGCGAGTAGATTTTTTGGTGATTTGTCAACCACTGTATATCACCATTGAACCCCTGGAAGGCTTGAGCACAATCAAACTGTCAAATGTGCCCCTCTTCCTCCCGTACTGCTTCATGCACCCGCAAGCCCTGGGAGACATCAAGTCTCCCATAACAAGATACCGCTGGGCTGCAGGGACAGGTCGCCGAGGCACGTGCTCTCATTTAGGCGGGAGGTGCAACTGCTGCTGCCAGGGAGCACAGTCTGCGGAGGGGACCTTTTGGGTCATTTGGGTCCCTTACAGGGGCATTGTATACAAAGGGTACTAGGGCACAAAGGCAGTTAGATGCCATCTGTGCAAGGAGCCGCTGCCCCAAGGGCAATATGATCTACACCAGCTCCTGCACCTGCTTTTCCCTCTGCCAAAACACCCTGTCCTGCTGAGCCTACCTCAGCGGGGCCCTTGAGGGCTCAGGTCCCGCCCCCCCCCCGCCCCCCCCTCCCCCTTGAGGCCGTAGGAGAGGTCACTGACCCTGCTCTGGCAGCGACTTCTGGACTTCCCTCCAAAAAACTGAGAGAGAAGAATGTCACCCTGGTACAGCCACCCTCTGTTGCGGTCTCCCCCCCATGCACACCCAACCCCCAATATAAGCACCTTGCAGGGTGCAGATGAGCAGGAGGAAACTCCCGCGGTGGAGACGTATCGCTCCCCAGGAATAGGCCGTTTAAAACCGGGTGTAGCGCTGCTAAGGACGAGGGTGAATATTGGGATGTAAACCCCCCCTAAGCGGAACAAGGTGTATTCCGCACAGGGTGGTCTTGTACGATCCACTGGCTAGGATCAGCCGGCCTGGGCTGTAGATCCCAAGGGGGTGATGGGTCAGGGGTTTTCTGGAAGTAGTGGGAAGGGAAAGTGAGCTACCCCAGGTTTCAGGGGTGGGGGGGCAAAGTGCTATACAGCAGGAGGCCCTGTCCTTGATAATGGATGTTGCTGAGCCTCCCACTACCCCTCTCAACTAGAAAATAGTCCCCGGTGTCGTGGTGCATCTACCACACCGGGCTATGCTGTCCTGTGTCTGGCTCTGTTGGAGGACAAGGGGTTCGACGTCAGTCTGGGGGGTTTGGACAGCTTGTTGAGGTTTCAGGATGGGCTTTGTCACGTTGGAGCAGTGGTGGGACGTGGGCAAGGTTCGCCTGAACCTCATGTCAGAAGTACACCAAAGTGGTAGCAGATGGCATGATGCTGGGATCGAGGCCTTGATGGACCTACAGATCATACGGGACAGAGCCCGGAGGTTCGACATAGGCCTTTTCTCCCTGGAGTCCATCCAGCCGAATGCATGCATTGAGGGGCTTCCTATGGTCAGCGAGGGGTGGAAGGGAGCTTCTTGAATTACCATCAACTCTGGTCGATAGATCTGAAGCCCTCTGTCTCATGTCCCCTGAAACGTGCCAAGGCTGACTGAGTTTCCAGTTTTTCTGGGAGACGCTGAGACCTGATTTCACCAAGGTCCAGACAGAAGCCCTCCAGACCAGGGGGAGATGCCCCTTTCGTATCGGCGGGCAGCACTGTCTCTGCTGCTGAAGTGGGATCTCCGTTAAGTCTCTAACTGGCGACTGGTCCCGTTGCTCAGCATGAACGTAAAGATGGTGGCCAAAGTGCTGTTTGGGGCTCAACTCCGTGCTGGCTCACTGCAAGCAGTCCTATACGGGACCGGATTATTCCTGATCTCTTTCTGTAGTCCGTATAGTGAGGCTCAAACGGTGCGTTCATTTAGTCCCATTGTTGTTGAACCTGCAATAAACTGATCTGTTTGTTTGGAGTTTGCCTTGGATGGTTTCATTTCTATCACGTTTGATGGTCGCCTGGCTGTGCTCTGTCATGCATCATACCTTGTGATACCTTTCTGGTCCGGGACCTGCTGCACTCCGCACACTATACGGAAAAGTACTGGTCCTGTCTGTCACTCGCCTTCCTGTCTGTGGATCAGGAGAAGGTGTTTGACAGGGTGAATCACAGAGGCCTCATACATTACCCTGCAGGCGTTCGGCTTTGGCCCGCAATTTGTGCAGTCTCCTGCCCTGCTCCCCTCCCTCCCCTCCTCCCCTCCTTCCCTCCTTCCTTTTCTCTCCCTTCCTCCTCTCCTCCCGCTTACATTTCCTTTCTCTTCCCCCCTCCCTCTTCAGCGTCCATCCCCAGATGTGAAAGCCGACCTGTTTGAGCTGCTCTTCCAGCTACTGCACCATAACTGGAGGTATTTCTTTCGCTCCTCCGTCCTGGCCAGCATGAACCGGGAGGGGGCAGACGAGCCCATGGAGAACCAGGCCCAGTTTATCGTAGTCATGCAGGTGAGTGTGGTTACTTCCTCGCCGTTGGGAAGCGAGAACGGAGAGCCGGCTATCGCTCAACATGAAGGGGAGGATGAGCTGTCCATAGGGATGTATGGCAAGTGGAGGTAAGATGAGCTGCAGAAGGTTACTAATGGTCCATGCTGGTCTCTTCCCAGGCCTTCGGTCAGTCCTTCCTGCAGCCGGATATACACATCTTCAGGCAAAACCTCGGCTACCTGGAGACACTCAACAGCAAACACAAGCTGTACCACAAGGTGAGGCACCGCATAACACAACACGCCGCAGACACGGGCTGTACCACAAGGTGAGGCACCGCATAACACAGCACCACAGCACCACAACACACCGCAGACACGGCCTGTACCACAAGGTGAGGCGCCGCATAACACAGCACCACAACACAGCGCAGACACGGGCTGTACCACAAGGTGAGGCGCCGCATAACACAGCACCACAACACAGCGCAGACACGGGCTGTACCACAAGGTGAGGCACCACAACACACCGCAGACACGGGCTGTACCACAAGGTGAGGCCCCGCATAACACAGCACCACAACACAGCGCAGACACGGGCTGTACCACAAGGTGAGGCACCGCATAACACAGCACCACAACACACCGCAGACACGGGCTGTACCACAAGGTGAGGCACCGCATAACACAGCACCACAACACACCGCAGACACGGGCTGTACCACAAGGAGAAGACGGTGCACTGCAACACACAGCACACACAAGGCGAGACACGGCATACTGCAACACACCATAACACAAGCTGTACCCCAAGCTGAGATAGTGACACACACACTGCCGGGGACACATGCGCATCTGGCTCTCGGAGGCTCCTCTGTGCCCCACCTCTGTCTCAGCGAGGCGGCTCTTCTCCCCCCACCCCCTCCCCAGCTGCCCCACAGCGCTCGGTTATCCCACCGCGGCCCTTTCTTGAAGGATCTTCCCCCAATTATTTGCCCTCTTCCTCCCTCACAGAAGCTGTTCCGAGCCGGGATGCTGTCCCAGTTTGTCAGTGTCCTGCTGCAGGTTCTCATCCACAAGTCCCACGACCTCCTGCAGGAGGAGATCGGCATCGCCGTGTACAACATGGCGTCCGTGGACTTCAGCACGTTCTTCTCCGCCTTCTTGCCAGAGTTCCTCACCGGCTGCCAAGGCCTGGACAGCAACCAGAAGGGCGTCCTCGCCCGCAACTTCAAGATGGAACGGGTGAGAGGGTGGCGCTGTATGGAACGAGCAAAGGGGCCTGATTAGCATGAACCCACTGCCGCCTTAGTCTATAGGAGACTTGTATCCACCATACTTGTTTGTTTTTTTTCTCCCCGTTGTCTCTCCCCTCGCTCACTTTCTCTTTTCTCCCCCTGCCCCCCACAGGACCTGCCTTCGTTTACCCAGAGTGTACACCGTTTAGTGAACGACCTTCGATATTACAGACTCTGCAACGACAGTCTCCCCCCAGGAACCGTGAAACTGTGACAGTCCCGTGGACTGACTGACTCTCCTTTAACCCCTCGCCCGGCCCCCCAACAAGGATTGTCTTAACTCCTCCCCCCCCCCAACCCTCTACAGCTGTGAAAACTCCCCTCTCGTTTTTAACGCAGACTCGTGTTTTTAGCACTTTCTCGTCCAGGGATTTCAGTGCCTCTCCCCCCTCACCTGCACCTCCGTGTTTTTAAACCGGCAGAACTTCAAGAATACAAACCTTCAATATCATTCCCAAGTTTTTATGGGGGGAGGGTTCCCCTCCTCGCATCCTCTCACGCTCCACCAGAGCCAAACCCTTGAATGGACACACGAGTGCCGTGGGGGGGTCCTGGATTTTAACCGGCCGCGGAGGCCCCACACACACAGATGTTATGATGTATTGTTTATTATATATTATTATTATTTTTTTTTCTCTCGTGTCTTGTTTATATCATTCCATTGTGAAACGGACATCGCTTCTTGCGAATAAAGAGCCTGCCTTGTTTAAAGCTGCGTCTGTCCATCCTGCAGGCGCGGGCCAGAGTACACAGATCTGTCACGGGCCCCCCACCCTGTTTCTGAAGCATGAGAAGGGGCCTCACATTGTATCCTGTGACAAGCTCGCAATGTATCAATGACCGGAAGACCAGAAAAAGCCACCTCCAACAGCGTCTAAAAATAGATTGCAGTAAGCTACTAAAGCTATTTGTAACTAGACTATTGCGTCTAATAACTCATTATTTGCTTCATGCCTGTAATTACCATTTTCTACTTAAGCTGCTGTTTCTATTCATTTATTTTAAATTAGCTGCCGACCCTAATGCACCAAACCGAGCAAACTTTCGCCACAGATGCCTTTACTCTAAGCCGACATGCGTTTCACTCCTGGCCGGAGCTTATCGGGGCGGGCAGGCCTGGGTTCTGAGTGTTGTGTCACCGATGACACGGTGACTTAACTCCAGGAAAGATATGTAGATCATACGAAGGTTCAATACAAACGATATCGCCTGTGATCCCAACTTCCTAATAAAATCTATAAAGAATGCTACTCGAATATAGTAGCATGAAAATTAATTGAAAGGTAGGTATGTTATGTAGTTTTATTAGGTAGGTAAACAGTATTGGAACTTCAATGGTATTCATATATACTGTACATAAGATTCATTCTGGTTCATATACATCTCATTCAAAAGCCTTTTCTGATGCCCTTTTTTGTAGGGTTAATACAGCTGTATCTGGAATTTTATTCCATATAAATTTAGTTTCATGTGACATACCATGCTGATAGATGTGCTGTATACAGGGTTTAAACATCTGTTCTCGGTTTTATTCATTTTTTATATAATTACATGGCATTAGATTTTGGTTTTATAATGACAATATCATATTTCAATCTCCTGCTACGCAATCATTGCTACTTACATAGAAGGTTGAAAAAAAGACACACGTCCAAGATCAGCCGATGCTAAAGTTAGACGACAGATACTGTATCCTATATCTATACTTATTGACCCAGAGGAAGGCAAACAGAAAACCCCATTGTCATATCATCCAATGATATCTCATAAGGGGGGGGGGATTCTTAACTCCAAATAATGGCAATCGGCTTTCTCCCTGGATCAATATCCTTCCATGTTTACTTAATTGGTATATCGCTGTAATACCTTTTCTAAAATGATTTCCAACTTTTTTTTTTTATTAAATATATCTTTTTTGTCTACCATCAGTCTCCATGGGTAATGAACCCCACACTGTAACTGCTCTTACTGTAAAGAATCCTTTCCTGCTGGTGAAATCTCCTTTCCTCCAACCTTAAGGGATGCCCGAGTCCTTTGTACTGCCCGTGGGATGAATAGTTCTTTTGTAAGCGCCTTGTACTGTCCCTGAATATATTTTTATTTTGTTCTCATATTCCCTCTTAGACGCCTTTTCTAATGAAAACAAATCTAGTTTATCTAGCCTCTCCTCATAAATCAGATTTATTCATCCCCTTTATTAATTTGGTGGCTCTTCTCTGCAATTTTTTCAGTTCCATAATGTCTTTTTTATGGAGTGGTTCCCAAAACTGTACTCTATATTTAAGGTGTGGTCTTGCTAATGCTTTTGTAAAGGGGCATAATTATGCATCCATTCCCCATTTAATACAAGATCTTATCTTGTTTGCCTTTGCAGCTAGTGCCTGACATTGGGCACTATTGCTAAGCCTGCTGTCTACAAGCACTCCTAAATCCTCCATCAAGGATTCCATTAATTTATCCGCATTTCATTTGCAAGTCCCCTCTTTATTCTTATTTCCCACATGCATAACCTTACATTTCTCTATATTAAACCTCATCTGCCATTTACCTGCCCAAGTTTCCAGTCTCTCCAAGTCCTTCTGGAGAGAGATTGCTTTGATTCTATTACCTTACACAATTTAGTGTCATCAGCAAAGATGGAAACTTTGCTCTCTACTTATTTTTATATATATATATATATATATATATATATATATATGTAAATATGTGTGGGATACAGCTCAAAATGAATAATTGTGTATACTTCCTTTTAATAACCTTACATTCTTGATGTCCTTGTGAGGTTTGTACATCTGAGCGTTGTGTTTTTTGAGACTGGACATTGAGGTTTTTTTTTTAAGTATAGACACTCGCTGCCTCGTCAGTGGAGAATGACGTTTGGACTGACAGGTGTATTATACCTTCTTAGGCTACGGCCCTAATTCTTGGGAGTCGGGAAGGAATTTATTTTGCTACTCCTGTATTTTTGCTAATGTTGCAAATTGGATTTTCAGAGCCCAATGACAACGTCTGTCCAATAGGAACGGTACGTCTCCTGCTCCGGGCACGTGGTGCCCCGGCGGCTCACACACACACACACACACACTGCTTACCTGCTGCGGTGCTGTGGAATGGATTCCTGCTGTCCCACGCCGGCTGAAGACACTTCCGATGCTGCCACCGTCACAGGACTGCTGCTGCTGTTCTTAGATGTCGCCGCTACCCTGCAGGTAAGTGGAAATACCGAGTACCTGGCCGGGCAGAACTATTGACTTTGGCCGGGTACCCGGTACAACACTACATGTATGCCAACAGGTTTTAGAACCCCCACTCGCAGATCCCAGTTTTAGAGTGTCAGCTCTAGGGATCAGATGTTACTGCTACTGTATTGGGTGTAGGGGCTGGGGTCCTAGAACAGGGTTACGGGCCCAGTTTACAAACCCCACGTTTTAGGTCCAAATGGTAGAGTGCAAGCTCTAGGGATCACATTTTAGTTTTGCTGTGTTTTAAAACTACAATGCATTTTGTGTTTGTGCTGTGAGCTGGATTGCATACAGGACAAAAGGCAGCCAGAGGTACATTAGCATAGCAAAAGACATGCAGGTTTGTGGCACATGGTGAGGGGAAAAGTCTGTGAACAGGATAGCTGGAGTAGAAAGTACCCCAATTATTGCACTCTATACATAATAATTAATAAGTATGAACATAAATAGTCCTTCAGTTGATATCTGGATGGCGATCAGACAGGACCAGCTATTTAAATTAAAAAAAATAACAAAACTTTATGTCCAAAATTTACAATATACACAATCAAATGAAGTATTTACAATACAAAGTTTGTTAAAAATCTTCTAAATGTCGTGGTGATTGAAAACAGAGCCACTCGACTGTTATATCCATATACATATAGTATGAATTAAATGTACTCTATGTAAACTATGTATATATAGAGATAGCTGCTCCTAAGTAATTAAAGCTGCAGTTCAGTCTGTTTTTTTTATTTTTTATTTTTATTTATTTTTTTACTTCAATAGTTTCATGTGGGCAATCTCTAATTACCTAAAGAACTCTATAGCTGCAGGTCAATTCGTTCTCCATGTATTGATCGGCGAAAATTGGTGACATAATTAGTGAAGGGATCTGTTTTTATTCTGCTTCAGTCCGTCAGTGGAAGCTCATGAATATTCATGAGCACTCCTGCACTGACATGTGCTAGAGGGAGGGCAGTGCTGACAAAGGGGTGTGCCAGGGCTTGTGACAGACATGAAGGGGCAGTTCCTTAGCAAATGGCTGTTAAAATAGAATACAAGAAAATTGGTCTTTCAAAGTTGTTGTTTTTTAAAACAGAAAATGCTAAAAGTATTTTTTCTTACTACAGAACTGATTTATTAAAAAAAACACACATGCAGGATATTGACTGAACTGCAGCTTGAATAGACTCCAAATTAGTTCTATAAAGATTGGGTAGGTAGTGGATAGTGTATTAATACAGTGGTATGTAGTGTATAAGTCTGACTTAAATATCATATATATTCAATAACTCCAATAAGTACCTATAACACACTGTAACCCATACTGAAATCATAAATCCTATCCAGAATACCAAAGACCCAAAATATAGTGACTCAAGGTAATGAGTTGTGCTATCGGCATTCACTCCTCGTGGATAAGTATAATGGCCCCACTGGGCTGATACAGAGGTATAACGTGCTCGTGCACATACAGTCCCCGCTTCTAAGCTGATGCTGACAGCCACAGATAATACATGTAGAAGCACAATACAGCCGTGGGTACTGCTATTGTGACAAATAGCACCTGAGCGAGCACAGCACATCCATGCAGGAGCAGCGCTGTTTCCCCCGCCGTTTGCCAATACCAGGGGGGGGGGGGGGTAAACACAGTACACTGTATGTAGCATAGTTAGTAACAACGGAGAGGTCAGTGTAGGAGTACAAAGTGACCGCACATAAACAGTAGAGGCCACGGAGGACCGGTAAAGCAAATTGAGTGTCCGTATACAAGCCGTATCTCTAGTCGGTCGTCTATCCGAATCGCCACTTCACAGACGTCCTCTTGCCGACGTACGTTTCGCATGCAAGACGTGCTTCATCAGCATGAAGCACGTCTTATTTCAGGGGCTGTTAGGGGTGTGCCTGACGGGCTCCCTTGAAAAGCGTTTTTGAATGTCCGCCTGAAATGTGTTTAGTGGCGTAAACCACCAAAAGCATTCATCAACGCCTTCATATTTGTGAATCTGTCACCAGGGTCCCCTGCTCTCATGGGTCAACTGAAGACTCTAGAAGGTCTCACATGACAGGACCAGATGTCGGGAGGAGGAGAAGGTCTACCTCCGTTTCAATGGGGAGGGTTCAGCCTGATCACCCCCATGAAAACATGCAAACCCATAACATATACAAGTGTCCATAACACGCTTGTTACCTGCCAGGTATGCGGTCAGGGCACGGCAACGGTTGATGGATGTGCGTTAACGTTGCCTCATTGACCCTCATGTCAGGATCCGGATGAACCTGTTTGTGACCTGAAAGTATATGCTTTCTAACAGAATGAATAACCCAGCCTTATTCACACTGCTGTGCTCCCCCGGCTAGAAACAACTGGTTCTGCGAAACCCCCCCCCCCCCCCCCAGTCACGTGGTTATACATAGGCACAGTGTACACAGTCACGTGGTTATACATAGGTACAGGGTACACGCAGGAGTAAAAGATTCACAGTTACAGGGGATACTGGGCATATTAAACCGGGGGAGCTCCAGGGGCCACATGAGCCCACGGGCAGGGGCCAGACACCTCGCTTAGCCTTTATTATGCTGGTCCCTGGGCCACTTTCCATCACACCGACCAATCAGACCATCGCTAACACACTGCGCCCGTTACTTTATCGTTACGCTGCTTGCTGCAGCCAGTTGGCCTGATTATTGTTTGTGATATAAAGCAGCTGTGTATTGTTTTTTTCATTGGTTTTACGGTTTGTCCATTTTTTTTTTTAAATCTGTTTTTGAACAATAAATGATTATTTTTGTGTACCTGTCACACCTATTTCCGTGCCCTGTGCTTGGAGTTTCAGCAATTCCCCGTCTCTTGGGCTTTGCACCTTCTCTCTCTTTTTTTTTTTTTTTTTCCCCACCAAAATTAGATTGTAAGCTCTGTGGTGCAGGGAATAGTTTTGCCTGCAAAATCTTTGTACAGCGCTGCAGACACTGTCAGTGCTATACAGGACAAAATATTAGTCCAGGCTTGTTTGCTGTGCCTTTCTCTCTTTCTCAGTGCTGTTTAAAAACAAACAGTACATAGAATTGCATACTTAATGTCGCAAATAAAAATACCGCTTGTGAGCACATATTTGATATTTATTTAATATCATAAGGCTGATTTTGAAACATTGCGAAGTGAACAAATGTTATTCTCATATTAAAGCCGCCGTCCAAGCTGACGGATTTTATTTTCCCCCTTTTAATATGCGCATCAATACAATCCACACACTGATAAGTGATTAGCTAAGTTGTGATCAATCGGTGAAGATTCGGCTCGGGGGTTCACTAAATGTCAGTGCAGCAGAAGAGGACCCAAGATGCAAAGTTCTGTGGGGAAGATCATGTGACCAGGCAGTCACTAGATGCAATTGGTGCACTGCTAGAGAGAGGGCAGGGCTTAAACAGGGCCAGAGCCTGTTTCAGAACAGGAAGGGGATGTGACTTTGTAAGTGGTTGCTATAGAAACAATAAATGCTTGTTACATTATAATACATTAAAAATGTCATTCACAGTGGTTTTAAAAAAAAATGCTACAAGAATTTTCTCATAGTACAGAACTGATTTATAAAACACACACATAGGATATTGCTTGGTCTGCAGCTTTACTGGGTTAAAAAGATGGACAATTTATAAAATTAATTTGGACTAGTATACATATTTTATGTTTTTATTTTTTTAACGGTTCACTGCTGAGATCTTTATCGTTTACCTTTTTCATCAGCTCGCTGTACGTGGAGATCCCTGTTCTACCGAAAAAGTGTCCCATCAGGGGGGCAGAGGGAT
>CM071578.1:1251072-1302224 GCA_036426205.1 Ascaphus truei | reverse complement strand
ATCCCTCTGCCCCCCTGATGGGACACTTTTTCGGTAGAACAGGGATCCCCCCCTCCAGCGCGCCCCCCCCCCCCCTCCCACAGGACAACCACAGAAAAACACGCACACACACACCCACACGCACACACACAACAGAACAAATAGGAGACTCCTGATAAAGCCGCCCCAGCGAGTCACGGTCGGGATCGGCAACGCCGTCACGCTCCTTCCCCAGAACCAGAGCCGCGTCCTGCTGGAGGTGACCTCACACGAGTCATCACGGGGGGACGCTGCGCGGGTCGGGCGGCGGTGGGATTATCGTCTCCCAGAGTTTAAACGTGTAATCCCCCTGCGAGGATACACTCGTGGCATTGCAAGAGCGTGAATTTATGTGCTTTTAGTGTCTATAAAGACGACCTGTTTATAGTCTCTGCCCCATCGCCTAATCTCTCCTCTGAGGTGCATTCCTGACACAGAGACCGATGTACAGTTCAGGGCCGGCTGGGACGTGCCTGGAGCAGGGGCATGAGTGTGGGGTCCTTGGCTCTTCCCTTCTCTGCCGGCGGCATCTCCCCCTGCAGGGTCCCGTCATCATGGCTCCGCGGTGTCCCGTTACCATGAGGCGTCCCGTTGTGATGGCAACGCAGCGCCATTGGACGTCACGGAGACATGATGACGGGACCCTGCAGGAGGAGATGACGCCGGAGAAGGTAAGAGAGTTACAGACGCACCACGTTCAGTGGCGGATTTCCCATTTGGCCGGAAAAGCCTGGGCCTAAGGCGGCAGAATTTGGGGGCAGCTTAAGCAATCAGCACTTGCCGACGGCGCATGCGTGATCGGTGCTTGCCACCCACTCATGTGCAATCAGAGGTTGCGGTAAACGCTGATTGCGCAGCCGGCAGCGTGACGTCACATGGCATCTCGTTGCCATGGCAATGAGACGTTGTGGCACTGGATGAGGAGGGCGGCATCAGGTAAGTGCCTACAGGCGCCATTTTTTTTTTATCCTCTCTCGCTCTCCTTGTAATCCCTGGGTCGATATGCCCTCATTGAATATACCAGGGGTGCCCGACTCGAGACCTCAAGGACCACCAACAAGTCAGGGTTTCAGGATATCCCAATATATTGGTAGAACCAAAAGACGGCTAAGAAGGCGTATCTGGGAGCATAAAACTCCTGGCGAAGCTGTGCTTTTCCAAGCGAAACGCGTTGAGTCTGAGTGAGGTATTGTGTCCCAGAGAGGCCACCGTACTTCTGAAAGATCAGCTGTTGGAGGTGCCGGAGTTCCCGGGTGGCCACAACTGGTGGAGTTACAGGCCGACATCTTCCAGCTATCCATGGCAGCGACGCGGGATCGGCGAGATCGCCGCTTGACTGCGAGACGCGCGATCACTTGTCATAAATTGACTGTTTTACTTGTCTTATTGTAAGTTTCCATTTGGGAGGCTGGGGCATATTTTATTCATAAAGTTTACAATTACTTTTGAGCTATGGATACTCTGCTCTTTCTTTTGAGATAACCCACACACAAGACACCAGTGGAATTGCCACAGGGTTTATTTCGCTGCCTGTTATTCTCTCACACATGTGAGTATAAACTTTGGAGTTTAGAGTGTTCTTCCAAAACCAGTCCTTGCATCCTGCACCATCTGTGTTTTTATCTTACCCCCCACACAATGTATTGGGGGGCCCCTCCCCTGCCCTCCCCCTGCATCTCCCTGGAACCATCGTATCGGGGAGCAGGCCAGGAACATACACACGGGCTATGAGCCTATATCCCGCCATTTTAAAAGTCACCACAACCAAGAACCTTCCCTCCGGTGCTATAAGGGTATTGAAATGGTGCCTGTAGATAGAAGGGGTGGTGATAGGGTTAGACCCTCTCTCCAAATGGGGGCGCTCTTGGGTTGTTAAGTTAAGAACATTAATACCTGACGGACCGAATGAGAACATAGAAAGTTTCCCTATATTAACTATTATCTGAGTTCCTATGTCACTGATGGTAAGTCCTCTTTCCCTGTGCGTGTGCTTATGGCCATTGGTAAGGTATCTGGATGCAGGGTGCGGATCCGTGACCCTTGGTACACACAGCGGACAGGCTGAATGACATTGTCATACGCACTTTTAAATTGTATTTCTTTGTACGTGCAACACTTACCTTTTTATACTGCCAATATAATCTCTATATTTACAACACAATGAGTGTGCTCTCTCTCTCTTTCCCTTTCCTCTAGATCTCTGTTGTGGAGCCAACGTTTGTGAGACGCAGCAAACCAGGAGTGAACAGTTAATTTCTATATTTGTGTTCTTTATACATTTGGGGTTCTCACTAATACATGTATTTCTCACTTCTGTTCACTTTGCGATCACTCGCATTCGGCTATTGTTAACGACACACTTTGGGGTTATTTATTATATTTAATAACCATATTTAATACTCAATAGGTATGTTGATTTAGTATGTACAGGCATACCCCGGTTTAAGGACACTCACTTTAATTACACTCGCGAGTAAGGACATATCACCCAATAGGCAAACGGCAGCTCACGCATGCGCCTGTCAGCACGTCCTGAACAGCAATACCGGCTCCCTACCTGTACCGAAGCTGTGCGCAAGCGGGGAGACTATAGAGCCTGTTACAAATGCGTTATTTACATCAGTTATGCACGTATATGACGATTGCAGTACAGTACATGCATCGATAAGTGGGAAAAAGGCAGTGCTTCACTTTAAGTACATTTTCGCTTTACATACATGCTCCAGTCCCATTGCGTACGTTAATGCGGGGTATGCCTGTATTATACAGACATATCCAAATGAGCGCCACTTTATTATTTTTATATATACATATTATATTATATGGATCAGATAACGTTTCTGATCACTGTAGATGCAAATAATTACAATCGGATCCGTTATTGGACACATTGGATGCGCTCCTTACCAATAAGGACCTTATGAGCCCTTGAAGTAATTTGAGATGGTTCTTTTCAGTCTGTATTTCCAATTGCTTTTGTACTGTATCTCTATAACAGGGCACCAGTAGGTACCATGTTTAGCCTGGTTCCTATTTCACATGTATATGTCAGTAGCGGTTGGTGTATTACTAGATCTGTTCCAATTCTTTACACCAACATTAACCCCTTCACTATAGTCCTATGTTTGCTAGTGCAGCTCCCCTCTTAGGCTTCGGCCATGGTTCTTGCTGGCGTGCGGAGGCGCGCTGAGGCTGAGGGAAAGCGGTTGCTTTCCCTGGCCTTAGACAGCGCGCCGTCCGTGGGCGTGACGTCACGGAGCTGGTTCGCCCTCATTGGGCGAACCGCTCACGTGACCGGCCCTGCGCTCCGGCAAGCGGGAAAATTAAAAATTTTCCTAAGACCTACGCTTCCGCAAGCGAGCGGAAGCGTAGGCGAGCCCCTACTAAAGCCGCTCTCATTGCGGCTGTAGGGGCTCAGTGCCGAGCAGAAGCGCGCCTCCGCCCGCTGACACTGAGGCTCGCCTGCCCGGTCAGTAGCGATCCCATGGACTGGCAGGCGAGCCAGCGTGCGCGATGGGGAGGCGGGGCAGTGACGTCGCTGGGCCAATAGCCCGCGACGCACAAACGTCACAGCGCCGTGACGTTGACGCTGCTTTGCTGGGATTGGAGGTTTTCAACCGCCAGCGCGCTGAAAAACAGCTTTTGGCTGTCGGCTGAAAGACCCAACTCCTGAGCACGCCTGCGGACGCTCGCGTGAGCCCACTCTCAAAACATCCTCATTGAGGATGCCGGGGCTCAGCGCGGAGCGTCCGCACGGCTCAGCGCTGCTTGTCCTTCCATGGATGCAGCCTTAGAGGTTTCTGAGGCGCTTCTATAAATATAGTCTTTTATCAGCCAATGTAACATGTATTCCTCCACATACACATGCACACTGTAGGTTTTGTGGAGTAAGCGATTACACGGATACAATTGTGGGGTTAATCTGTAACTGATAGTAGCAGCTTTTACGGTTATAGCTACAAAGGTTTTGGCGTTTTCAGTGTGTCACTTAACGTTAATGTTTCTGAATGTATTTGCACAGATTGTGACGGGATGGTTCTGTGCTTTAGATTAACAGTAAGATACGCACATTGGTGTGTTACTGTAAACACCACATCCTGTGCCAGGGCCGCACTTAGGCTGGGCGGGGCCCAAGGTGGCCCGCTGGCAGGGGGGCCCCCCTGTAAAAAAAAGTTAAGCCCCATTATCTTGAGTGGCCCAATTCCAGCAGTGTCATGATGTCATGGCGGCATGTGACACTACGCAAAGGAGACAATGCACATACAGACACACACACACCCTCCCCCCACCTACCTCTCTCTGCCGGTCCGGGGGCCTGCACTCCTTCCTCTCCCTACTGCTGTTGGCGCGGGGATCAAACTTCCGACTGGAGGGGAGGGAGGGGGGAGGGAGGGGCCCCCCTCCACCTCCTCCCTCTGGTTGAAAGTTGGATCCCGGCGCCGAGAAGAGGGTGTGCGGGGTCCCCGAAAGCGTGGGGCCCAAGGCGACCGCTTGGCCGTAAGGCCGGCCTTGTAAAGACCCGTCTCCCTCCACCTGCTTGTGAAACGGTATCATCCTCAGCTGAATGATTTAATCAGCGATTAAGAGAGGGTCGGGATATAGGCTGGGGAGGTTATTGTTCATTCCCCGATGAAGTGGCATGAGGTAACCCCACGAAACGCGTCGGAGTATTTTATTTGTACCTCACTATTATAACACACGCTGGCTATGCTTGTCCTGTGACTGCGCGAGCATCCTGGGATCATTAAGTGTCAGTGACCTCAGAGCTGAGGACTTATTCCGCCGGTGTGCCCGTCCTGTACGGCTGTCCACCGGGCAGAACAGACGTCACTCGGGTGCACTAGTGCCAAGGAGTATGGTATTCAGTAGTTACCCCTGGAACTGCCGATGAACGGAAGACACGTTCCTGCCGGTTGCCCCGTCTGACTTTCCACACTGAGCAGCTGATCTAGATGCCAGTCACGGATCGGTGGACTCGGGAGCTCACGGCGGACAGGCTGAGCGCTATTGTCAAAAGCGCATTTTATTGTATTTGTTGTACGTGCAACACTTACCTTTCTATACGGCCAATATAATGTCTATGATTACTACACTAGCAGTGGTTGTGCGCTCTCCCCTTTCCCTCCTGCATAGTTTTGTGTTGCAGAGATAATGTTCTTGAGACGCAGCAAACCAGGACGGGACGTTTCTTATGCACATTTATTTGCACTTTGTGATATTTATTTTGGTATTTGAGTTGGTTATTTTCACTTCTGTTCACACTGTGATCACTCACAGTCGGCTAAGCTGATATTTATTGTTGCTGCTCCCCACATTGAACCTCCCTGTGTTTAGCTAGTTACACGATAGGTACGTGTATCTAGTGTAGCTTCACAGTCACGTGTGTGTGTGTGTGTGTGTGTGTGTGTGTGTGTGTGTGTGTGTGTTGTGTGTGTGTGTGTGTGTGTGTCAGAGGTTTATATTCAACATTCGTTCGTGGGATCAAAATAGTGTTGTTAAAAATTATTTAGTTAGTATTTGGACTATGTGCTGTCCCAAGATAGGTTGTGATCATGAAAAGTACCATCAGGTTTTCCAGGGGGAGAATGGGATCTTCACAGGTTGTGCAGCAGCTTCAAAAAGGATCAACCAGATCCAGATGGATTTTTTGTAAAAAACAAAGAAGCACATACATAATAATAATAATCGCAGCTGTTGAAAGGACAATATCTCACTCATAAACACAGCTAGCAGCGAAGAACTCGCTTCAATCCCAGGTATCAGCTGTGAATGCACCTCTGAAGAAGTTGTCTGGATTTGTGAAATGCGTTGGGACGGTTTCATTGGAACGTTTCTAAGCCAATCGGCTGCCTGTGATTGCTTAGCTACAATTCATTCCTACCTACGAACATGTAATAAAAGGGAGGCTTTATGCAGCCACGCGTGATGTGCTGAGAAGTGTGGCTTGCTTGTCGGCTCTGTTCTTGTAACATACACCCGGCGTCGCTCTGACTGTGAGTGAATCCGGCTGGCCTCTTGGGTGAGAGGCCACTGTGGACGCGGGTTTGCAGCCAGGACTCACACCTTGCGGTAGGATTAATCGTCCCGCTATAAGCCACCTCCCTATTAGGGTGGACAGGTGGCTTCTCCAAAAATACTGGACACAATGGTGAAAGGTGCGATGCGCTCAAGACACACACACACACCTCTCTCTGCTCCATGCTGTTTCCTCCTCTCCTTGGCCCCACCGCCAGGCTCCTGCCACCACCTCATGATTTGCTGCATTACACAGCAGCAGCCAATCAGAATGGAGTAAGCTGCCCAGCCCCCTAGCAACAGCCCTGTGCTCTCCGTTTTGGGAAATCTCATGGCTCCCCAAGCCGGTCAGGTCACTTTGCCCACAGAGGTAATACCGGAGACATACATGTCCAGAGAGGTAATACCGGACACATACATGGCCAGAGAGAAAATACCGGACACATACATGGCCAGAGAGAAAATACCGGACACATACATGTCCAGAGAGGTAATACCGGAGACATACATGTCCAGAGAGGTAATACCGCACACATACATGTCCAGAGAGAAAATACCAGACACATACATGGCCAGAGAGAAAATACCGGACACATACATGTCCAGAGAGGTAATACCGCACACATACATGTCCAGAGAGGTAATACCGGACACATACATGTCCAGAGAGGTAATACCGGACGCATACATGTCCAGAGAGAAAATACCGGACACATACATGTCCAGTGACGTAATACCGGACACATACATGTCCAGAGAGGTAATACCGGACACATACATGTCCAGAGAGGTAATACCGGACGCATACATGTCCAGAGAGAAAATACCGGACACATACATGTCCAGTGACGTAATACCGGACACATACATGTCCAGTGACGTAATACCGGACACATACATGTCCAGTGACGTAATACCAGACACATACATGTCCAGTATTACCTCGGTATTTTACTGTTCAGAGTACAGCGCGGCTTGATTAACAGCTATATTGCAGTTTTCCCCCTGTGGCTCCCGTCCAGCATCCCCTGACTTTAATTAGAGCTTGTTGGCCTCTCGGGCACTGTGGGTGCTGGTGTGTAGCCTGGCATTACACCTCTGTTTGTCATCCATCACAAGCCCTTTTTCCCTATCCAGTGCTCACAGCCGATCCCTGGGATTCAAGCGCGTTCTTCGCTGCTGGCTGTGTTTATGAGTGGGATTTTATCCCTTTAACAGCAGCGATTGCTGCATTAACCCTTTATTATCTGGAGTATGCGCTTCTTTCCTATTTTTTTTTTACAGAAATATATATATATACATATATACATATATATATATATACATATATACAGTGTTCGACAAACCTATACATTTGCTCGCCCCGGGCGAGTGGATTTAACCCCCGGGCGAGTAAATATTGGCCCAAGCAGCACACGTTTGGTACTAGGTGGCGAGTAGATTTTTTGGTGATTTGTCAACCACTGTATATATATATATATATATATATATATACATATACATATACTCACACTGACGAGACCCAAAAGGTCGAAACCCCTGTCTGTGAGTAGGTTACTGGCTCTGCACCTGTTTAACCCAGGCAGTGCTGAGAAAGCTGAGTAATGCGGCAGGCATAAGCTTATAGGGTTCCATGTTAATATGCGTAAGAAGTAAAAATTGACACACTGTGTGTGCTCATTTGCATGTCCTTACCCAGAATCCCTGGCTGCAGTGGAAGCACTGTCTGCTAAGAGATAATGGGGAAGGGCAGGGCTGCAGCCATGCCTGAGTCGGGCGACTATATTTGATCTGGCAAAAACCGGGACAAATGTCGCGCATGCGCAGATACTCGTGACTGCGCATGCGCACGCACGCCTGGTAAACGCCAATCGTGCATGCTCACTAGCGGCCAGCGAGTGCTGGTGGCACACGCGCCGATAGAAGACCGGGACAGTGGCCCAAAAAGCTGGGTCAGGGGCCTAAAAACCGTGACGCAGGTGACCCTATCTCTGAGACACGTGAATGCGCTTACAGGTGGGATTTCTATTACTATTGAGAGAGATTATATATATATATATATATATATATATATATATATATATATATAAAGAACATTTTTTATTGGGGGGGGGGGGAGAATGCTGCTCTAAAATGTAAAAACAAATGTAGATAAGAGGTTACATGGCTGAGTGCTTTCTCTGTGTGCTGCTAATTGGCAATGCATTGTGGGATAGGGAGGGATCCCAGACCATGTGCTGCCCTCGGTGGGGGATTTAACAAAAAGAGGCGGGTCCATATCTGAGGGGGCGTGAGTTGGGGGGACGCGCACCAACTAGGCCAGGACAGGGGCGTGAAAGTGCACGTGGAAGGGGCGTGGTTCAGTAAGACACACCCTCAGCCCCAGCGAGCGGGATTTTAAAAAGTAGTCGTATTACGTGCGCCAGGGGGGCGGGGTTCGATGGAAATCCCTCACGTCATCGAAGTGAATGTGTGCAGTGGGCGTGGTCTACTCGCAAGGGGGCGTGGCTTAGTGGACCCCCGCGCGTCTCCATAGCGCGGGATTTGGAAGAAGGGCGGGATTTGCATGCGAGGGGCGGGGCTTGCATGCGAGGGGCGGGGCTTGGCGGGAGAGGTCGGCTCACAGCTGATCTGGAGCCGGGATTCGGAGCTTCTCTCCCGGGCACAATGAGCTTCCTGCAGCGGTGCCTCCTCCGGAGCTGGATTCCGGTCACAACTATAGCCAGGACCCGCTGCCCCAGCTACAGCACCGGTAAGTGGGGATCGGAGGCACTGCAGGGGTTGGGGGATCCCGGGTCTCTGCATGGTGACCTGTGGGTTACACACCTCCTGCAGTGCCCCTCGCACCTACATGTAGAAACGTACACCCACCCTTTTCCATGTGTGTACACACATGTACATGTGTATGTAAACGCACACACGTAAACGCACATGCACATGTCTATACGCACATCTACATGAACACACACGTATGTCTACATACACACTCGTGTGCGCGCGTTTCACACACTCGTGTGCGCGCGTTTCACACACTCGTGTGCGCGTCTATAAAATGTCAATACACACACGTGCACGCGTCTACACGTGCACACACACATGCCCACATTTATTCGCACATACACGTGCGCATGTTTACATGCGTGCGCACACACGTGTGCAAATCTACACACCTACACCATAGCACCAAATGAATCCAACCATTTGTTGAAGCGGTGTCGTGCAAAGAGGGGTACCATGCGCCCGAAGCCGCGCAGAACATCGCACTACCCCTGATCTCCCGACACGTACACCGTTTCAAGAACAGCTGCTTACGTGTGTGTGTGTGTGTGTGTGCATTTAATTTTAATAAGCTATTATAGTATTTGTATAGCGTGAACAGATTCCTCCGTGCAGCGTTGGGGAGGGGAATAACCATGTGGGGTGAGAGTCTGTAGATGTTGAGACAGACTGACAGTCGGAAGGTGCTATAACTTGCAGGGCGCCTGTGTGTGATAAATCTGCTGCTGGTGAGCACAGTTACATGACACACAGAACGTTATTAATTAGGCCGGCCACCCGGCCAATTATTCATAACGAGTTGCAACTGAGGGGGCGAGACCTTTAATCTAATTACGTATCACGTGGGCAAGTTGTGGGCACAAGAGAAATGTACTTCCTTCCGTGTGTCTATAGTGTCAGTGCGTGTGTGACTGTACTGAGGGCTGGCACTTTATACATGGGGTGCTGTATTTATGTGTATATAGCGCTGGCAGTGTATACAGTGCTGTGTGTGTTTAGTGCTAGCAGTGTGTAACGCTGTGTGTATGCGTGTATGGTGCTAGCAGTGTGTAACGCTGTGTGTATGCGTGTATGGTGCTAGCAGTGTATACGGTGCTACATTTGTGTATATAACGCTGGTAGTGTATACGGCGCTGTATGTCTCTCCCCGCCCCCCTATCCCTGGCATTTCACCTCTCGTCCTCAGGCCTCATTCTAAGAAGTTTCTCCTGTCTCCTATATATGAATGAATATAGACCATCCCCCCACCTCTCGGTGGCCTCACTGCAGGGTTACACTTCACGTGCATTTTTAGCTGCAGTCCCACTGACCAAGTGAAGTGCTAGATAAAAGCTCAGACCTCAACCCAAAGCCGCTGGGAGTGCAGAGATGCAGTGATCGGGGGGGGGGGGCATTTTACAGCGGATATGTAGGAACGCGGCGGTGAATATCGGTTTCATGTCAGCGTGGGTCTGAACGAGGAAACTGCAGGGCCATGCGTGAGATTAGGGTGGGCGATCAGTCGCAGCAAAATGTCTTCGTCTAAACTACAAAATCTAATTTGTCTTTAAAATATTCAAATGGGATAAGATAAGATTTTTGATCCCTAGACCGTAAGATCAGTTTATCGGTGACATTGCAATGCACACAGCCTGGTGGCAGATATGGAGTCATTTAGCGGTAAAGTTTAGACAGGAAGCAAATGAAGAGTCAGTTGGCACATGAGGAGAAAGCAAGAATGCCGAAGGGGGAGAGATTGGCGTAAATAATTGGGGACATCAGAAGGTATTCAATATGAGGGAGAGGGGGAAGGAATGAATGGTGAGTTTTGGCATGGCCATCTTGCCGCAGGGGACAGTTGGCCACTGCAAGCCGTTTTACCGCAAAGGTAAGTGGTTAGGGGGATTAGTGTTGTTATTTGGGGTTACCCTTAGGGTTTGGAGGATAAGGAGATTAGGTATGGGGACCGATTAGGGGTTTCAGGGTAAGGTGTCTGATTGGGGTTAAGGTTAGGGACTTGCCTGCGTCAGAAAAGAAGTGGATGGCTCATTATTTTGGGAGGGTTGGCGGGCGAAGCACACAGGCAGAGAACTAGTTTTGTAATAAAATTCCTTTTTTGATTTTGCAATACAAGTCCTGAGAGTGCCAATTAATTCCAGTTGTACACACTGCATTAACTTGCTGCCTGGTTTGCCTGTGGTTTATGCAGAGACTGATACCTACATTTTAACGTGTCTCATTGTTGCATTGGCGGGGTGCCTGGACACATTTCCTAGGGGTGTATGTATATATGTTCTCTCCTCTGAGCCACTTTTCTCTAACAGGAAGTGAGTGAGCAAGAGAGAATCGTGTGCAGTTTCTCTCCTAATCCCAGCTCCTTCTGTAGCTCCCTCCCCCTGTGCTAATCCCAACTCCCTCTCTCACCCCCTCGTGCCCTGTTCTAATCCCAGCTCCCTCTTTACACACCCAGCGTCCTGTTCTAGAGAGTACAGACCGTGACCCGCCGTGCCTCGCCCAGCATCCCTTCTGCGCATGTACAGGAACGTGCTGTGATGGGGGCAGTCTTTCGTTGCACAAGCCCAACGACGTGTGGCGCCTCACCTTACTTCCCCATCCACCCTTGCTCACAGGCAGTCTCCTCTCTCCACACCGCGCGCGAGTGTGCCCGTACACTTAAAGGGACAGGATATATTGAACAAAGTTCAATGCTGACTCCAGGTGACCGTGTTCACCATGCCCTGCCCCTGAAAGTAGATTCACATCTACAAACAGCGTAGGGGCAGGTGACACGGTCCAGCATTGAACTTTTGTTGGCAAGCTTTGGTCCGGAGCTTCCGTTCCTGTAGCCCCCGGCAATACCAGACAGCAAGCCCCTGTCCTTTAAGTGTACGCCCACTCGCGGCGCGCAGAGACTGCCTGTGAGCAAGGGGGAGGTAATAAGTGTGAGCCGGCCACACGTGCTGTTGGGCTGTGCACCCGAAAGACTGCCCCCATCACCGGCACGGTTCCTGTACACCGCAGAAGGGATCTCGGGCGAGAGCACCGGCGGGGCAGAGTCTGTACTCTGCCAGGACTACCCCCTGCGCCAAGAGAACACTGTTGTTACACTCGCCTGTTATCGCCCTGCTTGTTGTAAGTAGGGTTTTATTTTACTCCTCCGACGACCAGCGTTCTCCAATCTGTTTCATTGCTTTTTTTTGGCATAGTTCAAGTTTTAATAAATTGCTTATTTTTAGTTTAGTCACCCAGGAGTCTCACTGTTCTATGTTTCTTAGCGTTATACTGATTTACCCTGCAGTGTTGCGCTACGATTTGTGTTTGTTTCTCTCTACTCGTTCCGTGGCCTGTCAGGCACGTGTGCAGATTCCCTGAGGATCACAGGATTCCCATTTGAACATTTGCGCCAGGTTTTTCTTTTTCCACATTCCCCATCCGTTTGTACCACAGTAGGTACCGAGCAGCCTACCTTCATGCAAAGATATTTATTTAGTGTTTACATCATCATATTGGCGTTTAAACTTTAGCGCCATCCCATTTTGTCCTTTCACAGGATATAACACAGCACAGTGGAGGATAATGACTTCCAAACACCTTGCCAGGACTACCCCCTGCGCCGAGAGGACACTGTTGTTACATCGCCTGTTATCGCCCTGCTTGTTGTAAGTAGGGTTTTGATTTTACCATCTCCGGACGACCAGCTGTTCTCCACTTGTTTCATTGCTTATTTTATGGCATAGTTCAAGTTTTAATAAATTGTTTGTTTTTTAGTTTGTCACCAGGAGTCTCACTGTTCTATGTTTCTTAGCGTTATACTGATTTACCCTGCAGTGTTGCGCTACGATTTGTGTTTGTTTTCTTCTCTCTCGTTCCGTGGCCTGTCAGGCACGTGTGCACATTCCCTGAGGATCACAGGACTTCCCATTTGAACATTTGGCGCCAGGTTTTTCTTTTTCCCACTGTGTTATGTTCCTGGGACTTCACGTTATTGGGGAGCCCGAGGGCTGCCTTTTTCCCCAGGCAAAGATATATGCCCCAAGTCTCATAATGCCATGCTACTATCGTTCGGCCAGTAGGAAGCATGCAGGTGCGGGCCTACCCGTGGTCCTAGCTACTGGGCGAAAACGATGCCCCCTGCATTTGTGGTAGTTGGTGGCAAGCTGTGACCTCCAGCTTATCTGAAGGAGATGGTACTGTTGCCGTTTGAAGTTACTCCAGGGGTGTAGGGGCCATAGTTGGGGAAACCGTCCAAGCTGCAGCCGCCCAGTATTCCCAAGGCATGGATGCCTTCTATGGTCTGTATTGGCCGATTTGTAGATATCACGTAGATTGCTTTTGTGCTACTGAAGTGGAAGCAGGATTTCCGGGACTCTGATGGTGCGTACTTCAGATGCAGGTAAGTGCCTCGATTTTTGATCCTTTAGTGCTGCAGGAACGAAGGGTTGGTACTTTTTCTGACCTTGGATGTGGCATCCTTCTGTACATGACTTTCGGGATACTTGGCAGTTATCGGAGTAATTGTTTGGCCACCACCTTGCCAGAGAGCCAGGCCATGAGCCTTGCTGTTACTCTGCAGCCAGTTTGGAGGATGTGCTTTGGTGTTACCTGTCCTCAGGACTCTGCACCTGGATATGTTGGACTTGCATTTCTATGGTTGGCCCTTTGTTTTCCCCCTCCCATCCTTAGTGGGGGGCTGCTTTAATTATGCCCCCACTCATTTGCACTGGCATAAAACAGATGGTCCATAAAAGACTCCTCCCCCAGCAGACTGTATCTTTGTCCTACAGCAGTGTAGGTTCGTTTTGTTGCTACACACCGGAACTGCCCCTTGGTGGTTCAGCTGGGGCAAGTTCTCACCCTGATGTTGGACTATTTTGTAGCTATTCAGGGGCCTGGACGTGATGAAGAGGAAGCAACCGCAGCCTATTGGCTTGGCACGCAGAAGCGCGCTCCCAAGACCGTGCACCCTTCATGGTGCCATAAATAAGTTAGTATGGTAGCCCGGAGACGTGAACACAGCCGGAAGGTATTTATACCAGCGTAGGTAGTTACGTTGCTGCCTCTCTGTGCTTGTGGGGTTGGAGACGGAGATCTCGAAATGCAGGGTAATACTGCCAAGGGGTCGCTGCCTAAAATTTCTAACGAGTACTAACATGGTAGTCCATTATAGAAAGAGTATAGTCTGAGAACTGCTGATCCTATGTCTTGTAGTATAATTGTTGCCTGAAGGAGGATCGCCTGAGGAGGGTACTGGAGGCCTGGCACCAAGAGAGCCTACCGAAAAAGAGAGAATCCGTGTAGCCTTTGATATAAAACAGCATTGGAAGGAAATAAATTGTGACGATTGCTTGAAGTCTGCGGCAGTGCAATCCACTGACCAAATGGAGACGTTGCTTGTCTGGATGAAGGATAGTGTCGCTCGTAGTGTTGAACCAGCCAATTTGGCAGGTATGGTCGATCACGGACCAGTCTCGACAGAAGAGATTTCTCATCTGAAGGGTCGTACATTCAGGTATTATCAGAAGGAAAGTGTTGGGAATCCTTGGATCAGGAAGAGATGCAAGAGGAGTTTACAATATTTGATGTAGGCTTCCTGGAAGCAGTGATTGAAGCTGTTTGGGATGTGTTTGAAATGGAGGATTCTGATTAAGAGATTCATTAAACTTTTTCAAAGGATCCCAAAACAAGACAAAGGTTATTCCACTGTACAAAGTACTCGTGGACATGTTCGACTCAGAAAGGATCCAGCCTGATGGGGGGGAAAATGCTGTAGAGATCTGGGATATACCACCAAAGGTCAAAGCAACGTTTGCGAGGACAACACTTCGAGTTGACAGCGTGATTTCTTTTATAGACTCTATAGACTGGAGAACTTCTTCTTGAGACTCATCTGGAGCGACATGCAAACCAGCAGTTGCCACAGTGTCTGAAGAGCAATGTGAGTTTGCATTTCAAAAATTGAGGATGCGCTCAAGAAAGGAGTGAAAAGAACCGATTTAAAAGCATTGGCGGGAATAAAATTGGTGACCGACTATATGTTGCTGAAGAATTATTTGACACAGTACCCCTGTTGTCTAGATCCATGGCCCTGTTGGTAACCGCAAGAAGAGCATGATGGTTGAGACCGTGGATGGCTGACTCTACATCCAAGAATAACTTGTGTAGGCTGCCCTTCTTTTGAAGGAGAATTTCTGTTTGAGTGGAAACTCTTTAACATCGTTTTAATGTTGGCAGGAGTTTTTTTCCTACCACATGAAAGGTGCAGGCGTCCCTATACTGCAGGGTCCTAGCCAGATAGCATGACCTATCACCCAGTTGACAGTAAAAGGAAGGTTGACGTCCACAACTGTCCGGGCTCAAACGATGAAGGACAAATGGGTCTTCCTTCAAGTTCTCTCCTCCGGGTGTCATTTAGCATTCAAGGTCATTCCAAGGACTAACATTGTTGACTTCAAAACTTCTAAAGAACATGAGGCAAGACTAGCATTAAGTGAGACCTGCAGTGAGTTTGAAGGTACCATATGGCGAAAGGAATATATTCAGGTCTCTTTCTTGTGGAAAAAAGCCTTTGGAGGATTCAGTGCTGTCTTGTACCTAATGGATTCCACGTTGAACTTTATGCGTAAGAATGCATGAACTCTTCTAAGGGTCCGGTATACAGGCAGTACAACAAGGCGACTGGTTGAGCTCGATAGGCCTCAAAGATGTGTATCTGCACATTCCAGTGACCTATGGACGTCGGACGTTTCTCAGGGTCACAGTGGGAGGAGAGCACTTCCAATACACAGCTCTACCATTTGGGCTGGCTTGGTCCCCCAGACTATTCACCAACGTACGAGGCATACAGATCTACCCCATACCTAGAATATTTACTGGTCAAAGCTCACGACAAGACTCGCCTGCAACTTCATATCGCACAAGTTTTGCAATGGCTGATCAACTGAAGTCATCTGACCCCTGTACAGTCTCTAAAGTTTTTTTTTTTCTTTTTCAGTATATAGTAGAATAGTGGTTTCGTTACCACAAGATATTATTATTATTGTAAACATTTTGGAAATCATACAAGGTATCCGTAAAAGATTGTACGACTCTTCTAGGCACACAGGTGGCAATTTACCAGAGGAAGGGGCTGTCCCCGAAATTTTATTTGGTCTGCTATAAGCACATAGTAAAGTCTTGGCAATCTTTTTTGCAACTAAAACTGTGTGCCTCCATCTTTTGTACGATATACAACTCTTCTCGGAAAATTGTCTGCCCTGGATATGATTTTTACATGGGGAAGATTTCACATGAGACCATTACAAAGAAATGTTTATTGACCAATGGAATGGAGACTCAATAAACTTAGAGCATCACAGCACCAACATAGACTTTATGTTGGAAAAAGCAAGAACCTTTTCAGAACTGCTTGTCCTTGTACAACACCAACTTTCTCCAACGTAGGGGAGCACAGTATCACACCAAAAAGCTAAAAACACAAAATAGTGTGATACATTCTTCAATGGAAAGGGAATTGTGTGACCCAGTACTTGGTACAACTCCCATTTTCCTTCATTTTAAAAGGCAGATCCAAATATGTGGCAACTGTTGTGGACCTGGTCAGGTAGTCGGCAAAACTTTTAGGACACACGGATGGTGTGTGTGTAAAGGTATCTTTTTATGAATCAATACAAATCTTTAAGGCATGTGAGCTGAGCGCACATTATAAAAGCATTAAAACATATGTATAAACTTCTGGGATTCTCAGCTGTTTGTCTCACGTGATCACTCTGTGTCCCGGATGTGGTGAATGTTCCGGCGGTGAGAACGCTTCTCTGTCTCCTGACAACGCGTTTCACCTCAATGACTCCCGAGGAAGTCTTTATGAGGTCAAACGCGTAGAGTCGGGAGACAGAGAAGCGTTCTCTCATCGTCGGAAACGTCCGGGACACGAGTGGTGACGTGAGACGCCGATGTGTGCAGGTGGTGAGACTGAAACGCCAGAGAATCCCAGAAGTTTCTACGTATGTTTTTTTAATGCTTTAAAGAATGAGGAGCATGAGTGCACATTATAAAAGATTTTATTGTTTTTTTATTGATTCATAAAGATACCTTTATACATACTGTTATGTGCGGCGCATGTGATTTGTATGTGGGACAAGGGTTAATACACACAGCTATCCAGCTGATTTACTTTTCTCCACGCACGGTGCCTCAAATAACTAACATCTCCCCTCATTCTGTCCCCATGTACCATCTGTCACGAACAGCACACTTGTGGGCACGTGACATATATGCAGCCAGGGTTAATACACACGGCTAACTTGCTGCCCCACCTTTCTCCTGCGCAAGGTACTTCATATTAGTTATTATTTACCCGTACTCCGTTAAAATATATATATTTATCCATTGTATACACTTATGTTTTAGATTTGTTGTGCATTTTATTGTTTTATTTTCTTGTGTAGATTTATCTGCTGCCACCACCACAGGTATTATTAAAAGATGTACGTACAAAGGCTTTGGTCTCTGTTTGTTTATTAAGAAAACTATGCACCTAACACACACAATTGTAACAAAATATGACGGAAAATGTTAATTGCTGTCCACACAACATGCAACAGTTAGAAGTATTACTTATTAAAGTTCAGCTTTAATATAGAAAATACAGTGCTTGGGTTCCAGAAAAAGATTACAAGAACATACAGTTTCATCAGAATAAGGATAAATAAAGAATCTAACATACGTTATCGTCTTAACATTGATCAGATCTTTTCCCAAAAGGTCTCGAGTGGAAATGAGATTTCAGGTGTTTCAGCGCTGGACACTCCCTTAGTTGAAATCGGACTCATAATTAATATGTAGGGTTTTGTATTCTAAATTCCCTTCATTCAGAACAACATAAGCCCATCCCTTTCATCAATCGCTAATTACAATTTTACGACTTTAAATAAAAACCTGTTCTTTTGACGGTTTAATGTTGGCTGAATATACAAACACGTCTACCTATTTCTATAATACTTGGGATAACGTGATTTATGTCAATAGGTTCGGGCGCGTTTGCTGAATGCAACTAGACTCATTTTGACCCCCTTGCTCCTATATTTGAGCGAGAAACCAATATCTGTCCTTCGCACCTACTAATCACCAGATTTTTGGCATTATTTGATTTGACTCATTGCAACTGTTACAAATATCTATTTGTTCTTGAGAATAGGTGTCAGGCCCATAATATCTTTATATTGAATAAATGTACTCTCTTTGGAATACCTTCTTATCCACATCCCCTAATACTCTGCAGAATCTCCCAAAGAATGCCTTTCAAGGTACATTTTAATAGGGTCCTGGTTACCCTAGTATCCGGAAAGCCATATTTCAATCACACCACTTGCAAACCCAGATGTTGACTTCAGATAACGTCAGGCCTACATAACCCATAAAACAAGGCCTGGTATGTTTGACCGGCCATAGAAAGAATTCTTGTATTTTGTACCCTCTCGCTCCGATAGAAGTTGCCACAGATTTGGATCTGCCTTTTAATACTTAAGGAAAATGTGAGTATTATGAAGTACTGGGTCACACAATTCCCTTCCTGTTGAATGTATCGCACGATTTTGTGGTCTCCCCTCTTTTTGGTGTTATACTGCGCTCTCCGATGTCGTAGAAAGTTGGAAATTGGAAAAACTCAAACCGTTCTATAAGGCTTTGGGCAGCGGTATCGGTGCATTATATATTTGTCGCACACTCGCTTTTTCATTGGGTTTATTAACTTTTATATCATGCATTTCCACTATTGATGAAATGTATTGATAATATTGCATTTTGTCACCAAATCACGTGTTTGAGGCAATCCATGCAATATTGTGTTTTAAAAAAAAAAAATAATCAGTTCTGTTGTATTGGATAATTCTGCATTTATTTATTTATTTACATTTCTTTCGTTTTTAATGAGATTTAATACACTGATCATCCTTGGGGAGAGGGGGTTAAGGTTTCAGGATATCCCGGCTTCCGCACAGGTGGCTCAGTCATTGATAACGACACAGAGTTGTGAATCGAGGGAGCCGGGTTCAATTCCCGGTGTGGGCTCCTTGTGACCTTGGGCGAGTCACTTGATCTCCCTGTGCCTCAGGCACCAGAAACATTAGATTGTAAGCTCTGCGGGGCAGTGACTTGTGCCTGCAACAATCCTGTGTGATGTGTCCCACGCGCTTTACTGTAATTGTGACGCGCTTTGCGTCCCGTTGGGAGAAGAGCACTATATGAAATAAAATTGGTATTGGTATGACCGCCATAAACTGATTACGGGAAAAGAAAATGACCGTAAACAGACTGCATGTTTCCCCTTTTTCTTGTCCCTCCATGCCTGCATGTTTCCCCTTTTTCCTTTCTTCTTTCTTGTTAGAGTTTTCTTGGTTCTTTGTTGGTTTTCTTGCTCTGTTTCCCTGTTTCCTTCTTGTTTCCTTTCTTCTCTTTTTGTCTTGGGTGGTCTTTTTTCTTGTTTTCGTGTTTTCTTTTTCTTGTTCTTGTTCTTGGTTGTGGGTGTGTGTTTCTTGTTCCTTTCCCTGTCCCTCCCATGCCTGCATATTTCCCCTTTTCCTTGGCCCGCCATGTTTCACGTTCCTTCCCCTTTGTCCTTGGCCCTCCATGTTTCCTTTCCCCTTTTCCTTGGCCCCTCCTGTTTCTCCTTCCTCCCCCTTTTCCTTGTCCCTCTCCTGCCTGCATTGGTTTCCCCTTTTCCTTGCCCCTCATGTTTCCTCCCCTTTTCCTGGCCCTCCATGTTTTCCCCCCTTTTCCCTTGGCCGCTCCATGTTTCTTTCCTCCTTGGCCCCTTTTCCCCTTGTCCTCCTTCCTGCCTGCATGTTTCCTCCTTCCCCTTTTTTTTCCTCCCGCCGCCCGCATGTTTTCCCCTTTTCCTTGGCCCTCCATGTTTCCTTCCCCTTTTCCTTGGCCCTCCATGTTTCCCCTTTCCTTGGCCCTCCATGTTTCCCCTTTTCCTTGTCTCCCTTTGTCCCCTCCATGTTTCTTCCCCTTCCTTTTCCTTTGTTCCTTGCCCCTCCATCTTCCTCATGTTTCCCCTCCGTTTCCCCCCCTTTTCCTTGGCCCTCCATGCCTGCATGTTTCCCTTTTCCTTGTCCCTCCATGCCTGCATGTTTCCCCTTTTCCTTGGCCCTCCATGCCTGCATGTTTCCCTTTCCTTTTTGTCCCTCCTTGCCTGCTTTTCCTTTTCCTTTCCCTCCATGCCTGCTGTTTCCCCTTCCTTCCTCCCTTCTTGGCCCCTCCATGTTCTTCCCCTTTCCCTTGTCCCCCATGCTTCCCTTTTCCTTGTCCCTTCCTGCCCCTGCATTTTTCCCCTTGTTCCCTTGTCCCTCCATCCTGCATGTTTCTCCCCTTTTCCTTGCCCCCTGTTTCCCCTTTTCCTCCTTGGCCCTCCAGTTTCCCTCCTGTTTCCCCTTTTCCTTGGCCCTCCATGTTTCCCCCCCTTTTCCTTGGCCCTCCATGTTTCCTTCCCCTTTTCCTTGCCCTCCCATGTTCCTCCCCTTTCTTGTCCCTTCCGCCTGCACTGTTTTCCCCCTTTTTTCTTGTCCCTCTCCATGCCTGCATGTTTCCTCCTCCCCTTTTCCTTGGCCCTCTGTTTCCCCATTCTTTGCCCTCCTTTTCCCTTTCCTTGGCCCTCCATGTTTCCTTTCCCCCTGATTCCCTTGGCCCTCCTTTTCCTCCCCTTTTCCTTGTCCCTCCATGCCTGCATGTTTCCCTTTTCCTTGTCCCTCCATGCCTTGCATGTTTCCCCTTTTCCTTGGCCCTCCATGTTTCCCCTTTTCCTTGGCCCTCCATGTTTCCCTTTTCCTTGTCCCTTCCTGCCTGCATGTTTCCCCTTTTTCTTGTCCCTCCATGCCTGCATGTTTCCTCCCCTTTTCCTTGGCCTCCCATGTTCCTTCCTCCCCTTTTCCTTGGCCCTCCATGTTTCCCCTTTTCCTTGGCCCTCCATGTTTCCCCTTTTCCTTGGCCCTCCATGTTTCCCCTTTTCCTTGGCCCTCCATGTTTCCCCTTTTCCTTGGCCCTCCATGTTTCCCCTTTTCCTTGGCCCTCCATCCTGCCGTTTTCCCCTTTTCCTTGCCCTCCCCTGCCTGCCATGTTTCCCCTTTTCCTTGGCCCCCATGTTCCCCTTTTCTTGTCCCTCCATGCCCGCATGTTTCCTCACTAGTGGAATTTTAGTTGATCATGCTGTTTTTTTCTTCGCTGTTTCTCTCTTCGCCGCTTGGCTGCGGGATAACGGTTGTAGGAGGACACCGGAGCCTTCTAGGGCTGATAGAGCCGATTCAGTGAAACTTTTGTCCTGCGGTGTCCTTTTTTTGTACTGGCATGGGGGGACTAGAAAAAGTGTAACGCCCCGCCCCCCCCCCCCCGCCCCCCCCTCCTACAGGGTTATTAACCTGACTTGTTATGTACTAGGCCCCACCCTGGGATCCAGACGCCACACAAAGTATTTTAAAGAGGTTTAAGAGGTTAGGTTCCAGGAGGACACGAGAGGCACCTCGGGAAAGTAGCTATGTAATGTTTATTAAGTATAGTACCTACCGGCCCACCTGTTAATTATGTTATAGGTAGGGACCGGTACCCGTTAAGTCTAGATCCCCTAAATACGAAATGGAGTCCTAAGTAATCGAAGAATACGGCCCACGCCACAGAGGCTCCGGGGTATGGCTCTATCAGCTCTGAGTGGGTAGTGGGCAGTTCCCAATCGGGCAACTGGTATCGGGTCAAGAAATAGAGGCCCGCCAGGATTCCCATAGGTGTCCTGAACAATCGATAAATATCGATGGTTCCAAAGCAACAAGGGGGGGCCGGGACCCCACATTTATTCAGAGCGACGAGTCAGGTGGACCTTCTTGAAGTTTTAAGATGGGCCCTGATGGAAGAACATGTATGTCTGTGTGCCTAAAATACAGTACATGTTCATTAACGTGTGTTAGGACGGCTCCGTCCATGGGGACACAACAAATAATACAGTTTTTAACTACAAAGTTCCTGACGCCCATTCTTCCACAACCTGCTAACCCTACCTCATCGTCCAGCCCCTAGGTCCGTGTGACCCATTTGGGATAGCCATTTAATCACCCCAAATATCTCCCTAGAACCTATGGGCAGCGTGTGTTACAAAGGAGTTGCCGGTAAGAATAATTCCACTTTTGTTCCATTGTGTCTATTACCGCGGGTGTTTTTATCTTGGCTGAGAGGTATCACCATTGTTTTCCCTTACCAAATGTGTTGCCCTAGCTAAGATGGCCCTTTGCTGTTCCTCTGTGCTTGCCCCTTAGTTGCGACCCCATGGTTGCCGCTAAAACACGGTTTTGCCCCCTGGTAAAATGGCTGATTGTTTTTCTTGCTAATACTGGGTTGGCGTTCGCCACGAAGTAAGATGGGCGGACGATTCCTTTGGCTAATTTGTGGTGTATAGCCTTTCTCTGTCCCACCGCTGGTCTGGAGGGACACAATGTGGTGCGCTCTCTTCCCGTCTGATGGTTGGTGAGACGGACTCTGCGCCAGGCCAATCCAGGGACCATCCGAGGGGACTTCATTGTCCACATCACAGGTACCTCACTCACCCCACAACCCCCCTGTCTCCTTTGCGGTCTCTGCTCCTCCCGGCCCCCCCCCCCCTCTTTGCGTTCTTTGGCTGCTCCCCCCCCATCCGTCTGACTCTCTCTCCCCCCCTCGTCAGGAAGTTGTCCATGCCAGTGACTCTGCTGAGGTGCGGAGCGGAGATTAGCCCTGTGTTTTCACAGTGCGGAGCTGATCAGCTGGGTGACCTCTACCATTACCTGACTTACAAATGTGACCACGCCCACCGGACCCTCATCCTCCGTCCGAGACTTCCTCCCCCTAGAACAACCAATTCCCCCTCCCTGCCTGTTGTCCTGAGGGGCCCAGGAACCTTGTCTATATGAAGGAGATCTATTAAACCTTTTGTACCAGAATTCTTATGACTCTAATAAAGCACGATTGGCTATAAGGCACTGCAGTGTTTTTGGGTGACCACAGCGGCGATTCCAGGCAGTAGAGCACTGCGGGTGCATGATGCACTATGCCCCTTTTTTCATGGTCCAAACCCTGAGATTTAGAGGCATTTGGGGCCTACACAAGGGTGGGTTACCATTTACTGAATCTTCTACTACCATTTACACAAACACCCCGCCCCCCCAACATCGGTTTAAAAAACAGACAGGGGGTCTCCGGAGCCGACCCTCGGCTATCAGGGTTCCATATGGCGGCGTTCCAAGCTCGCTACCTCCGCCTCCAATAGGAAGCCGTGATGTCACGAGGTGCGCTTCCCTATGGGCGTACTTTAAACAACCCCGGCTAGCTCAGCCGGCGCGCTACTGCCCCCCCTACTGAGGTAAGTCTCCCGGAAGCAGGGGGTCCCCAGAGCTATAAAGGGGTTCAGCTCCGGAGATCCCCTGCTTCCTATGTGGGAAAGAAAAGTATGATTGGCCCCTTGGATAGCTCGTTAAAAAAAAAACCCCAGTTTGGACTCCGCGGGGTAATGCCTGCCGGGGCCCGCTGTGGCACGTCCAGGCCCACTCCTGCACTCATGTTACATAACCGCCGCCGTCTCGCTAAAAATAAGCCGCGCCCAGCCTTTCCTGTGTATCAATGCGGGTCACTTAGAGAGTGGGGGGGGGGGGTGATTTTATCCTTCACACACGTCACCCTCCCCTCTGTGATATACCGAACCCTACTGGTCTCAATCCCATTAAAGAATCATTTCAACTGGCCCCCTGCCCTTCCTTGTCATCTTTTTTTTTTTTTTTTATAACCGCAGTGGTATAGTGATCCCAATATCGCTACCGGTGCGGAAAGCACTGTTTGAGAAACGCCCTATATATAACCCGGCGGGGGCAGTAATTCTAAGCGCGCTAAAAACAATTTTGTAGGGAAAGGTCTCCGGGGTAAAAATGATCGTCGTACCCACATGTAGTTCAGCCAGAGACCGACACATCAACATTTCTGTCTCTCTCCCCGTCCTTATCCGTTCCGATGGTCTTTAATGTTTATTTGGGTTGGTCCCTAATAGAAGGTGCCAGAATTCTTGTCCCCCCCCCCCCCACCCCAAAGTAGCGTGCGGTGATGTAATGATCCGGCTGCTTATAGCGCTCCCTAAAGTGACCAAGGAGCAGTACTTACCCATACGTGTCTCTTTGAGAGAGACAGAGGTAGAGTGTAGGTGATGGAGCGCTTAGCACTGCAACCCCCCTGAAATAACGTGGCCAGCTCTGTTGTCGGGATCCAGGCCACTTTGGTGTTGAATAATTGCTACATGGGGAGTCTCTGCGTTATTCTATGAAGCTGTTGAGCACCTACAGAAGTGTTTGACTGGCAATATTTGTACACACACTGTATACACCACAGCCACCACTCATACACAGCACACGAATGCGACTCACACACTTGGCCACCTCAATACACCACTGCTCACCCTCATCATACGAAACTGCCACGCCCTCTACCACACACTTGCCTCACAACACAAATCATACACCCCTAACACACTGCCACCCTCATACACACACACTGCCACCCTCACACACACACACTGCCATCCTCACACACACACACACTGCCATCATCACAAACCCGCATCTCACACCAGCATGCCTCACCACACGCACCACAAGCTCCCACCCTCACACCAGACACTGCCCAACCCCAATACCTACACACTGCTGCCCCCTCACACATGCCCCTACACACACACACATGCCAATCCAACACCACACTGCACACTCCATGCACTCACAACTGCACACCTCACACACACACCACGACGCCGCCCATCATCAACCCACTGCCCTCTCACAACCACACCCTTGCCATCCTCACAACATCACACGCAACTGCCATCTCTCACAGCACACCACACTGCTACTCACCACACAACAACCATGCTTCCTCCTCACACACACACACACACGTGCCATCCTCACACATTACACACACCCCTGACCATCCCTCATCCCACACACAACTTCCATCCTCACACACACACACCTGCCAACTCATCAACACCCAGGGACACCTCTCCATCCTCACCCACACACTGTCTTCACACACTCCATTGCTCACTCACACACTTACCCTGCCCCTCAACGACCCAACACACCTTCCCTCCACTACACACACATCACTTCCATCCTCCACCCACACGTCTGCCATCTCCTCATACCACACTCATGCTTACACCGCACAAGTCATATCCTCATATCACAACCCACCCACACTGTCATCCTCCATCATCCACAACACCCAACACACACTATCCTTATCTCCCACCTCACACCACACTTCCCCGCTCACGACACCCACTCTGTCCTCCCCTCCAAAACTCCTACCCCCTCCAACCTATTCCCTCCTCCATCCGTCCTGACGCCCCCCCCTTTCTTCTCGCGTCATCCTCAGCCCCCATTACCCCTACAAGACTGCTGCCCTCCCTCATACCCCCCGGCCAACCCCCCCCTCTTCCTCCTCCCCCCCCACACACACCCTTCCCACTCCTCACCCCCCCCCCCCCCCCCCCCCGCTTCCCCTCCTCACCCCCACCCCCCCACCCCCCATCATACACCTTTCCTCCTCCCCCCCGGACCCCCGGACCTCCCCCCCGCCCCTTCCATCCTCACATACCCCCCACCACCTTGCCCTACCTCCCACGACGCAAATAAAACCGGCCCCCCTACAGCTTCCTCCATCCCACCACCCCCACCATATCCAATCAACTCCCGCCCCCCCCACCCGCACCCCTTCCTCTCTCCCAGTCTCCCCCCCCCCCCCCTCCTCAACCTCCTCCCCGGGACATCAACACCCCCCTACGGGGATGGACCTCCTTCCCTCCGTCCCCCCCACACCGCCCCCTGGACACTCTCCTCACTCCCCCCCGCTCCCCTCTCTTTCCCCTGGTCGAGGCGAGCGAGGGGAATCAAGTAGAAATATCGAAATCTTCTTCCCACTGGGGCTTGCCCGCAGAAATAACTGAAGCAGACTTTACCGGCCATCAGGAGTCCTCCGCCCCGCCCCCCACACGCCCCCGCCCCTTAGACACCAGCTGGGCTCTATCCATCTCCCTCCCGGCCGCCCCCCTCTGCTCGGCCGCCACCTCCCCCCCCCCTTACCCCTTCCCTCACCTCCACACCCCGAAAAACAACCAAAGGGACCCAGGCCAAACACCCCGCGCCCCCCCCCCCCCCAAGCCCCTTGTCTTCACCCAAGCTCGGGAAGCTCCCCCGCACACCCCCAAGGGAGGCGGCGCCCGCCCCTCTACCCCCCACCCCCTTCCGCTGCCCCGAGGACAGGTAGTGGCACGTCCCTGTTTCGTTTCTCCGTCCCACTCACACTGCTGTTACTATTCCAACTTCGCTCTTAATCCTTTCATTTGACGCCCACGTTTCCATTGGTCTGTGACAGAGTGTTGTGATCGGTATTCCTGCTGTGTCAATGTATTGATTCCGTCACACATACCGTGTATATAGTAACATGTCACGAGAGGGCCTCTAACTTATATAAGGCATTCTTTCAGGTAATGTAAACATGGCGCCTAGGCCATAATACAATGACATTCATTACTGCGATAGGCAACGTCCACCTGGATTTTATTATATATAGGATTTATATATCTATAGTATACGATATAATATATCTATCTATTTTATATATATATTCATGATATTTTATTTTTTATATATAATTTTATCTATCTCTTTACTATATATCTTTTCTATTCCTCTTTTAAGCTATCCTTTTCTTTCTACTTTCTCTGCTCTTGTTCCTCTACATCCATCATTTCTACTCTCCTCTTGCTCCCCTCTCCCTCTTTCTCTATCTCGTTCTCTCTCTCTTTCTGATCCTTCCTTTCTCTCTCTCTTCTCTCTCTCTTTCTCTCTCTCTTTCTCGCCTCCTCTATTCTATCTCCTCTCTGTCCTCTCTCTCTATCTCTCTCTCTCTCTTCTCTCTCCTCCTTTATCCTCCTCTCTTCTCCTCTACATTCTCTTTCGACTCTCGTGTCTCTCGCTCTCTTCTCTCTCTCTTTCTCTCCTCTTCTCTCTCTCTCTGTCGCTCTCTCTTTCTCTTCGCCTTCTCTCTCCTCCTCTTTCTCCTCTTCTTTCTCTCTCTTCCCCTCTCTCTCTCCCCTCTCTCCTCTCCACCTCTCTCTCTCCCCCTCTCTATCTCCCCCCTCTCTCTCTCCCCCTTCTCTCTCTCCTCATCTATCTCTCTCTCCCTCCCCCATCTCTATGCCTCTCCCTCTCTCTCCTCGCTCTCTCCCACCTCTCTCTCCCTCTCCGCCTCCAACTCTCGCTCTCTACTCTCTCCCCCTCTCTACTCTCTCTCTGCTTCCCCCTCTCTCTTCTCTCTCCCCCTCTCTCTCCCCTCTCTCTCCCCTGCTACTCTCTCCGTCTACTTCTCCCACTTCTCTCTCCATCCCCTTCCTCTCCCTACATATATATACATATATATTATAGCACCTCTCTATATATATATACATAATATACTATGCTCATCTGCATGTCTTATAGGGCAGGTCTGCAACCCAGACCGCTTTTCCCCTCTAATCAACCCAGCTACAGACACTTCCACCATGACAGCAGGATCGGGAATGACATGCAAATGAGCCACAGTGTCACTTTTGCCTCAATAACCACTTTTTAACAGGGTTCCCTATAGTGCGTTAAGCTTGCTGGATGGTCACAGCTTGAGCACAGCCAGGGTAACAATGTACCTCGATATTAATGGTTTTATCATTCCATAGCCTCCTTGCACTTCCCAGTAAAATCAACCCCACACTGATGAGACCCATCAAGGTCGAAACGGCTGTCTGTGGGTGGTTTTCTGGGTATGCACCTTAACCCTGGCTGTGCTCAAAGCTGTGACCATGCAGCAAGCTTAAGCCTATAGGGAACCATGTTAAAAATGGTTATTGAGGCAAAAAGTGACACTGTGTGCTCATTTGCATGTCATTTCCCAGAATCCCTTGCTGCAGTGGAAGTGCTGTATGCTGGGTGATGATGGGGAAAGGCGGGGTTGCAGACCTGCCTAAGACATGCAGATGAGCATACAGTTATATTTGCATATTTGCTTTCCTGTGGAGGGTTTTTGTCACTTTTTTTACTCACCATAACTTAACTCAGTATTATGGTATATATATATATAAATAAATCTCTACGTTATGGTGGGTAAAAAAAAGTGACAAAAACCCTCCACCGTAAAGCATATAGCAAATGGAAATACTACTGTATGCTCATTCACATGTCACCCAGCATACAGTGCTTCCACTGCAGCAAGGGATTCTGCGAAATGACATGCACTTGAGCACAGTGCCACCTTTTGCTTCAAATCCATTTTGACATGGACCCCTATAAGATATATATTTTCATGTATTAAAATGTAGCCATTAATAAGACAGCAGTGTAGTGGTTTTTGGGCTTTCCTATAACCTCTGGGACAATAGGGCCAATGCATTATATATATATATATATATCATTTACATAGTGCTGCTGTAGTCCTGTGTCTGTACGCACTGCAAAGATTATATTTATATATCTTTTTTTTTTAAGTTTGAAATCTGTGAGACACGGGGTTGCCAGACCACAAAAATTGCACCCCCAGAGCAGGGAGGCATGGCACCCAACCCCCATAAGCACCACCGATACACTACACACCCCACAACCCCGATACACTCCCCTGCCGCTCATACACACACTGCAGCCCGGCGTTCAGAGATACAAAGTATCAGCCTCACTGTCTTGGTCCTTGCTGTTCGCGAGTAGGTATTTTCAATCGCAGCTGCGTATGCGCTCTGCTGCTTGCGCACGGGGAAGACCATACCGCTGAGACACCTTGCGTGATGACATAAACGGACAACAGAGACGACCTCTACGCAGTTCGCACTCACGTGCTTCTTTAGGGGATCCCCTCGACGCAAGGTGTGTCTCCGCTGTAGGGGCGATCAGCTGTCTCTACCTTCAGCTCTCACCTGGACCAAGTGGAAACCACTTTTACTATTTTATGCGTAAGTTCATGCATTTGTTGTGTGTTTACTAATTTTATTTATTTATAAAAATGTTTTATTATATTGAGAGTTACCTCTCGTTTTCAGGTATGTCCTGGGCACAGAGTTATAACAATACATGGTTACATTAAAAGAACAGGGTTATACAGGCAGTCCTCTCTCTATATAGTGATATACAGGCAGTCCTCGTTTTACAACGCTGTGCTTTACAACGAATGGCTTATCCAACGCTATGCAATGCATACCTATATTCATTTTTACAACGCCAAAATGGCTTATCCAACGCTCTTACGACGCTTTGCAACGTTGTGTATGTGTGTATATATATACAAATTCACATAAACAACGTTGCAAAGCGTCGTAAGAGCGTATATATATGTTGTTTCTGTGTGTGCAGAGCTTGGCGTGTCTGCGTGCATTTGCAGAGTGCTACCTGTGCAGAGCGCGGCGTTTGATGACTGCGTGGGCAGAGTACTGCGTGTCTGTGTGCGTGTGCAGAACTGTCTGTGTTTGCGCCTGTGCAGAGCGTGGCGTGTCTGTGTGCAGAGCACGGCTTTGCTGACTGTGCATGAGCAGAGTACTGTGTGTCTGTGTGCGCGCCTGTGCAGAGTGCGGCATTTCTGACTGTGCGTGGGCAGAGTGCGCGCTGTGTGCGTGTGCAGAGCGCACTCTGTGTTGAACGCACTGTGTATGTGTGTGCGTCGCAGAGCTTGGCGTGTGTATGCAGAGCGTGGCGTGTTGTGTGCATGACGTGGGAGAGCGCAACGTGTCTGGGCGTGTGCGTATAGATTTGTAACGTGCAGGCGGTGCTCTGCAGGGCTGTCAGCAGTGCGATGGTCTGCGGATGTGTAACGGACGCGCTGCTCTGCAGGTTGCCGGCATGGAAGGGGTTATCAGCGCGCTAGTCTGCGGATGTGTAAGGGACGCGCTGCTCTGCGGATGTGTAAGGGACGCGCTAGTCTGCGGACGTGTAAGGGACGCGCTAGTCTGCGGACGTGTAAGGGACACGCTGCTCTGCGGATGTATATAGGGGATAGCGGTGCGATGGTCTGCGGATGTATATAGGGGATAGCGGTGCTGTGCGCCTGGGGGGAGGAGCAGCATGTACAATACAGATATAATTTCCTATGTGATTACTAATTAAAATTGTGTACACCACCCCCGCTTGAATTGTCCAATGTATATAGCTCCAGAGCTTTGCTACAAACACAAGGGATTTGTGGGCCACTGAGCTTACACTCTAATTTACGCTGCCGGAGGAAGTAAAGGGGATTTTAATGCCTGCTGTAATTAATGCCATGGCCACCAGGGGCCGGCAGTGTCACAGGAGAGTGAGTCTTGGCTGCGCTGGGGCTGCAGCTGAGCATTACAGTGCGGTCATCCCAGGGCGCCCCAGCCTGACCTGTGATAAGACCAGGGGATGCGACTGTAGTGTTGATGGAACAACTGGTGAATCACATTTAAAATAATAAGGACTGCACTCTGTATTTAGGAAGCCAGTCATTATGGTGACACTAATTATAAATACTATTGCAAAAAAAATAAAATAATGTATAATATATATATACCCTCTCTCACACACTCACTGTCACCGTGTGCATGCACATTATCTATATCCCTGCTCTCCCCGCTGCTGGATGAAGCCCCCCCCCCGTGCCCTCCCCGGTACTGCAGTTACAGCCTCTCCTCCACGTCGCTCCCACGTGTTCTGATCCTCCCATAACGCGTTTGGAGGAGTTGGGGATCATCTCCCGGGTGAAACACAGCGCTCGGGCATCGCCAAATGTGCCAGTAAAGAAAAAGAATGGCGAGCTGCGCACGTGGAGATTTCCGAATGGCACCGAACAGCCAATTGATGGATCAGTACCCCCTTCCAAGAAATGAACACATTTTTGCTTCCTTAGTGGGGGGGGGGGGGACGGTTTTCAAAAGTCCATCTCGGGCAGGCATACCTGCAAATGGAGGTTCACCAATAATCGTCCACATGCTGCGGTTACAGCCTGTCACGCTGCGCTCACCACGGACAAGGAGGGACCCCGGAACTGAGGTGAGAAGGGTAACACCTGCACCCACATGCTGCGGTTACAGCCTCTTCTCCGCGTCGCTCCCACACATGTTCTGATCTCATCCTCCCGTCTTACTTTTGGGTGTCGCCTCGGTCTCTTAATCTCTCTTGGAATCCAGTCGAGTGCCATCAGTGTCCATTGTACACAGACACAGGTAACACGGCACAATCCAGCTGGACAAGTGAGGAGAAGCCGCCAGTGATGTAGCGTGCGTCCTTCCACATTAAAGGGCAAAACCAATCAAACCCATGAAGTTGGGGAAGAAGTAGAGACATTCAGCGCACAACTCTTTACATGCTGCTTGAAGAATGAAAATGACAGAGCAGTGGAGCAATGCCATAATTATCCTCGTCCCCAAGAAAGTAGACAAGACCTCGAACTACAGACCAACCAGGCTACTGACAGTCACTTACAAGATTTTTATGAAGATCCGCACTAATCGGCTGCAACAGACCCTGGTCATCGCTGAACCCAGAGAACAAGCGGGATCTCGCAGTGTATACAACACAATGGACGATGTCCAAGCCGTTCAAGAAGTGATATCCCGAAGTAATGACCACGATCTGTCACTCACTTTAGGATTTGTAGATTACGAAAAAGCATTTGGTTCTGTCTGCACCTCGGCGGTCCGAGATGCTTTTAGAATTGTTGATGTGGAAGAAGCATACATTGATTTTATTATTATTATTATCCGACTAGCGCCCTCTCTATCCACCGTTTAAGACCCACCTCAAAATACGAAGGTTCTGTAGGAGCTCGAATGCTTGGTCCCTATAAATTTCCAGTTCATATATTTGAAAAGGTAACCATACTGGGGAATAATGGAAACTCGGATACAATTCCAGTTCTGCATATAATAAAGCACTGTTCCCTGGAGATAGCTAGTGAGAGTATCATCACTTCTCCTCATTCGGGTAACATATGAAGAGCATGAAAGTACTCACCGTTGTTCCCCTGTAGGTCCGTAAGCGTGCAACCATGTCCGAAATCCAAGCGTATCCAAAATGTAGTGTAAGGTGCACCGCGCGAAGAGCTGGTCATGTGGCAATAAAATATGGTTTATTCAAGCTGCATTAAAAAACGGTGGAGGGTACAAAGGCTCCTACGCGTTTCGTGCCGTGAGGCACTTTACCAAGGAGTTTGATTTGATACATTGATTTTATTATTATCCGACGAGCACCCTCTCTATCCACCTTTTAAGACCCACCTCAAAACACACATGCTTAAGGAAGTATATGAGTAGCTCCATGGCTGATAATTAACACCCCATACATAAACCTTGGCCCCTTGCAGATGCACTTACCAGAACGCCCTCCTACTGTCTGTACGTTCTTCCTACCAACAAATTAGATTGTAAGCTCTTCGGAGCAGGGACTCCCTTTTCCTAAATGTTACTTTTATGTCTGAAGCACTTATTCCCATAATGTGTTATTTGTATTATTTGTTATTTATATGATTGTCACGTGTGTTACTGCTGTGAAGCGCCATGTACATTAATAGCGCTATATAAAGAAAGACATACATACACGGAACATTTACAAGAATGCCACATCAACAATTAGATGAATATTCAAGCAAGATAAGGATGGGAAAGGGGGTGCGGCAGGGAGACACCGTGTCCCCAAAGCTTCTCTCTGCATCACTTGAAGAACTGTTCAAGACATTAGACTGGGAAGAAAGAGGAATCAAAACCAGTGGTGAATATTTGAGTCCCCTACGTTCTGCAGCGGACATTTTTGCCACAAGTCCAGCCGACCGCCAGCAGCAAATCGGAGAACTTGCTGAAGCGCCTTAGAATGTGGGACTCTGTATGAATATGAACAAGACCAACGTGACGTTCAACAAATGTATCAACTCTACAGAGATCTGAACCAATGGAAGAGGACTGGAAGTCGCAGCCTGTGTCTACCTTGGTCGGTGAGTACCAATAAATGAGGACATCACATAATCGATAAGAGAATGTGGATGGGATGGAGGCGTTTGGAAGAAACCAGGCAATATTTCAAGGGAACCTTCCTCTGTCCCGCAAGAGGGACGTGTCTGACCCGTGTGTCCTGCCCGTGCTCACGTGTGGATGGGACGTGTCTGACCCGTGTGTCCTGCTGATGCCCCGCACCGGTGTCCCCCGGACGGAGCTGCGCGCCCCCCTCTGACCCGCAACCCCCGGGACGGCCCGATCGCGACCACCAAGACGGAACCGAGCGCACACAGGATCGGCCAGAGAGAACACACGGACGGATAGCGACACCTGACGTCCATCGCCCCCGGGGACGGAGCAGCGCGACAGGACCGGAAGGACGGCGCGAGCCAGGAAAAGCAGGCGGAGCGCGACTCCGGACCGGCTGAGAGAGCCGGAACAGGCAGGAAGGAGCGCGACCGAAACCGACGTACGGCGAAGAGGAAGGGAAGGCCCGCGAGGAGCGGGCTTCACCCCCTTCCGATATCCCCCTCCTTGTCTCCTCTTCTCCACCCCCATTGTCTTCACTATCTCTCCCCCCCAGTACTTCCATCTCTCTCCCAACCCTTACTTACTCCTCCTACCCCCCCCTTACTTCCCTCTCTCCGTGTCTCACTCCCCTTCGTCCCCATCACAGACATATTCCCCCTCCCTCTTCCCCCTTTCTCTCTCTCTCTCTCTCTCACTCCACCCTCCCTCCCTTAAGACCTGTCCCCTTCCCTCTTTCTTTCTCTCACCCCTCCCTCCCCATCAGACCTGTTTCTCCCCCTCTCTCCCCCTCCCTCCCCATCAGACCTGTTCCCTCCCCTCCCCCTGCTCCTCCTCTTTCTCCCAGCCTCCCCTCTCTGTCTCCTGCAGTCTTTCGGATGGAGAGTTCCCGGATCACCGGCTGTCACCGCTAGGAGACCCCTCCGGACCCCTTAACTACCCCACCCCTCCCTGCCCATCAACACCCCAGACCCCCAATCACACCGCATAACCCTTTCTTGCCAGCAAGACCAGCCTCATCTAAGCATTTATCACCCCCCCCCTCCTACCCCCTCCTGGGGTATTTATTGCACCCAAACCCCTCTGGATCTGCACCTTGTTGGATTATAAAAGGGGGGCTGGTGGGGAAAAGGGGGGCTTTTATTGGATTTGCAGCCTGGATTACAAATATACCCCCGGAATGCTGCCACTCAGGACAGATGGGGCAGGTGCATCTCCCAACAGGGCTCTGACCCCCTTGCAGTAACCCCCTTTTTTTTGGGGGGGGGGGGGGGGGGAGCTTCATTGGAAGGATACATGATGGAGGAAAGGGTCTGAAGCCACAAGGACATCTACATCAGGACCACCCATATACCCCCCCCCCCTCCAGCCTGTAGGGGCAGATGAGGATGGAGAGGGGTCACCTGAGGACTGCCTGGGGGTTGGGGGGCAGCTTGGACGCAGACTATCTCGAGGGGCAGCACATGGGGCCAACTGGGGGCGTGACCTGCCCCCAGCAGGTGGGGGGCAGTTTCTTGGTGCAGAAGTGGGAAGGACCTGCCTCCTTGCCTCCCAGGCTGGAGGAACAGGATGAGCAGGGTGAGATTATGCCTGAGCCAGAAGAATCATCATTGTTGCCCCAGGGGCTGCAAGGGACAGGACGGGGGCAGGTGGGAGAGACTGTGGGAGGTGGGCACTGGGTGGGGGACGAAAGTGGCCGCTTTAACCTTTATACGTTGGATTGGACCCCTCAATCTGCCCAGATGCCCCCGTCTCAGATTCATTTACCTCCTGAATCTAACCAGATGCCCCAGTCACAGACTAATTTGCCCCTCGAAACTAACCAGATGCCCCTGTCACACACCTATTTACCCCCTGAAACTAGGAAACTGCTCCTGTCACAGACCATTTTGCCCCATAAAAAAGACCAATTGCCCCTTTACTCGGGCTCACCCTTTCAATCTGAACAGTTGCCCCTCTCTGAGACCACATTACCCCATGACAGTGACCAACTGCCCCAGCTTACAGTGGTTTCTCCCTTAGAAACTGGCCAGATGCCCCAGTTTATAACCAGTTTGCCCCCTGAAATAGGCCGGATGCCCCAGTTTGCTTGGAGCTTGGCCCTACAAAGGGACTTGATGCCCATTTCTCCTGCCAATTTACCCCCTGAAACTCAACAACTGCCCCTGTCTGGAAATTGTTTGACCCATAACGGTGAGCAATTACCCCTATCTGAAATCTGTTTGCCCCATGACACAGACCGCCTGCCCCTATTCCCCTTGGACTCATTCGTAGATTCTTACCAATTGCCCCAGTCTAACAACACTTTGCCCCATGAAACCGAACAGCTGCCCATATTTACATGGGACTGGGCACTCAGCACTGACCCGATGCCCCTGCCTGTGACTGATTTACCCCCTGAGGCTGGCAAACTGCCCCTTTGTGATGCAGAAGATCCGTTTTCAATTTTCCGGTTGGATACCCCACTAGAATCTGAGCAGTTATCCCCTGAAACTGCCGGCCTGTCCCTATCAGCTGACCTCCTGTCCTTATCTGACCTCTTCTCATGTATGGAAGCCGACCAGCTACCCCCATCCCAAAAGGACCGTGACCCGCTGTGTGACGTAACCGGCCAATTACCCCTCTCCCAAGTGGACACAGTCTTGGAAACTGAACAATTGCCCCCGATTAATGTAACTGCCCCACTGCCCCTGTCTCAATCACATGTACCCTTGGAAACTGACCAGTCACCCATTCTCGGTACACCTGGTCAGTTGCCCTGTACTCTGGCTGATTTACCCCATGAAAGTAGGCAGCTTCCCCTTCCAAGCGTAAGTGACCAATTGCCCCTGATTCATTCAGACCAATTGGCTTTGTCCTGTTTGGTCCGTGAACCTGGCCGGGGACCCCTTCTTAATGGGACTGACCATCCACCCCTGTACCATGTGGACACGTTGTTGGAAGCTGGCCAGTTACCCCAGTCTTGTAAACGCTCTCCTTATAAAACAGACTATTTGCCCCCTCCTGATGCTGCTGACCAAATACCCCAGTCTGAATTGGACTCTCCCCTTAAAAGGAACCGGTTGCCCCCAAGAGATGTTACGGACCAGCAGGCCCTGTGTATTTCTGACTCCTACTATGAACCCCACCTCTTGGCCCAATCCCTCTCCGCTTCACCCATTGAAACATGCCAGTTGCCCATGTCTGATTCCGACTCATTGACTGAAAGTAACCAGTTGCCCCATGCTGAATCGGATACCCCCAGGGAAATAAACCAGTTGCCATTGATTGTTGTAACCGATTCCTTTGATCTGTTGGACCAGTGCAGTGAAAACACGCCGCTGCCCTCATCGAACGCAAAAAAACAGTTGCCCCGGTCCCGAGCAGACTTGCTCCTTGAAACCTCTCAGTTGCCCCTGGCTCAAGTTGACACACCTCTTCAAACTGCCCTGTTTCCCCCAGGTGACACAACAGGTCAATTTTCCCAATCGGATCCACTCCATGACAGCACCCAGTTACCCTCACGAGATGTAACGGGGCAGATGTCTCAAATGGACTCACCCTTTGAAAATACCCACTTGCCCCCATTTAGTGCGCCTAGCCAGTTGCCCCTGTCTCAAACAGACTCACCCCTGGAACCTACCCAGTTGCCCCGATGTGATGTCACTACACCACATAAGCCTGCTGACCCTCCCCTCCCAGCTGTGCCCTGCGCCCCCCCTCGGTACGGGGAGGGTGACCTGGACTCGGGGTTGCCCCTGGACGCTAGCCCCTCCGGTTTCGGGGACGAGCTTTCCCGTCTCCGTGCTGTGTTCGACGCTCTGGACCGCGATAAAGATGGCTTTGTGAAGATGGAGGACTTTGTGCAGTTTGCTACTGTGTATGGAGCAGAGCAGGTAAGAGAGAGGGAGGGAGACTTGCAGTTTCAATGGGACATAAATATACTGCAATATATAGTTTTGATAAGTATCACGCCAGCCAATTGTCCCAGGGATCCAAATTAGATTGTAAGCTTACCATCACAACTTCACAACTGATAGTGTGTAAAAATATATATATATATTTTGTGTGTGTATATATTTGTTGATATTTATATATGTATATAGTTGTTGATATATATCTGTATGTGTGTGCATAATTTTTTATATATGTATATATATATAAATATATATATACATATACACAAAAATACGTGCGTGTGTACGTAATTTTATATATATATATCACACACATTATACACATACGTATAATGCTTGTGTGTGTATATATATATATATATATATACAATATATATATATATATATAGAATTTCTTTATAAAAACGCTGACTTAATTTATATAAATACAGCTAAAACGCTGCATTAACCCATTCAGCACTGAAAGTGGCAGGGGACGCCGTTTGCATATGCGCGATGACAACAGGGCCTCGGTCAGGGATAGGGTGTCCTGGGTCTGTGGCAGTGAAGAGGTTAACCCCCACCCCTTTCCTGTGGGTATGGGTGTCCTGTGTATAATGCCCAGCAGGATTATGGGAGGTAACGAGAGCCGCTGGGAGCAGCTCTGGTTACCAGGCTATTGTATGTATGGCTGTCGTGCCACCCAGTAACCCCCCTCCTCTCGGTCAGTGGTTGTGCCAGTGTCCCTGTGTGGTGTGTGTACCAGTGAACAACACCCCAGAACATTGTCACGAGTAGGTGTGCATATGGCTGCCAGTGAGTATTTACCGCTTACAGGAACCACACTCCATGGGGCGTTAAAAAAACATCAATGTTTCTCAAAGATCAATGATCCGGTCCCCAGTGCCGGGCCTTTATCCGGGCCTTTATCCGGTCCCCAGTGCCGGGCCTTTATCCGGGCATTTATCCGGTCCCCAGTGCCGGGCCTTTATCCGGTCCCCAGTGCCGGGCCTTTCTCCGGTCCCCAGTGCCGGGCCTTTATCCGGTCCCCAGTGCCGGGCCTTTCTCCGGTCCCCAGTATCGGGCCTTTATCCGGTCCCCAGTGCCGGGCCTTTATCCGGTCCCCAGTGCCGGGCCTTTATCCGGTCCCCAGTGCCGGGCCTTTATCCGGTCCCCAGTGCTGGGCCTTTATCCGGTCCCCAGTGCCGGGCCTTTATCCGGTCCCCAGTGCCGGGCCTTTATCCGGTCCGCAGTGCCGGGCCTTTATCCGGTCCCCAGTGCCGGGCCTTTATCCGGACCTTTATCCGGTCCCCAGTGCCGGGCCTTTATCCGGGCCTTTATCCGGACCTTTATCCGGGCCTTTATCCGGGCCTTCAGAACCGAAACCGTGATCTATGACAATCATCCTTAATCTTCACGCAAATTCAGTGTGGCTTCCTGTACATGGGATTATACGTGTGTGTGTGTGTTTGTGTGTGTTTGTGTGTGTGTATGTGTGTTTATTTCCACCCGTCTCTGTTGTATAACACAGTGTTACAGTAAGGCAGGGGTTCTCAACTGCAGTCCTAGAGGGCCATCAACATGTCAGGTTTTTGGGATGTCCCTGCTTCAGCACAGGTGGCTCAATTTGAGCCACCTGTGCTGAAGCAGGGATATCCTTAACACCTGTCCTGTTGGGGGGTCTTGAGCACTGGAGGTGAGCAGCCCTGCTGTAAGGGGGGGGTATGTAAACACCATTGCTCCCGCGCTGTGTTACTTGCGACCCTTATTGCTAGGTTACTCCTGGCCTACTCTGTGGGACACGGCCACGTGCCACTGACAGGACTAGTTCAGTGACAAACAGCCGGACTCGATCAGTGACGGATGTCACTGACCCAGAGTGCCTTATTGCCCCAGCCTCCTGCTTACACCCCCCCGCCCTTATTGCTGATCCACTGCTTCAGTTAGCGGGGCCGGCGCAGTGTGTGAGCGTGGGAGGCTGTGACTCTGCGGGGCGGGGACTTCCTGTCCTATTGTCTGATTGTGTTTAATGTGCGTATTGTGTTATAATTCCCTGTCCTGTCTCTTCTGTAAAGCGCCGGGTACACTGTGTGTGCGATATACATAACGATACACATACATCTCTCGTCTTACATGAGGGAACAGCACAGTTGCATTGTGGGAAGCGCTGTTGATGACACACTTTGCCACCTTGTGGCCTACATCTTTATTATCATCACATAGATCACAGACACATTACAGAACAATGCTAATCCTCTGTAACATACCTCGCTGAGCAGCGTTTTACAGCTAGACTGGCGCCCCGGGGCTGCATGGCGCTTCTGTAATGCCCAGCAGGATTATGGGAGGTAACGACAGCCCACTGGAGCAGCCAGGCTATTGTATGGCTGTGTCGTGTCACCCAGTATCCCCCCCTCATCTGTCAGTGGTTGTGCCGGTGTCCCCTGTGTAACATTGGGTAGGACTGTTCCATTAGGTGGACCGAGGGGAGTTGGCGATAGAGCCGTGAGACTGCAGTGATGCTGGTAATAAGTCACTTCAGGTGCAGAAGCGCCGTGCAGCCCCGGGGCGCTAGTGACGTCTACATGGAAAATGCTCCTCAGCTAATTATGTTACAGAGGATTGTCATTGTTTTGTAATTTGTCTGTCATCTATTAAAGTGTCACCGGCAGCGGGTCAGGTTTTCAGGATATCCCTGCTTCAGCACAGGTAGTGCAGTCATTTATTGAGCCACCTGTACTGAAGCAGGGATATCCTGAAAACATGACCTGCGTCGAAGGGTTAATGCTGCATTTACTCTGTGCGGGGGCGGAAAGGGTTAGATTCCGGCGGGCCCCCGGGGAAAGAGTTAACAGGAGATTCTCTGCAAGACGGGAGAGGGTTAATCCCAGCGGGCCTCCGGGAGGGAAAGGGTTATTCCCCGCAGTGCCGTGCGTGCCTCCGGGAGAGGGAAGGGTTAACGCAATGACGCTGTGGCGATCCCGGGAAGGAAAGGGTTCATCCCTGCGGCGCTCTGCGTTCCTCCGGGAGAGGGAAAGGCTTCCTGGAGTGCCGAAGGGTTTTGTCCGATACAAAATGGCCGCCGGTTTAGGGCTCCCTCAGGCAACCAATCGGAAGAGGTGACATCATCGGGAGATGACGTCGCGGCTTTCTGTCGGTGACCCCCCCCCATGCGGCAAATGACCCCAAAACATGTAAATCCCCTTTTGCCAGTGGGGGTCCACCTGTCAACTCCGAGGGACACACCCCCCCCCCCTCCTCCCCCCCCCCCTCTCTCTGGTTCAGGTAAGGTTATCGTGTAACACCACACGTCATCCATGTTGCTTTCCCGTTTCCCGGCAGGTAAAGGAACTCACCGGTTACCTGGATCCGGCCGGTTTGGGCGTCATAAACTTCCGGGATTTTTATCGGGGCATCTCCGAAATCCAGAATGAAGGTGAGCGCAATTAACGCCTCAGGTGCCAGCCACGTTGCAGGCCCCTAAACGATTCAAATATATTGTACTATATGTTGCTGGGGGGTTTATAAAATGGCGCAATCCCACTACACTGATAGTAATGTTTAATAGGTTCAAGATAGGTGAATTACACCATGTGACCCACCCCCACAAAAAAAGAGTCTCCATAGTAACCGAAGGTGGGTTTTTACGATCTTTACTTGATCTCTTTTTCTGGCGGTGAGACTGTTTGATATACAGGCAGATGGTCAATCTCCATTTTGTTTTATGGTTGTTTTTTTCGTGTTAACTGATGATGCTGTCAAACATGTCAAGTCCCCCCTCCCCCTTATGGTGCCTGATCCGTGGGGTCCCCTGAAGCTGACTGCAGCCCCCCGACCTCAGAGATCCCCCCTGGTTTCCGAGATATTAACAGTTTTTGTGTCTATTGTTGACACAAAACTACAAAGATGGCCGCCACGGACCAGTAGACTAATAGAAAGTCACACGGCATCCCCTGACATCACTTCCCTTGATGATGTCACAGCTTGCTATTGGTCGCCAGAGTGAGGCTGACCCCGGTGACCATATTGTTTGGTGCGACAAAACTAATTATGTCTCCGGAATCGTGGGGACCCCAGAGGTCGGGTCACCATGGATAATCTCAGTGGGACCCCTTTTTTTTCCCCAGGGTGGGAAGCAGAGGGTCACTGAAGCCTAACTGTGCTAATTTCAGCTCTGGTGACCGCCTAACTCCTGAGATACTTTCCAGTAAAAGTAGCGCGTTGCAGTTCCGTGCAGGGGAAACAAAATGGCTGCTTAAATCTCCCTCGTCATGAGGGCCAATAGGAAGCCGCAGCATTGTCCATCGTGGCTTCTTATTGGCTCGCGTGATGGGGGAGGCTTTTAAATACCAGAAAGTACTGGCGCTACTGTTACCGGTCAGCATCTTGGGAGAACCGGGGCGTCCCCAGACTTGAAGACACTGAGGTTCAACTCCGGTGGGGGACCCCCCCCCCCCTCCCCATCCTGGTAAATTAAAAAAAAATTACACGAGATGGTGTTGTGCGCTCCTGTCACCGGCGGCAGAGCAATCACCTGACTGTGTCGGAGAAGGGAACGCGTGACTGCGAGTGCTGGAGGGGCTGACACTCAAAGGGTTAATGGAGAATTTATTTTTAATTATTCGGACTCCATTGAAATCTCTGACGCTGATACTGAAAATCAGTGTGAGGATTGACCCTCCAACTAGCAGGATGACCCCCCCCCTACTGGAGAGACTGAACCCCCCCAACTGGTTTGAGACTGCCCCCCCCCAACTGGCGAGACTGACCCTCCCCCCCAAGGTGAGACTGAGACCCCCCCCCAACTGGCGAGACTGCCCCCCCCCCAACTGGCGAGACTGCCCCCCCCCCCTCTGGCGAGATTGCCCACCCCCTCTGCGAGATTGCCCACCCCAACTGGGAGAAGGGCCCACTCAACTGGGAGACGCTCCCCCCAACTGGCGAGACTGCCCCCACCCCCCAAAGGTGAGACTGGCAGAAAATGAGCGGGAGTTGACACGTACCAGGCAATAGATGACAATAAATGGTTTCAAAGGAAGCCAATTACACCCAGATTAATTTTGAGCGCAGTATGCCCATTTTAACGGGTAGCGGGCTCTTATGATGTGCTAGGTATGTAATAGGCACCTGTAGGTTTTCTTTAGGGGCATATCGGAGCGCCTCCACGTCCATAGCTGGTTTTGATCACGTGATCGCTCCTGGAGTAAAGAATGTCACCAGAAATGAAAGAAAAATAATACAATTCAGATATCCTGCTGGTCTTATCATAACCACCTGTCAGGCTTCACGATGGCAGTTAGGCCCGATGTGGTTGCTATGATACCAGAGCTTATAGGTACAGGCAGGGCTATTGGGACATTGCTAGGGTTGGGATGTAATGATGCGTGTCATTTTACAGTCTGATTTAGTTGTCTTAAAGGGGTCAGTCCCTCCTAGGAGCAAAGTGTACTAATGGCAGTGACATGGTTAAGGGGTCAGTCCCTCCTAGGGGCAAAGTGTACTAATGGCAGTGACATGGTTAAGGGGTCAGTCCCTCCTAGGGGCAAAGTGTACTAATGGCAGTGACATGGTTAAGGGGTCAGTCCCTCCTAGGGGCAAAGTGTACTAATGGCAGTGACATGGTTAAGGGCTCAGTCCCTCCTAGGGGCAAAGTGTACTAATGGCAGTGACATGGTTAAGGGGTCATTCCCACCTAGGAGCAAAGTGTACTAATGGCAGTGACACGGTTAAGGGGTCCGTTCCTCCTAGGGGCAAAGTGTGCTAATGGCAGTGACATGGTTAAGGGGTCAGTCCCTCTTAGGGGCAAAGTGTACTAATGGCAGTGACATGTTTAAGGGGTCAGTCCCTCCTAGGAGCAAAGTGTACTAATGGCAGTGACATGGTTAAGGGCTCAGTCCCTCCTAGGGGCAAAGTGTACTAATGGCAGTGACATGGTTAAGGGCTCAGTCCCTAAAAAGAGCAAAGTATACTAATGGCCGTGACATGTTTAGGTTTGTTGGGAGAAGTCAGCTAGACTTCATTTCTTTGCGGGGTTGTTTTCTGGCCGGGTATGTGGGATCGCACCTTCTCCCGTCCTTACCTGTTTGAGTCGCCGCACTTCGTGCTCCAGTTCGGCCTCCCGCGCGCGGCTGTGGTATTCCTGTAGGGCGGCGCTGTTCCCTCTCCCCAACCGATGCTCCATCTCCAACCGCAGCAGCTGCATCTGCTCCAGCTCACGGCGTAGCTCCTCGATAACCTGGGGGAGGGGTGAGGGGGTGTGAGAGACCACCCCAGCAGCGTGGCAGCGGAGTTTTGTGCTGCTGCGTTTCCGTGGGACCTCAGGCACAGTCTGTGTTCCCCCCCATGTCCGATGTCCGCTGACTCTGCGTGGCCTGAGGTGGAAACTCACTTTCTGTTTCCGAGTCTGATATTTGCTCTGCCACTGACTGTGTGACCTCTGACCCTGCTACTGACTGTGTGACCGGAGCCGGCAAAGTCCCGAAAATCCTGGCAAAGTCTAGGCAATAGAATAAGGTGGCAAACGGGCTGCAAACAAGTATATCAATAAAATCTGGTTTGAATACCAGTAAAAAATCCTCCCAGTATATATATGAGTTAGTACCACTTAGCTGCTTAAGAGCAGACTTATAAGGTCACTATAGTATTGCAGAGCCAGAACACCACAATGTGGGGCACGCAGGCTGCTGATGATTGCCTACAATTGTTTTCATATGTTTTGCAAGAGCAGAAGCCTTTACCTGTTTGAGAATAGAATTATCATGGACACTATAGTAAGCACGGGATAAACAAATCACATTGCGGGGTAGATTGGCTGTGCTGCAGGGAGTAACTGCAGGGAGAGTCAGAATACCAGAGGCAGTTACTCTTTGCTCCATTTGCTAGATCAGCATCTTGTGCAAAGAGTTTTGCAGCAAGCTAGTGCAGTTGGTAAGGGTTACCTTTTAGAACAAAACAATGGATGGCGCTCTTAACACTCCCTCATAAGCTGCCAGTTAAAAATATAAATATAAGTGCTATTTCAGTTACCAAATGAACAAGTGTAAATGGGACTTGAATCTACAACACTAACATAGGACAAGAAGTGTTTAAGAAGTAAACTAAGAGGCAAATGCCTCCACTCAACCCTTAAAAAGCCTGTTCCAAGGGTCTTGCCAAACGATTCTCTCCAAAACATAAGGGGATCGGTGGTGAATACCATGCAAAAGAGAAAAATTCACATAGTGCAATAATATTGTGTAAAGAAAAATTAAGTGAAAAAACTTCCAAAATGTCTACTCACAATGGAGCAAATAATCAAAGCAGTATCCCAATCCGTGGCAATGATGTCTCCCTCTTGGGTGTGATGTTAGGTGGTCTCAGTGGATCTCAGAAAGAGAAAACAGACCATGGTGGAGATAGAAAGTACAAATGTAGTTTATATAATAGCTTTTACAAATCAAGGCTTACACATTAGTGATGTACAGAAGGCATAGGAGGAAAGACAGTGTCTCAGTGTGTCTGGTGAGTCGCGATCTCACCACTTCCTCGTTAGTCTGTGCATCCGCATCCGTCACTTCTGCCTGCATCTCTTCTGGTTCCAGTTTCTCGGCTGTGAGGACATTGGAGGATGGCCCGCTCTCTACTCTGCAAATCGCACTGCTGAGCTAAGAACACTCTACGCGTTTCGCTGTTCCAATGACAGCTTACTGCTGAGGAACTCCTCCTGGGAGTCCCTATTCCAGGACTTTGAACAGGTTTGTTCAAAGCCCAGAAGGGTCTCTGCAAAGGCCCTAGCCAACATAAGCTGCTTGATGCAGCATCCAGAAGTTTAATTTAATGTTCCTCTGTTGTTTTGGCAAAAGGGTTTAACTAAATAACCAAGTAATTATTATTATTGAAGTATTTAAACTTTATACTTATTACCATATATGTTTTGTCAATTGGATGTAGTATTGGTCACCCCTGTCTTTTGTTGTATACATTTGCCACGCCCAGTAGCACTCTTTTTTTAAATAAATATATATTCATGATGTGGTGGGTGTAGGAGTTTGAGCTAGCTGGGAATGTGTGTTAATCAATTTCTGACTGGTATCAGTTGTATGGAGGTAGGTAGCATCTCCCCCCAGAGCTCACTCCTGCTCAACTTTTTAACTTGGGAGGTCTTTTCACTTTGCTGCAACAACAGGACCTACTATGGTTCTTTCCCCTCATACAGAGGTAAAGGGAAGGGTTCACAGTGTAATGTAGGTCCTGCATTTTTGGTTGTACCTTGACGTTTGGTATGCAGGCCTACGACGCTTTGGCCAAAGGGTTTAACTAAATAACCAAGTGTAACGGGTATTCCCTTTAGTATGACCCACCCAATCTAATATTGGCCCCTGTGGTCTAACCAGTCCCCATTACATGGTCGTGTCTGGTGGTGCACTTGTAGGCAACAGGACTGTCACGGTGACTTTATGGCAGGCTGTAATTTACACAAAATATATATAAATATATATATACCTGGGTCTGAACTGGGACGAGACTTAGATATGATAAAATGTAATTTATTCCTTGATAAAGGTGAACACAAAAAATGTACAAATAACAGCAAAATATAGGCACTTACTTAAAGATGGCAATGATGAAAACAGTCCCATCTGGACTGGCAGTCATACAGCAAAACCGGCATCATCCCAAGACCTTGCATAAAGACACAGGCCTGATGACATGCAGACATGAAGACATGAAGACAATACATGAAGACAATACATGAAGACAATGGGTAAAGGGTGGCTCTGACTTATATATCATTTTAACCCTTCTTTCCTAGTCACGGCGCCGAGCCGTCTAGCAAAAGTCCCTTTGAAGCTTTTGAAGCTGATTTTGGACTTCCATTGTTTCGTGTGAAATGTCACACTTAAACTGGTCAGTTCCTTTGGTCAGTTGGGCCAAGCATAAGTAATTAAGGATTTAGCCTTTGATCCCCAGGTTTTTGTAAATTCCAGCAGGATGTGTTTCCTGCTTATTACCATATCTGCTGTAAATACCTACCTAACTTCATAACTTCAGTTCAAATTTACTTACAGGCAGGCGAGTCATATTAATACATTCCGTCACATCTGACGCTCCCAGAGAGACCAAACATTACAGTGTAATATTAAAATTAAGAGAGATATTAATATCTGGCCCTTAGTAGCTGGTAGATCTCAAGTGTTTAGACTTATCAGGTGGGGCTAAATCCCACGAACACACATATGTAACTCTTAGCATGTTCGGCCAAGGACATCTCATAATATTCTTATATTTAATAAGGTCACTAATCCTGATGTCCTCTTTGGGTAGCCCCACCCTTGCCCCCATCAATAAAACCTTTGAAGCAGGGAGGACATTTGTTACCTGGGTTCAGATTACTCTGGCAGGATACCTTTTGCTGTAAGGTGTGAGTTATAATGCTCACCCCCACTCTAGCTTCCTGCAAACAGGTATTAACATACTGTACACTAAAAAACCCTTCTGCTTTTCACATTCAACTTCAATTAAGCCTTTTGAAGTCTAGATTTCCTGAAAAGACACAATACAGTGGTATTTTCTTAAACTGTAGCTTATTAACCCCTTAATCCCCAGTGTGTGTGGTGCAGACACCGATATAACAATACAACATGGGGGAACGGGAATATATATTTAGACGGCTGAAAAATGGAGCATGAAAAGGCGGGAAAAAGGGAACAACTGGCTATAATCGCTATTTTACCAGAGCTCTTTCCCTCCCGCAGCAACCCTAGGGTATGTGTGAGTGCCAACACCAGGATAACACAATACAGTTACACAGGGGAATAAGCATTTTCATGTCATAACAAGGGTTGAATCACATTTCTGGACCTCAGCCCAGTTAACCCCTGGTCTCCCTGGCGAGGTTAGAGGGTGGCCAATTGGGGGTGAACCCCTGTACTCCCGGGCCAAATCCTCCCCATCGTCACAGGGGTCAGTCCCTCCTAGGGGCAAAGTGTACTAATGGCAGTGACATGGTTAAGGGCTCAGTCCCTCCTAGGGGCAAAGTGTACTAATGGCAGTGACATGGTTAATTGGTCAGTCCCTCCTAGGGGCAAAGTGTACTAATGGCAGTGACATGTTTAAGGGGTCAGTCCCTCCTAGGGGCAAAGTGTACTAATGGCAGTGACATGGTTAAGGGGTCAGTCCCTCCTACGGGCAAAGTGTACTAATGGCAGTCACATGTTACTCCTATAACTTATTTGATCTTTAACTTTTCATGCAACGTCTTCATACTTAATGTATAACGCTGTTCTCCTATGTAACTATGTATTTGTAATCATGTATCTGTCATTATAACTCTGTGCCCAGGACATACTGTACCTGAAAACGAGAGGTAACTCTCAATGCATTACTTCCTGGTAACACATTTGATAAATAAATGAAATTAATACATGTTTAAGGGATCAGTCCCTCTTTATTCCTTTTTAACCCAAATCTGACACCTATTAGTATTTGTGAATCATTATTTAGAGTTATTATATAAACATGGTGAGTGGACACACGGGAGGGGTGTGGTTGCCTCTGGCGGTTCCCTTTTGTCCAACTAGAGTTTGCACAGGAAAAGCCATCTCTCCCCTTCCCCTAGCCTTTCTGATAAGGACAGGGTGGGTTAAAGCTAAAGAACCCCCCCAACCCCCTGTTCAGAGACCCCCAAAGACATCATACACCTTTGTGAGTTTGGCAGCAGAAGATAGGAAGGGTTAGTGGCTTAATTTGGGATTTATTTGGATTTTAATATCACTTTTGTCACTATGTTTATCACCTTACATATTGTTGGAAATATTTGCTATTATGACTAATGTTCACCAATACTGTACTTATTATTAGCACTAATATGAACGCGCCTCTTTCTCTTCTTAAGAGGTTTAACGCCCCACTTATATTATTATCCGAAGTATAATGTTTAAGTCTTTAATTCAAGGGTTAGGGCAACTCCAGTCCTCAAGGGCCACCAACAGGTCTGGTTGAGCCACCTGTGCTGAAGCAGGGATATCCTGAAAACCTGTCCTGTTGGTGGCCCTTGAGGACTGGGGTTGCCCACCCCTGGTTTAAATGAATGTAAAATGACATTAGAGTACGCGTGTGGCCTTTCTCCTCAATGTTCTCCGATTTGGCCCCTTTGGAGAACCAGGTGAAGACCCCAGCTGTAGGCCGAGCGCCATTTTATTAACCCATCTTTGCACATTGTCCAATGTATCTCCGCCATCCCGGAGGTCCGGGCTCTGGAATTGAACACGCAGGGCTGTAGGCGTGTCCCATATCCCTCCCGTTACAGCAGCTCTGCCCAATAAATCCCAAATCCCTCTCCGTCACACCCTCGCTCAACCACACATTAAAGTCTTTGGTGTGATGTGTCCTGCCTTCCCCGGCCCTGTATACTGGCAATACCTCTGAGAAAGAGCCGCTGGGGACACTACCTGTACAGGTGTCCAGTATTGAACCGGTCTGTCCTGTATTTGAAACCTCTGTCCACTAAAAGATAAGAGGTAATACTGGACATGTATGTATCCGGTATTACCTCTCTGGACATGTATGTGTCCGGTATTACCTTCGGACATGTAGTGTGTCTCGGTATTACCTCTCTGGACATGTATGTGTCTCCGGTTACTTAACTCTCTCGGAGACATGTATGTGTCTCGGTATTACGCTCTCTGGAAATGTCTGTGTCCCGGTATTACTCTCTGGACATGTCTGTGTCGGGTATTACCTCTCTGGACATGTGTGTAGGTATTACTCTCTGGACATGTATGTCCGGTTCTCCTGGATCATGTATGTCCTTCTTTGGACGTACTGTCCGATACTCTCTGGAATGTATGTGCCCGGGTATACCTCTCTGGAAATGTAATGGTTCCGGTAATCCGTGTCTCTGGAATGTATGTGTACTGGGTATTACCTCTCTGGAAGCCTGTATGTGCCCGTGTATTACCCCTCTCGGAGCATGTAGTGTCTGGTATTACCATCTCTGGACAGGTATGTGTTCCGGATTACCTCTCTGACATGTCCTGTCGGGTTTACTTCTGGACTTGTGCGGTATTACTTTGGACATGTATGTGTGGATTACATCTCTGGACATGTATGTGTCCGGTATTACCTCTCTGGACATGTATGTTTCCGGTATTACCTCTCTGGACATGTATGTGTCCGGTATTACCTCTCTGGACATGTATGTGTCCGGTATTACCTCTCTGGACATGTATGTGTGCGGTATTACCTCTCTGGACATGTATGTGTCCGGTATTACCTCTCTGGACATAGTGATTTGACCGGCTTGGGGGGCCGCGGGATTTCCCTGAACAGGGAGAGAGCAGGGCTGTTGCTAGGGGGATGCGCAGCTTCCTCCATCCTGATTGGCTGCATTACCCAGCAGCAGCCAATCAGGAGGATGTGTCAGAAGCCTGGTGGTGGGGCCAAGGAGAGGAGGAAACAGCATGGAGCGGTAAGAGGGGGTGGTGTGTGTGTGTGATTGTCTCGAGCGTGTCACACATTTAACCATTGTGTCCAATGGGGGGGAGGGGGTCCCTGATGGTAAGATGGAATTAAACCTGTCTCTGATCCCCCCTCCCTCCCCGTGCAGATTTGGACATGCAGCTGTATGACATGGGATACCCCACGGAAGAAGAGCCCCCCGCCTGCTCTGTGGATTTTGATGACTTTGCAGCATACGAGGTAAGGCCCAGTGTGCTGGGGAGTGGAGGGTGGAAGGGGTTAATAGGGCGATGCTCTGCAGGGTAAATCTTTGCTAGGAGGAGGTTCTATTTGCCTAAAGGGGCAGTTCCCCCTTCCCCCACATAGAATTAATTATTATTAAAGCACTGATCTCTGGTCCCGATGCCTGAGGATGCCCCGGTTCCCCAGATAGGCCACATGACTACAAACATGGCCGCCAGACTACAAACATGGCCACCAGACTACAAACATGGCCGCCAGACTACAAACATGGCCGCCAGACTACAAACATGGCCACCAGACTACCAATAGAAAGCTGCAATGTCATCTCCTGAGTACGATGTGACTTTTTATGTTGGCTGCTGGGCCGACCTCTGACCCCGCTACCATTTTGTGTCCGATCGGCCGGCACATATTTTGCCCAGGGCTGAAATGGAGAAACTGGGGGCGTTGTGATCACATGACCGCTCCATCGATTGACCAGTCCCTGATGAGTCTTCTTCTGTTCCCCTGCCGGTCAGATCAGTGCCCCACAGCAACGCAGAAAACCAATGAAACAGCCATTTTCAGCTCTCCACCTCTCCACCTCTCCCTCCACCTCTCCCTCTCTCCCTCCACCTCTCCCTCTCCCCCTCCACCTCTCCTTCTCTCCCTCCACCACTCCCTCCACCTCTCCCCTTCCACCTCTCCCCCTCCACCTCTCCCTCTCTCCCTCCACCTCTTCCTCTCTCCCCACCTCCCCCTCACCTTTCCCATCCACCTCTCTTCCTCCCCCCCCTCTCTCCTCTCTCTCTCTCTCCTCTCCTCCACCTCCCCCCCCTCTCCCCCCCACCTCCCCCTCACTTTTTTCCCTCCACCTCTCCATCCTAATGGTGGGCAGTGTGGGGGTCAGTCTGAATGGGTCTGGAGTCCCTTCTGTGTCACCCTGCTGTGACAGGGACATCCTGGCTCAGCTACAGGTTGCTGCCGTCTGTGTCACTAAAGTCATCGCCAGCATCAGGAGACTGAAGGTCAATTGTCTACAGCAGGGGCGGCCAACTCCAGGCCTCAAGGGCCACCACTGGGTGAGGATTTCAGGATATCCCTGCTTCAGCACTGGTGGCTCAATCAGTGGCTCAGCCTTTGACTGCATCACTTGTGCTGAAGCAGGGATATCCTGAAAACCTGACCAGTTGGTGGCCCTTGAGGGCTGGAGTTGGCCACTCCTGGTCTACATACTCATTGACACTTGGGACCCTTTTCTGCCACGGTCTGCCACGTTGGGAGGGCCAGACTGCATTGTGGTTGGCTCTTTTTCTTTGCTCTGTGTCACTATTTCAAGCTGCAATGGGCAAGACAGGGGTCAGAGGTCAGGTGCCACTGTGCCACCATAGATAGGCTCTAGGTCCACCTCGGTCACCTCACAGTGAGAGGCTCCGGTCACTCTAAGTACCCAGGACCGTTGCTGCCCTCTGCTGTGCAGAAGTGGGATTTCTTCTGTGAATGCCAAGGTGCGTAACAGTGCCCCAGCGAAGGGTTAAATGCGAGGTGTTCTTCGGGCCGGTTGATTTCCGGCGCGATGCTTTGCATGCGAGCAGGGACCGGGCGAATGCGGTGAGATTCACGGAGCGCTTCACATTTTCGCAAATGCTGATATTTGCGCCAACGATATTCGCAATTTTTATTCGCGGCCAAAATTCTGCCCGTGTTTTTTCTGTCCAAATCACTGATTTCACAAAATGTTTTTGAATATTACACACACACACACACACACACACACACACACA
>CM071578.1:1211753-1238901 GCA_036426205.1 Ascaphus truei | reverse complement strand
GCATCTTATGGCGAGAGATAGCCGTGCATCTTATGGCGAGAGATAGCCGTGCATCTTATGGCGAGAGATGAGAAGGGTGAGAGATAACTGTTAGCGTGTCACTGTGTCACCCTGCAAGGGGAGGGACAGACTCAGCGTGTCACTGTGTCACCCTGCAAGGGGAGGGACAGACTCGGTGTGTCACTGTGTCACACTGCAAGGGGAGGGACAGACTGTCACCCTGCAAGGGGGGGGGGCAGACTCGGCGTGTCACTGTGTCACCCTGTAAGGGGAGGGACAGACTCGGCGTGTCACTGTGTCACCCTGCATTGAGACATAGATCCCACCTCCTGCGTGAGGGACAGACTCGGTGACCCATCGCTCCCTTCTCTTCCTCTGTCACTTTTGTCACCCTACTACAGGTGGGGCAGACGCCACGAGTCGCAGTTCCTTGCAGTGGGCGAGAGCGACTCGGTGGTGTCCAGGTCCCCTCTGTGTCACCGTCACCGCTTATTAACAAGGGTCAATCATTAATCCCGGCCCTGCTAATTATTCTGCAGGCGAACGCCACACTGCAATCACGCTCTTAACGAGGTCTCGGGCGTTGCAAGGGTTTAACGGGGCGCGATCTGCGCGGGGGGGTCGGCGGGCACGGGGGTTAATGACGAGCCGCTCTCCCCAGGTGACAGACAGCGCCTACGTGGGCTCCGAGAGCGCGTACAGCGAGTGCGAGACCTTCACAGACGAGGACACGGGAGCGCTGGCGGCCACGGAGGAGACCGAGGGGGAGAGCCCCCGGCTGCAGCCGCCCGGATCGTGAGTACTCGTGTATCCTCCGCCCGGGGAACACACCGTGTGTCTGTGAGACGGTGCTACCGCGTTCTAACCCAGCGGTATGTCTGTGAGACGGTGCTACCGCGTTCTAACCCAGCGGTGTGTCTGTGAGACGGTGCTACCGTGAGGGAAGTGTTGGCCGGAGCAATGGTCTGTGGCTCTCCTGACGGGCGATGTTTGCGTTTCCCCAGTGGTGCCCCCTCGTCGAAGCGCCACCTCCTGGCGCCCCCTCTGCACCCAACCCCGGGCGGGGTATACTGCAGCCAGTGCCACAAACACGTCAACCGGCTGGAGGACCTGTCCACCCGCCTCCAATACTTGGAGATGGATAGGTACCACTTGGCGTGGCCCTGTGCCACACTGCATGTCCTTCACCCGCTGGGGGGCAGGGAGAGGCGCTCCCCGTGTCACCCGCTTATACATGAGCACACTGACACCATGTTCTCTCTCAGGTGGACTTGCAATGCATTCTTGTCATTATAGCCCGGATCGCTCTCTTTAAATTCTGTATGTGCAATGCATTCTGGGACCTGTAGTACTTGCTAATCTCTACACGTCTCGCATTTGCAATGCATTCTGGGCCCCGTAGTTCCGATCTCGACGCGTCTCGCATTTGCAATGCATTCTGGGCCCCGTAGTCCCGGTGTCGACGCGTCTCGCATTTGCAATGCATTCTGGGCCCTGATCTCCACATAACGGAAGTCTGACGTTCCACGGTCTAGCTCCTCAGATACAGAAAAGGGGTCTGGGCTGCGCCTCTCTCTGTCCCAGGTTGCATGTGGGGTCCCATTTCATGCTCCATACATCCCCGTGTGTCACAGCCATTTCCTGCACGTACTGTTACAACTCGGGCCGTAGTAACCCTACGTTCCCCTGGGGTGTGGGTCCGTTATAAGGGTCCGTGCAGGGTTGGCGGAGAGATATGGGGGTTAGGGGGAGACTTGCACTGCCGCTGCCTGCCTGGTATATCTGTGCTGTGTATTAAGTCTCTAATGTACAGCAGATACAGACACCTCCCGCGTCTCGCTGCGGTCCTGAGCCCTATATCTTCTGTCTGAGTGTCTCCTCTTCATAAGACAGGACGCTCCAGCAGTGTCTGCTTTGCACATTGGGTGACCTGGGAGTGCATGCTGGGAGTGGGTCACCTCTTCATTGCCAAGGCACCGCTGGCCCTTCTGGTAGAAAAAGGGTTAAAGGGTTGTGATCTTGGAATGTTATGAATAGATATGTGTGAAACACGCACACGGTGCTCTTTCTCCCCCTTCGCTCTCCCCCTTTTCTCTCTCTCACTCCCCTCCTTCCCTCTCCTTCTTTCTCACCCCCCTTCTCTCTCTCTCACCCCCCTCCTCCCTCACCCCCTCCCCCTCCTCTTTCTTCCCCCTCCTCTTTCTTCCCCCTCCCCTCTCTCTCTCCCCTTCTCTCTCTCTCCCCCCTCTTCCTTATTCTCTCTCCCTCCTCCCCCTTCTCTCTCCCCCCCTCTCCCTTACTCTCTCTCCTTACCCCTCCCTCGCTCTTTCATTCACATTTTTTCTTTCTGTCCCCTGCAGCCCTGACAAGAGGACTTCCACCAGAAAGGAGGCGCGGTGAGTCCACAGAGCGATGCTCTGCACATCGTTAGAAGGGCAAGGAAGTAAGAGCGATGCTCTGCGGAACATTAGTCGGGCAAGGGATTAAGAGCGATGCTCTGCCCATTGTTAGAAGGGCACATAATTAATAGAGGGATGGTCTGCAGATTGCTGGAAGGGCAAAGGACTAATAGAGGGATGTTCTGCAGATAGGTGAAAGAGATTGATAGAGCGATGCTCTGCGCATCATAAGAAGGGCAAGGGATTGATAGAACGCGGCTCTGCAGATCGCTAGAAGGGCAAAGGATTCATAGAGCGATGCTCTGCAAGCTTCTTGTTTGGAAGGGGTTAATGGCGGAATGCTCTGCAGATGCTCTAACCGTCTCTGCCGGTCTGCAGGAGGTTGCACCACAGCAGCTTGCTGGGGGAAGAGTCCGTGGAGCCGCACCCCCCAGATATGGCTTGTGACGACACAGACCTCACTGATAAGGTACCCTGAAGCTATTTTGGGAGAGGTTATTGGGAGTATGGTGGGAGCTGGCTGTATGGAGCAGGCAGAGGAGCAGTTGCTGACCCCAACGCATTTCTCTTGTCTGACCATGTACGCAGCATTCACTTTTCCTTTTGTAGGCCCTATCCCTAAGAGTTTACAATCTTATGTTGGCGTCTGGGGCACAGGGTGATAACGTGACTTGCCCAATGTCACCAGGAGAGGCGGACACTGGGGTTCACCCACCTCAACGAGACTTTACCAGCAAGCCCCCCACCCATATCACCCTTTTGGGTCAAGGTCACCAGGAGTAAGCTGGGGTGGGTGATGCTATGTGCAGTGTGATGTCATGTGCAGGGTGATGTCACAGTACATGCTGCTAGTTAAGCCCCTGGGGCTTCAGTCTGCAGAGAGAGAGGCAGAGGACAGGCAGCAAAAGTCAGGAGCCGAGCAGAAGACCTTCTAACACACGGGCTTCCTGCACCAACAACAACACCCTCTTCTTTGCTCTGTGATCAGCACCCCCGCCCTCTCTCTCTAACACCTCCACGCTTACCTGGCAGGTGCTGTACCTGGAGCAGCGGGTGACTGAGCTGGAAAGAGACGCCTCCACCACCGGGGAGCAACAGAACCGTCTCAGACAGGAAAACCTGCAGCTCTTGCATAGGTGAGAGCGTAGACCTCTAAGGCTGGACAGCTTGACCTGGATCTTCCACGGCTGGGGAAGCTTGGCTTTGGCACTCTCGGTTGGTCAGTTTATACTGGGATCCTCTGTGGCTGGACAGCTTAGCCTGGCATCTTTAAAGCTGGACAGCTTGGCCCGGCTCCTTTAGGGCTGGTCAGCATATGCTTTGGCCACCTGGCTGGCCATATCTTTCTGGTCCTCTAGGGCTGGACTTTGTGCCCGGTTGAACCTGTAGGACACATTAGTTACAACGGTCACGCCTCTTCCATGACTGCAACGGTCCAGGTACACCAAGGCCCCGTACCTCTAGGACTTTAGGACTAGACCTCTGGGAGGAAGGGTATATAACCGTTCAGGTTGGGAGCGGGCACCCAGCGAGGGATTATGCATAATGATGGGCAGGCCCCGCCCTGACGCTGAAGGGCTAAGACTGAAGTGGCTAAGACTGAAGTGGCTTTGCGTGTTGGGTGACCACTGACTGTTGACGCGTATACCAGCGTCGGCAGGGTGCACGCGCTGGAAGAGCAGCTGAAAGATCAGGAGCTGCAGTCGGACGAGGTACAGAGCGAGGAGACACGGAAACATCGAGACGAACTGCGCAAGATGGACCGGGACAGCGGGTACCGCCTGAGCAGTCTGCAGGCGAGGTAACCCCACCCGTAGGCTGGAGTTGGTTGCTTGGTATTGGCACCTCTAGGGCTGGATGGTTGGGGGCTGACACCTCTTGGAAAGGACAGTTGGGACTGACACTCTAGAGCAGGATGGTTGGGAGTGGCACCTCTAGGGCTGGACGGGTGGGACTGGCACCTCTGGGCTGACGTGGACTGGCACTCTAGGCGACGTGTACGGACTGACTCTAGGGCTGGAAGGTTGGGAGTGCACCTCTAGGGCTGGGAGGTTGGGCATTGTGCACCTCTAGGGGTGGAAGGTTGGGAAGTGCACCTCTAGGGCTGGACGGGTGTGACTGGCACTTGGGGCGGACGGGGACTGGCACCTCTAGGCTGGACGGTGGGACTTAGGCACCATTAGGGCTGGACGGTTGGAGTGGCACCTCTAGGGCTGGGGGGTTGGGATGGCACTCTAGGGCTGGTGAGTTGGGAGTCGGCACCTCTAGGGCTGGAAGGTTGTGGAGCTAGGCACCTCTAGGGCTGGAGGGGAGCGCACCTCTAGGGCTGGAAGGTTGGGAGCGGCACCTCTAAGGCTGGACGGTTGGAGGCGGCACCTCTAGGGCTGGAAGGTTGGGGGACTGCTGGCCGCCTCAATGGTTGGCACGTGCACCGAGAGGGCTGGTCACTTTTTGGGTACCTGTAGGCCTGGTCACATGGGCCTTGCACGTCTTTTAAGGCGGTCATTGGGGCCGGGTCACTTTTAGGGGGGCGGCTAGTTGAGTCGGCCACTTTCACATTATCTACGTGCAGCACCTCTGTGGCCGATCCCGTCACTCTCCTTACACCCTCCGCCCTCCCTGTATCTCAGGGTGGAAGAACTGTGTGAAAAAGAGAACACAAACTGCGGGCGCAGCTGCCGAACATGAAGGCATTAACCCGAGACGGATGGCGTGAGCTAAAATCATGCAGTGACATATATAACATGCCATGCTAGCCCCTCTGGCAGCGACGGGGTTAATCCCAGTGTAGTTAAGGTGTCGTATCATAGTGTTTTAAATTAGCTGTTTGGGGTGATATTGCCATGAAAAAAGGCGTTTGTAACATGAGACTTATCTGCCTTTCTCTCTCGTCTGTGTGTCTTTCTGCCTTATCATTTTCGCTTCTCTCTGTGTATCTGTATTCCTGTCTCCCCTTTCTTTATCCTCCCTTCACATAGCCCTGTGGTGTAACACGCACAGATAGGATGGATACATGGATGGGTGGGATGATGTCGAGTGATGTGCGGTTGGGTGGCGGGACAAGATGGTGTGAAAGGGTGGGTGGGGGATGGTGGAACGAACTGGGGCACTGGGGATGTGTTGGGATGGTGGATAGGATTTGGATGGGAGGTCAGTGGATTGGCGGTCGGATGTGATTAGGTGGCATGATGCGATAGAGTGGCTGGAGCGGGAATAGGATTTTGTGGCTCAGTTGGTCGGCTGAGTGGGCATGGAGATAGGATTTGTGATAGGCTGGATGGATGGGCAGGATTAGGATTGGTGGACGCATGGCATGGTGGGATGGATTGTTTCATCTAGATCAGTGGTTATGGCTGTAGGGATGTGGTGCTAGGATGGAGCGGTAGATGTGTGGATAGATCAGCAGTGGACATAGGCAAACAGGATTTTGGTGGATGATAGAGCGGTTAGATCGGTGGATAGGTCAGTGGATGGATAGATGGGCTGATAGGATCGGTGGATAGATCAGTGGAGCAAGATTGGCGGATCAGTCTTCAGTGGATGGATGATGGGGGGGCGTTGGATCGGTGGGATAGGATGGCATGGATAGGATATGGTGATGGTGCGGTAGGTGTTATGACAGATATGGGATAGGGTATGATGACTAGTGGGGATTGATCGGAATACGATGGGCGGATAGGTCAGTGGATGGATAGATGGGCGGTGGATCGGTGGAATAGGTCTGGTGGATGCAGCGGATAGATAGAGGGCGGATCAGATGATAGATGGCGATAGCATGGATAGAGCGGCTATAAGGAGGAATGGCGATAGGATGGCTGGATAGAGGAGGCTGGATAGGATGGAAGATGGCGATACGGTCGGGATGGTAATGCCGTATGGAGACTGGGCGGATGGACTGAAGTGGGCGGATAGGTCAGTGGATGGATAGATGGGCGGATAGGATGGCTAGATGGGCGGATAGGTGCAGGTCACGGATATGATGGCGGATAGGATGGCATAGCATGGGCGGGTTGGATCGTGGTAGGTCAGTGGAGGATAGATGGGCGGATTACGGATGGATAGATGGGCGTGCTAGATGGAGGATAGATGATGATGGGCGGATAGGATGGTAGACGGGCTGTATCAGGACTGGATCCAGATGGGCGGGCGTCACGAGCATCACTTTGCGCACTCACGGCTCTATCTTGGTTGGCTGTGGCAGGAGAAGGAAAAGCTGCAGAATCAGGTAGAGGATTTGCAGCATCAGCTGAGTGAAAATCATGACCTGAACCAGAAGCTGGGAGGGCGTCTGAACCAGGAGAAACACAAGCAACGAATGGAGAAGGAGCACTCCCAGGAGGTGAGCCTGACCCGCCCCTTCCTGTCTCTCTTACCCCGCCACTTCCTGTCTCACCCTACCCCTTCCTGGCTCTCTGACCCTACCCCTTCCTGGCTCTCTGACCCTACCCCTTCCTGGCTCTCTGACCCTGCCCCTTCCTGTCTCTCTGACCCAGCCCCTCCTGCATTGTCTCTCTGACCCCCGGCACTGCCTTGTCTCTACCTTCCTGTCTCACTGAACCCGCCCCTTCCTGTCTGACCCCCCCCATTCCTGTCGCCCCTACCCGCTCTCTGCCCCTTGCCCCTTCCGATCGACCCTACCCCTTCCTGGCTCTCTGACCCGCCCCTGCCTGTCTCTCTGAACCGCCCCTTCGGTCTGACCGGACACTTCCGGTTCTCGACCACGCCACTTCCTGTCTCACTGCCCCCGCCCCTTCCTGTTCACGCCCCTGCCCTTCCTGTTACAGACTCCGCCCTGCTGTTCACTGACCACCACCCGTCGCTGACCCCGCCCCTGCCTGTCTCATTGACCACGCCCATCTCTCTTAACCCGCCCTGCCTGTTTCTCTGACCCCGCCCCTGCCTATCGCTCTGCCCCTGCCCCTGCCTGTCGCTCTGCCCCTGCCTGTCGCTCTGCCCCTGCCGTCGCTCTGCCCCTGACCTGCCTGTCGCTCTGCCCCTGCCTTGCTGCTCTGCCCCCGCCCTGCTGTCGCTCTGCCCCCGCCCCTGCCTGTCGCTCATGACCCCGCACTGCCTGTCGCTGACCCCGCCCTGCCGTCGCTATGACCCCGCCCCTGCCTGGTCTCTATGCCCATGCTGTCTCTTGCCCCTGCCCCTCCCTTCCCGTTGCTTATGACCCCACCCATGCCTGTCGATCTTGCCCCTGCCCCTCCCTGCCTGTTGCTTGACCCCACCCCGTAGCTCTGCCCTGCCCGCACCGGCCGGTTGCTCTCTGACCCTGCCAATGGACTGGCGCTCTTGTCCTGCCCCTCTGATGTCGCTTCTGACCCCGACCCTGCCTGTCTCTCTGACCCAGCCCCTCCCTGCCTGTCGCTCGACCCGCCCCTGTCGCGCTCTGACCACGCCCCTGCCTGTCTCTATGACCCCGCCCCTGCCTGCGGTCGCTCTGACCCCTGCCCCTGCCTGTTCGCTCTTGACACTGCCCATGTGCGCTCTGACCCTGCCCTGCCTGTCGCTCTGACCCCGCCCTGGAATGTCGCTCTGACCCCCCCTGCTGTCTGACCCCGCCCATGCCGTCTCGCTGACCTGCCCTGCTGTCGCTCTGACCCTGCCCTGCCTGTCGCTCTCTGACCCTGCCCCTGCCTTCCCGTGATCTGACCCACCGTCGCTAGGGACCCTGCCCCTTCCCTGCCTGATGATCTGACCCTGCCCCTGACTGTCGCTCTGCTCCTGCCCCTGGACTGTCGCTCTGACCCCGCCCATTGCTGCTCTCTGACCCCGCCCCTCCCTGCCTGTCGCTCTGACCCCGCCCCTGTCTGTCGCTCTGACCCGCCACTGCCTGTCTTCTTCTCTTGACCCCGCCCTGCCTGTCGCTCTGACGCCCCTGCTGTCGCTCTGACCCTGCCCCTGCCTGTCGCTCTGACCCTGCCCCTGCCTGTCGCTCTGACCCCGCCCCTGACTGTCGCTCTGACCCCCCCTGCCTGTCTGACCCCGCCCCTGCCTGTCTCTCTGACCTGCCCCTCCTTCCGTTGCTATGACCTACCCCTGCCGTCGCTCTTGCCCCTGCCCACCCTGCCTCGCTCGACCCCGGCCCCTGCCTGGCGCTCTGACTCCGCCCCTGCCTGGCGCTTGACCCCGCCCCTGCCTGTCGCTCTGACCCCGCCCCTGCCTGTCGCTCTGACCCCGCCCCGGCCTGGTCGGCTCTGACCCCGCCCCTCCCTGCCTGTCTGAACCCCGCCCATGCCTGTCTCTCTGACCCGGCCCCTCCCTCCAGCACCCTCCTGCCCCTCCCTTCCCCTCCTTCCCGTTGCTCTGACCACCCCTGCCTGTCGCTTGCCCTGCCCCCTCCCTGCCTGTCGCTCTGACCCCGCCCCTGCCTGTCGCTCTGACCCTGCCCCTGCCTGTCGCTCTGACCCTGCCCCTGCCTTCCCGTTGCTCTGACCCCACCCCGTCGCTCTGCCCTCCCCTACCTGTCGCTCTGACCCTGCCCCTGCCTGTCGCTCGGACCTGCCCCTCGCCTCCCGTTGCTCTGACCCCACCCCGTCGCTCTGCCCTTCCCTACTGTCTCTCGACCCTGCCCCTGCTGTCGGCTTGACACCTGCCACTGCATGTCTCTCTGGACCATGCCCCTCCCTGGCCTGTCGTCTGACCCGCCCCTGTCTGTCGCTCGACCCAGCCCAGCCTGGCACTATGACCCCGCCCTGCCTGTCACTCTGACCCCGCCCCTGCCTGTTCACTAGACCCGCCCCTGACTGTCGCTCTGACCCCGACCCTTCCTGTCGCTCGACCCTGAATGTCGCCTGACCCTCCCTGCCTGTCTGACCCAGCCCCTGCCGTCTCTCTGACACCGCCCCTCCATTCCGTTTTGCTCTGACCCCACCCCTGCCTGTCGCTCTGCCCCCACCCCTGCCTGTCGCTCTGCCCCCACCCCTGCCTGTCGCTCTGCCCCTCCCTGCCTGTCGCTCTGACCCCACCCCGTCGCTCTGCCCTTCCCTGCCTATCTGACCCCGCCCTGCTGTCGCTCTCTGACCATGCCCTGCCCCTGCATGTCGCTCTGACCCGCCCCTGGCTGTCGATCTGACCCCGCCCCTCCCTTCCGTCGCTCTGACCCGCCCCTCCCTTCCGTTGCTCTAACCCCCCAACCCCTGCCTGTCGCTCTGCCCCCTCCCTGCCTGTTGCTCTGACCCCGCCCCTGCCTGTCACTCTGACCCCGCCAATGCCTGTCACTCTGACCCTGCCCCTCCCTTCCCGTTGCTCTGACCCACCCTGGCTGTCGCGCTGCCCCGCCCTTCCCGTTTGCTCTGACCCCACCTGCATGTTGCTATGACCCCGCCCCTGCCTGTCACTACTGACCCGCCCCTGCCTGTCGCTCTGACCCCGCCCCTTCCAGTCTCTCTGACCCCGCCCATTCGGTGCTCTGCCCCTCCCTGCCTGTCTGACCCGCCCCTTCCTGGCTCTCTGACCCCACCCCTGCCTGTCTCTCTGACCCTGCCCCTGCCTGTCTCTCTGCCCCTGCCCCTCCCTTCCCGTTGCTCTGACCCCACCCCGCCTGTTCGCTCTGCCCCTGCCTGTCGCTCTGCCCCTGCCCCTCCTGCCTGTCTGACCCCGCCCCTGCCTGTCTACCAGCCCCTGCTGCCTGCCCCTGCCTGTCTGACCCCGCCCCTGCCTGCCTGTCTCTCTGCCCCTGCCCCTCCCTGCCTGTTGCTCTGACCCCGCCCCTCCCTGTCTGACCCCGCCCCTCCCTGCCTTGTTGCTCTGACCCCGCCCTGTTGACCACGCCCCTGCCATGCTTTGTCGCACTGACCCTCCCTACCGTCTGACCCCGCCCTGCCTTGCCTCTCTCTCTGGACCCCGCCCCTGCCTGCCTGTCTCTCTGGACCCTGCCCTCCCTGCCTGCGCTCGACCCCGCCCCCTGCCTGTCTGACCCCGCCCCTGCCTGTCTGACCCCGCCCCTCCCTGCACCATCTGTTGCGATGACCAAGACCCCTGCCTGTCGACCCCGCCCCTGCCTGCCTGTCTCTCTGACCCTGTCTCGCCTGTTTTCTCTGTGACCACACCCCTTTAACATGTGCTCTTTGTCTCCGACCATCATGCAGCCCCTTCCTCCAAACCCCGCCTTTGTCTTCCAGGCTCCGCCCCTGCCTCTTCTGACGCTGCCTCCACCCCCTCTGGCCCAGCTCCCTCCCCTGACTCCGCCCTCTAGCCTCCCCTGGCTTGACCCTTCTCTTTCTGGTTCTCTGTAGACAGAAGATACGTCCAAGTCCCCGGGTTGCCCGCCCCCTGCCGCACTCGCCCGCATTATCTCTGAGCTCAAGATATCACTTGACACCCCCCATCACAGCACCTTCTCTCCCCGTTAACACCTAGTGGCATTAAATGGCATCAGATCAATGACAAGAGTTCTGTGTCTGTGTGTGCCGACCTCTAGGACAGGGCGGCTCAGGAGATGGGGGCACTGGGGGCCACGGGTACCTTAGGATTGCACGCCTTAAAAAACCACCCAGGGAAATTTAAATGGAATCAGAGCACTGACAAGAGTCGTGGTCTGTGTGTGCCGACCTCTAGGACAGGGCGGCTCAGGAGATGGGCACTGGGGCCAGGTACCTCTAGGATTGCACGGCTTCGTAAACACCCAGTGATTAAAATGGGCATCCGATCATAACAAGGTTCTGTGTCTGTGTGTGCCGGACCCTAGGAAGGGCGGCTCAGGAGAGGGCAATGGGGCAGGGACCTCTAGGATTGCCACGGCTTAGGGCATTGTGCTCTAGGACGGACTGCTAAGCTCCCAGGGTAGGCAACTGGTCCTGTACCTTCTAGGGCTGCACAGCATGAGGATAGATATGTAGGACTGTGCGGCCCAGGGTCGGCACCTCCAGGACAACATGGCGCATGGGCTGGGCGCTGGGGTGATACCTCTAGCGACTGCACAGCAGCAGCAGAAGAAAGACTGAATAAGAGGGCTTGTACTCTGGGAGTGTGTCTAAGGGGGTGATGAATATATGGGAATGAGAGGGCTGAGTACCTTCTAGGACAGAGTGTATAAGGAGAAGTGGGGATGCAGAGACTGGACATTTTGGGCAGGTGTGTTGTGTAAGGGATGGGATACAGGAGCCTGGCAAATTTTGGGAAGGGTGTGTAAGGCGTGGGGGATACAGAGCCCTGGCACATTTGGGCAGGGTTGTGTAAGGAGTGGGATGCAGCAGAGCCTGGCACATTTGCGGCAGGGTGAAATTGTTGTAAGGAGTGGGATACAGAGCAGGCACATTTTGGGCAGGGTGTGTAAGGACGTGGGGATGCAGAGACCTGGCGACAATGTGGGCAGGGTGTGTAAGGGAGGGGTGGGGATGCCAGAGCCTGGGCACCATTTGGCAGGGGGGTGTGTAAGGAAGTGGGGATGCAGAGCCTGGCACATTTTGGGCAGGGCTGTGTAAGGAGTGGGGATGCAGAGCCTGGCACATTTTGGGCAGGGTTGTTTTGGTGTTGTAAGGAGTGGGGAATGCAGAGCCTGGCACATTTGGGCCGGTTGTGTAAGGAGTGGGGGGATGCAGAAGCCTGGGCAACATGTTGGGCAGGGTTTGTGTGTAAGGAGTGGGGATGCCAGAGCCTGGGCACATTTGGGCAGGGCTGTGTTAAGGGGGTGAGGATCAGAGCCGGAAATTTTGGGCAGGGTGTGGATGTAGGAGTGGGGATGCAGAAGCCTGGCACAAATTTGGGGCAGGGGGTCTGTAAGGCTAAGTGGGGATTCAGGCCTGGCACATTTGGGCAGGGGTGTAAGGATGGGGATTGCAGAGGCCTGGCCCACTTTGGGCAGGTAATGGTAAGGAGTTGGGGATGGGATTACAGAGCCCGGCACATTTTGGGCAGTGTGTGTAGGAGGTGGGGAGGATGCCAGAGCCTGGCCACAATTTTGGCAGGGTGTTGTTTAAGGAGTGGGGATGAGAGAGCAGGCACAGTTGGGCAGGGGTGTTGTGTAAGGAGTGGGGGGAACAGAGCCTGGCAACATTTGGGCGGGTGTTTGTGTAAGGAGTGGGATGAAGAGCCTGCACATTTTGGGCAGGGTGTGTAAGGAGTGGGATGCAGAGCCTCCTGGGCACATTTTGGGCAGGGTGTGAAAGGAGTGGGGATACAGAGCCTGGCACATTTTGGGCAGGGTTTGTGTAAGGAGTGGGGATGCAGAGCCGGCACATTTTGGGCACAGGGTGTGTAAGGAGTGGGGATGCAGAGAGCCTGGCACATTGGGCAGGGTGTTTGTAAGGAGTGGGGATGCAGAGCCTGGCCCATTGGGCAGGGTGTTGTGTAAGGAGTTGGGATGCAGAGCCTGGCAAATCTTTGGGCAGGGGGTGTGGTAAGGAGTGGGGGATGCAGAGCCTGGCACATGTGGGCAGTGGGGTGGAAGGGTGGGGATGCAGAGCCTGGCACATTTTGCGCAGGGGTGGGTAAGGAGTGGGATGCAAAAAGCCGGCACATTTTTGGGCAGGGTTTTGTTGTTAAGGAGTGGGGAGCAGAGCTGGCACATTTTGGGCAGGCGGTTAAGGAGTGGGGATGCAGGAGCCTGGCAAATTTTGGGCAGGTTGTGTGGTAAGGAGTGGGGATGCAGAGCCCTGGCACATGTTGGGCAGGGTGTGTGTAAGGAGTGGGGGGATGCAGAGCCTGGCACATGTTGGGCACCGGGTGTGGAAGGAGTGGGGATGAGAAGCCTGGCACATTTTGGGCAGGGGTGAAGGAGTGGGGATGCAGAGGCCGGGGCACATGTTGGCAGGGTTTGTGTAAGGAGTGGGAGGAATGCAAGAGGGCCTGGCAACATGGGGCAGGGTGTGTGTGTAAGGAGTGAGGAGCAGAGCCGGCAACATGTTGGGCAGGGTGTGTTTGTGTAAGGGAGTGGGGAGATGCAGAGCATGGCCACATTTTGGGCAGGGTTGTGTAAGGGCAGGGGGGATGCCGAGCCTGGCACATTTTGGCAGTGTGTTGTATGTGTAAGGAGTGGGGATGCAGAGCCTGACACATTTTGGGGCCAGGGTGTGTAAGGAGTGGGATGCAGAGCCTGGCCATTTGGGCAGGGTGTGTAAGGAGTGGGGATGCAGAGCCGGCACTGTTGGGCAGGGGTGGTGTTGTGTATGGTAAGGAGTGGTGGGGATGCAGAGCTGGCACATGTTGGCAGGGGTGTTGTAGGAGTGGGGATGCAGAGGCCGGAACATGTGGGGCAGGGTGTGTACGGAGGGGGATGCAAGAGCATGGCACATTTGGGCCCAGGGTGTGTAAGGAGTGGGGATGCGTGAGCCTGGCCACATTTTGGGCAGGGTTGGTAAGGAGTGGGGATGCAGAGCCTGGCACATTTTGGGCAGGGTGTGTAAGGAGTGGGGATGCAGAGCCTGGCACATTTTGGGCAGGGTGTGTAAGGAGTGGGGATGCAGAGCCTGGCACATCTTGGGCAGGGTGTGTAAGGAGTGGGGATGCAGAGCCTGGCACATTTTGGGCAGGGTGTGTAAGGAGTGGGGATGCAGAGCCTGGCACATTTTGGGCAGGGGGTGTAAGGAGTGGGGATGCAGAGCCTGGCACATTTTGGGCAGGGTGTGTAAGGAGTGGGGATGCAGAGCCTGGCACATTTTGGGCAGGGTGTGTAAGGAGTGGGGATACAGAGCCTGGCACATGTTGGGCAGGGTGTGTAAGGAGTGGGGATACAGAGCCTGGCACATTTTGGGCAGGGTGTTTAAGGAGTGGGGATACAGAGCCTGGCACATTTTGGGCAGGGTGTGTAAGGAGTGGGGATGCAGAGCCTGGCACATGTTGGGCAGGGTGTGTAAGGAGTGGGGATACAGAGCCTGGCAATCTAGGGCAGGGTGTATAAGGGGAGTGAGTACAGAGATACAGAGCCTGGCACCTCTAGGGCAGGGTGTATAAGGGGAGTAAGTACAGAGATACAGAGCCTGGCACCTCTAGGGCTGTGTTGTATAACGCACAAGATCACACTTGTGTTACAGCATCACAAAGGGTTATATGTCACACTCTCTGGACACAATCCTGTTGGCTACATTAACGTTGTGCAAAGGGGAGGCCCGGACAGGGACAGAGGTTGCAGGGTCAGTGGCAGGGACAGAGGTCACAAAGTCAGTGGCAGGGACAGAGGTCACACAGTCAGTGGCAGGGACAGAGGGTACCCGGTCAGTGGCAGGGACAGAGGTCACACAGTCAGTGGCAGGGACAGAGGCTTATAAACAACATAACACATTCCGCTCAAACCACTCCCAAATCATCTCTTCCTCCGGGAACACCCCCCTATCCGGCATCCCAGGGATCCCCGACCCTATCATACTTCTCAAAAGTGTGATCCAAGAACGAGGTAAGCTTCTCCATCAATTGGACGTCATTAACCCTTCTAATAACCTCTCTTCTGGAGGGTGGAGTGTCTTTTCCCACGCTGCTACTGCTGCTGCTACAGCGCACCTAGCCGCCGTTAGTATATGCAGGATCAATTTAACTGTACAGTGGTTCACATCTTCCATGGGTTTAGACAGAATAATTAAAATTGAATCTAACGGGATCTCAACATCCGTTACATCTTTTATTAACTTCAGAACTGTTCTCCAGTACGTCTGCATTACTGGACAATGCCCCCAGATATGTGCCACATCTCCTAGCTGTCCACATCCTCTCCAACACCTGTCCGAGGTCCCCGGGAACATCTTTTTGGGGGTGTAACACCAGCGTAACAAAATGTTATAGATATTCTCTTTCGTTACCGTACAAATAGAGGTGTTACCCGCATCCTCCCAGATATCTTCCCAGTCCTCCCTCGTTATTTCGGTCTGGAAGTCCAGGGCCCACTGGTCCATATACATGTGAGCCGGGGTATCCTGTTTTGGGACTAAACCCCTTGTAAAGAGATGATATCAAACCCCTTTGATATTTTTTTGTTTTACATAGATCTTCCCATCGGGTGTAGTTAGGAAATCCCTCCCCATAGAAACCCTGGCAGATAAAATGCTGAACCTGCATATACCTAAACAACTCAGTTTGGGGGAGGCCGCACTTTCTCATCAGTTCCTCCAACGACATTAGCTTATTCTATTAAATCTCCCGCCTCCAGGATCCCTCTTTGTCTCCAAATTTCGAAACTCTGTCCCCGAAAACCTGGGAGAAACCCCGGGTTACCACGCAGGGGAGCGGGCCTAGACGGAGTTGAAATAACCCTATACTTTTTTTTTTTTGGCCACCTGCCGAAGTTTCAAAGTAAACCCGATTTACTGCCGGTTCCGATTGTCTCCAGATCTAGTCCCTGCGCCCGACCATAGTAAAGAGGGCAGCCCGACTGGGTTTTTGAGCGAGCTTTCTAAATCCACCCAGGCATAAACCCCTCTCGGGGAATGCCAGTACACTATTTGTCTCATATGAGAGGCGATATAGTATTTTAAAATATTTGGGACTGCCAGACCACCCCCTTCTTTAGTATCTAACATAATTGATCTGGTTATACTCGGTTGTTTATGCTTCCAAATAAATGGCATAATTCGATTTTGGATATCTTTTATAATTGTATATGGGACAGATATTGGTAATGTCTGAAAGTAATACAAGAGTCTAAGGAGAATATGTATCTTTCCCGCAGTAATACGCCCTAACCAGGAGACACAGTGGCAGTTCCAAACTTGCAAATCTTTTTTTATCTTTGAAAAAAGGTCAGGATGGTTATATTTATATAATGAGTTATAGTCTCTTGTGAGATACAGCCCCAAATTCTTCAGGTGGGTCTTTTTTCAATTTAGAATCAAAATGCCGTTTGAGAACAGCGACCTCCTTTTCAGGTTAGCGTCAAATTTAAGGCTTCCGACTTTCCCATATTAACTTTTATACCCAGACAATTCTCCAAACCGCCGAAGAGAAGATTGCAAATTCGGGAGAGATGTCAATGGGTTAGATACAGTAAGAATAATATCCTCTGCAAATAATGACATTTTATAATACTCATCTTTTTTTTTTTTTGATCCCTTGTATATTTGGGGAAGCTCTTATAGTGGCCGCGAGAGGCTCAATTGTTAAGGCAAAAAGAAGAGGAGAGAGGGGACACCCCTGTCTCCTACCATTCTTGATTGTTATCAGATTCCCCTCCCCCCCTGGAATCTTCAAAGTGGCTGTCGGTGACTGATAGAGGGCCCTTTTTGTAAAAAAAAAACCCGGAGAATCCGAATGCTCTAGCGTTTTATCCAGCAAATCCCACCTTATCCTATCAAACGCCTTCTCCGCATCCAGGATCAGCAACACCGCTTTCAATTTGGACTTATGTACTTATGTCAATAACATTAATAATTTTCCTTGTATTATCCGACGCCTGGCGCTCACACACAAATCCCACCTGGTCATAATGTATTAATCTAGGAAGTATGGGATTCAACCTGTTAGCCAGAATTTTACTATGGATTTTCAGATCCATATTAAGAAGCGAGATTGGCCTGTAGCTACCTTCGTCATCTGTGGAGGGGGTTTGTTTCCCGCAGAGGAAATCATTAAATAAATCGAACAGACAAGGCCCCAAAATTCCTATAACATTTTTATAATACAGGTTTGAAAATCCGTCTGGGCCGTGGGCCTCAATGAACTAACCGCCCTCCCAAGCTCGAGCGGGGTTATTTTTGCATTTAAAATGTTATGATCCTCCTCCTCCGTCGATTTTGGGAGATTACAGTCTCTCCGATAATTCTCGATATGGCATGAGCCCGGGATTTTTGCATTCGGGGTAGAATTATCTAGATCGTAGAGGTTCGTATAAAATGTAACAAATTCCTCTGCAATCTTTGAGGGATTGTATGTGACTGTGATGGATTGGATAAAATGCCTATTTCTTCATCTGTAATACCTTGCTATGTTCCTTACTCAAAATGGCTACCGCAGCTACCCCTTCCATCAAGTATGGAAGATGGCACCCGAGGAATTCCACCCAAATGCTGATGTGTCCAAAAAAACCTACAATAACAAGACCATATAAGGAAAAGACCTAACAAAGAACCAATAAGACACTGATCTGTGCATTAGACCTGAGACAGCTCCTTTGCATACAAACCCTCCCCTACAGCCCCTATATAGGAACGCAGGCTGTAGTAATAAAGGCAGACATTATCATTCTGAACTCCTGTGTCAGTGTGATTTTTCTCAGTGCATGCACTACCTACGTAGGAAACTAATCTGGACGGGGACAGATACTCTGCAAGACGTTTTGTCTGATCCAAATTATGACCCCTTCTCCTTTTCTCCTAATAGCGGGGACCGAAGCCCTCGTCCTGATCCCGCTGAGTTTATTTGCCAACAAACGGTCTGCCTTATCTCCCTTATCATAGTATGTCTGCTTGGTCCACTTAAGGGCCTTCTCCACAGCCTCTGGTTGCAATCTCTTAAGCTCTTCCCTTGCCTGGCTCGGTATTCTATGGATTTTCCTCGACTGGTTTTTTTTTATATGAACTTTCCAACGTCACCATTTTTCCCGTTACATATTTTTGTTTTTCCATTTTTATTTTCTTTCTATAGGATGCAATTGAAATAAGATGTTCTCTAATCGTGGCCTACGTTTACCATTACTGTTCAGACCCCTAACATTCCTAGAAATTACCTTCCGTGGCGTTTTAACGGTTATTTCCAGTATCGTGGCACTCTCTCTATTGTGAAAGTTATGCTCCAAAAAAACTCGATGGTTGTAGAAAACACAAAGGGGAACAGAACAAAAAAAAAAGGGGGGGGGGGATTTTCCCAAATTGGGAACTTGGAGAATAAAACAATAAATAAAAATTCAATTAGAAAATAAGATGAGTGTAACCAGTCAACTCATCCCAATTTTGTGGCCAGTACCTACATGGATTGAAGGGAAAAGGGGTGGACCGGGCGTTTCTCAGTGCAAGTAAAAAATAAAGTGAACTGTGTCAAGTAAACTACTAATAAGTATAATAATAATAATAATAATGTGATAATGAAATACTTCAATCAGTGCAAACCCATCACCTCAAAAACAGGCATAGTCAATATATATATATATATAGAGAGAGAGAGAGAGTAAATCGCTGCTGTACACCCTTGAATAGAACTGTTCGATGTCCCAGCTGTAGTGATTTTTGTCTTCCAGGTAAGGGGGGAGCGCTTGGTGAATAAGTGAAATATATAAAGAAACAAGAGACAAAATCAATAATAGTGTACTCTGTGATACAAAATATTCCTATCAGATTCTGTGCTGGTCTCACTCACAATGTTCTTCTTATGTCATGTAGCATATCAGAGATACTTCTCTCTCCGGTAGGAGCCCCTGTTCTCTGTCCCTCGGTAGGGGTTGTGTTGTAATACACCCTCTGATGTGTCACTTGTCCTCATCAAGTAACGTTCGTAAGTAGAAAGAAGAGAGATATCGCGACAGTGTGATATTGTAGGGATAATGTATTGCACAAGATAGCAGGTAAAACAATTACACTCACATTTGTAAATGTTAAAAAGTACGTGGGAGAGAACTGCTGGGGAAACCGCTGGTCTGCTGTATGTCTCACCGATCAGACCGCCGCACCGCTATGCACCGCACGCACCCGCCACTTCCGGTGGTGATCCAACTGTGGGCGGAAGTGGCTTCTCCGGTTTCTTCAGCTATGCACTGCCAGTCCTTTCAGTCTCCAGTCCTCCCAGGATCATAGATCCGACGCGTTTCGCACAGGCTCGCTCAAGAATCATCTCTATAGCTGAAGAAACCGGAGTAGCCACTTCCGCCCATAGTTGGATCACCACCGGAAGTGACGTATGCGGGCGCGTGTGGTGTATAGCTTTAACTTTAACTCTGGGCGTAGCAACTCAGATGGGTACCCCTAGTTTTATGTAGATTTTATATTTATAAATAAAGCTGCAACTAATTTCTCCCAAGAGATTGTGTTTATTTGTGGGTGTTCTATTAAGGTAGGGTTTGGTGTTGTCACGTACGGCACACCTGTGAGCTCGCGACCTGCATACAGGACGAAGGGTTAATACACAGCTTGCAAGCTGGCCCACTTTTCACCTTCGCAAAGGTCCCTCAAATTAACATCTCCCCTCAATCCGTCCCCATATACCACCTGTCACGGACAGCACACAAGTGGGCACGTGACAGATATGCAACCAGGGTTAATACACACGGCTTCTCTAGCCAACTCACTTTTTACCTGCACAATACACTTTCAATGAGTTAATATTTACCCCTTACTCAATTGCAATCATATCTTGTGCTTCAACCACACAAGAATTATGCAAAATTAATATCTGTCAGGGTCTCAGGTCCCTGTTTATAATAGAAAAAAACTTGGCACTTCACACACAATCTGTTCTATCAAAATGTGTCCGAAAACGTAAATACTCTCCAGAGTGGGCAACAGTTCATTCAGAGCCCAAAGCATTACTTATTAAATGATTAAGCTTAATCAATTACCTTCAATTACAATAAACAGTTAATAATATAAAAATGTATACCATATAACAACAGGAAAATCCAGAAATGGACAGGGCGAATTGGAAAATATGCACTAATGTTACATGAACAGATTCGTTCCCACATGTCCTGATCCTCAGTGAATTTCCTAGTCGGTGGGTGTTGGGCGCTGCGGCCCAAATATAAAAGCCACAGAATGAAGACGCGCCTCTGCTTTGCAAACACTATGCTGGTGTATTGGGTAAGGTCAGGGAAGTGATGTTGTCGTATTGTGCCCTGTGGTGTAACTTAAGGGTTGTAGTGATTTGCCTTCTTGGTGATGTTGTATATTTGTTGGTATTTGAGTGGTTTAAATAAGTCACTCGGAGGTATATATGAACTTCCTCCCTTCAGGGTATATGCTTCCTTGTGTCGTTTCCTGGGGGAAGGTGTCTGTCTACGCTGTTTACATGTATGCTGTATGTGTGGGTTTGTGTACCAGCAAAAAAGGTTTCGCAGTCTTACCCCAGGGCTCCGCTGCGTGGACCACAGTTCGCAGTTGTCGTGTCCGCCCGGTGCTGTTAATGCCTCTTCTGGTACTCCTTCAAGCTCGCAGCCTTCCGCGGCCTTCCGCAGCCTTCCGCGGCAGTCTTGTCACCAGCTCCCATAACAGACACACCAAGCACCCCTTCCTCACCGGTCCGTTTGGCGCCAAATCAGGTAGGGGCTGTGCAGGTAGCTTTCTACGGGTGCTCACAAGGTACCCCTGAGGAAGCCAAAATCTGGTGAAACGAGTAGGGTGAAATACCAATACCTTCTGAATACCCGTAGAAAGCTACCTGGTAAAACATTTGATAAATAAACATATGAACCCACTAAGGGCTTATCAGCAACACTCACGTGTTCAATGAAGGCCTCTTAAAACCTGTGGTTCTACTGATAGCCCTGAGGGTACTTTATCCAGGGAGAAAATACCCATGAAACAACAATCAGCAGAGAGTGAGAGATAATCAATAATATCTGTGCTTTTAACCAAGATACTCTAAATGTGAGTGTTTATCTTTATTACCCCTGTATCTTCACGCACAAACAGACTGCGCCATGTGCTTTGTTCAGTTTTTTTTGTCTCCTTTCGTGAGATGCAGATTTGGATGAAAGACACGGCTAAGTGACCACACAATTCTGTATTATTTGCGGTTTCTGCACAAAGCTCAAGATAGCCAAAGTGTGAGTTCTGATCACATCGGACAATCAAGACAGTTTCCACGTATTACACTATACAGGCAGTCCTCGGTTATCCGACACAATGTGTTACTCAAAATGGCGTTGGATAGCGAAACGTTGTAAAGCGAATCACACTTTCCCATAGGAACACTGTTTAAATGAAAGGTTCCGTTCCTGAAGGCATTTTTTACACTAAAATACACCAAATATTTTACGCAGGCAATAAGATATGCAGCACAGGGGCAAATTTAATCTAGTGTGGGTATATGTGCGGTATTATATATATATATATATATATATATATCTATATCTATCTAATATAACATCAATAAATATATATTCGTATTTAATATAAATAATATAATAGTTATATATATATTACGCTCTACGACGCTTTGCACTTGTTTATGTGTATGTGTGGTGTGTGTATATATATATATATAATCTATAATATATAGATAAAAAACACATATACAACGTTGCAAAGCGTCTAAAGCGTTGGATAAGCCGTTTTTGGCGTTGTAAAATTAACATAGGTTATGATTGCAATAGCGTGGGATAAGCCATTTCGTTCCTGTATGTTGTTTCTTGTATCCACATCTGGATCAACACCCAGCGCCCAAGAGAACCTACACCCAGCGCCCAAGAGAACCTACACCCAGCGCCCAAAAGAACCTACACCCAGCGCACCGCGACCCGACCAAGAACCTACACCAGCGCAACTTAGTCACAATAATGTCTTTGAAGTGAAGCCCGTTTCAATCAGCTCTCCTTGTGACCTTGGCAGCCAATCTCCTTGTGCCTCCCGCGTGAAAATTAGATTGTAAGCTCTGTGGAGCAGGGACTCATTGAGCCTGCAAAATGTTATATACAGCGCCGCGGCCGTTGTCAGCGCTATAGAAGAAACAAAAAAAAATGCTACCTCAATGGACCAGGTGGTAATTTAAATATATATTATATAATATATAAATATGCAACAAATGCACATAAAAAAATACCCCAAATGATCTGTGTGAATTAGGGGCCATGATTAATACATCCAATTAAAAATAAAAGCACTGTCCTACACACATGACTTGATAGCTCAAATCCTACACTGTTCTCATCTGCAGTGCATTGTGGGAGTTGTAGTCTCCAGTTTGCATTCACTTGCTGTGCCATGAAGGTAGCTGGACTACAACTCCCAGGCTCCTCCTGGAAGGTGCCGACCTTCCTGCCCCTCTCGTGACGTCGCCCTGCTCGCGGCGGCTGCCGGGAGTTGTAGTTCGCGGCGCGGAGGAGGGGCGTGGCGTCACTGCGCCGGCGGAGGGCGGGAGCGGCGCTGCGGAGACGGGACCCGGAAATAGAGGGAGAAAGAAGAAGGAGGCGACCGGGAAGGAACCGGCGCCCGGCCCGCGAGGGAAGGACAACCCGGAAGTAAGCGGGCCGACCGGAAATAAACCGGCGAAATTAAAACGGGGCGGGGAGTGATGAGTTAACCCCCTCTGGTGCGGGGCGTCCTATAGGTATCTCCCCACCTTCACCCGAACCCATTGTATGTCTTTATTTATATAGCGCCATTAACGTACATAGCGCTTCACAGTAGATATATGTTCCTTCCCCCCCGTATCTGACACCTCATCTCTATCCATCCCTGTACCAGACCCCTTTCCTATCCATTCTCGCCTTCTATATGTGAGGCCCCCCAGTGCCCCCCCTTTATGTGAGGAACGTGCCCCCCTATATGTGAGGGCCCCCAGTTCCCCCCTATATGTGAGGCCCCCGTGCCCCCCTATATGTGAGGCCCCCACGTGCCTCCTATATGTGAATGCCCGCTATATGTGAGGGTCCCCCGCGTGCCCCCTATATGCGAGGGCCCCCCACGTGCCCCTTATATGCGAGGGCCCCCCGCGTGCCCCTTATATGCGAGGGCCCCCCGCGTGCCCCCTATATGTGAAGGGCCCCCCGCACGCCCCCTATATGCGAGGGTACCACCGGCCCCACGGTCCCCTAATGCGGGGCCCTGGGGCGTGCCCCCTTTATGTGAGGGCCCCCCGCATGCCCCCTTTATGTGAGGGCCCCCCGCATGCCCCCTATATGTGAGGGCACGCTACCTATATGTGAGGGCCCCCCGCACGCCCCTCCCTATATGTGAGGGCCTGCACCCCCTATATGTGAGGGCCCCCATGCACGCCATATGCGAGGGCCCCCCGCACGCCCCCTATGTGAGGGCCCGCACCCCCTATATGTGAGGCCATCTATATGTGAGCCCCCCCCCACCCGTGCCCCTATACATGAGCCCCTTCCCACCAGTGCCCTATATGTGAGCCCCCCCCCCACCCGTTGCCCCATATTGAGTGAGCCCCCCGCCCACAACCCGTGCCCCTATATTTGAGCCCCCCCACAGCCCGCCCCTATAAATGGAGGAACCCAGAGGACGCCATATGCAGGAATAGAGCCCAGGGGACCCTTGTTCCCCTATTGTGGCTACCCCCCCCACCCGTGGCCCCATATGTGAGCGCCCCCCACCCGTGCCCCTATATGTGACCCCCCCAGGAGCTAAGCCCGGTTGCCGTTGCCCCTATATTGTGAGCCCCCCACCTCCAACCGTGCCCCTATATGTGAGCCCCCCACCACGCCCGTGCCCTATATGTGAGCCCCCCCACCCTTGCCCTATGTGAGCCCCCCACCCGTGCCCCTATAATGTGAGCGGCCCCCCACCCGTGCCCCTATATGTGAGCCCCCCCACCTCGTGCCCCTATATGTGAGCCCCCCCACCCGTGCCCCTATATGTGAGCCCCCCCCACCGTGCCCCTATATGTTGAGCCCCCCCACACCGTCCCTATATGTAGCCCCCCACCCGTTCCCCTATAATGTGAACCCCCCAACCCTTGCCCCTATAATGTGGACCCCCCCAGCCAGCCGTAGCCCCTATATTGCCCCCCCCCACGTGCCCCTATATGTGAGCCCCCCCCCGTTCCCTATATGTGAGCCCCCCCACCCGGCCCCTATATGTGAGCCCCCCCCGACCCTTCCCCTATATGGAGCCCCCCCCCACACCGTGCCCCTATATGTGAGCCCCCCCCACCCTGCCCCTAATATTTGAGCCCCCCCCACCCGTGCCCCTATAGTGTGACCCCCCCCACTTCCGGCCCTATATGTGAGCCCCCCCCACACCCTTGCCCCATATGTGAGCCCCCCCCCAACCCGTTGCCCCTATATGTGAGCCCCCCCCACCCTTGCCCCTATATGTGAGCCCCCCCCAACCCTTGCCCCTAAATGTGAGCCCCCCCACCCGTGACCCTATAGTGTGAGCGCGCCCCCCCGCCCAACCGGCACGGCCCCTATATGTGAGCCCCCCCCACCCGTGCCCCTATATGTGAGCCCCCCCACCCTGCCCCTAGGCGCCCCCCCACCCGGCCCTATATGTGAGCCCCCCCCACCCGTGCCCCTATATTTGAGCCCCCCCCACCCGTTCCCCATATATTGAGCCCCCCCCACCCGTGCCCCTATATGTGAGCCCCCCACACCCGTGCCCCTATATGTGAGCCCCCCCCACCCGTGCCCCTATATGTGAGCCCCCCCACCCGTGCCCCTATAGGATGTTAGCCCCCCCACCCGTGCCCCTATATGTGAGCCCCCCCCACCCGGGCCCTATATGTGAGCCCCCCCACCCGTGCCCCTATATGTGAGCCCCCCCACCCGTGCCCCTATATGTGAGCCCCCCCACCCGTGCCCCTATATGTGAGCCTGCCCCCCACCCGTGCCCCTATATGTGAGCCCCCCCGTGCCCTTATGTGAGCCCCCCCCACCCGTGCCCCTATATGTGAGCCCCCCCCCCACCCGTGCCCCTATATGTGAGCCCCCCCCCACCCGTGCCCCTATATGTGAGCCCCCCCCCGTGCCCCTATATGTGAGCCCCCCCACCCGTGCCCCTATATGTGAGCCCCCCCACCCGTCCCCTATATGTGGACCCCCCCACCCGTGCCCTATATGTGAGCCCCCCCACCCTAGCCCTATATGTTGAGCCCCCCCCACTCGTGCCCCTATATGTGAGCCCCCCCCACTCGTGCCCCTAAATAGGTGATCCCCCGCACCGAGGGGGGGGGACCGACGAAGCTTGCCGGCCTTATTGTGAGGCCCGGGCACCTGTACACAAGTCCTAGCCGGGCACATGGTGGCAGCAGGCTTTCCCTGCTGGCACTGATCCAGCCTCCTCCTTATCACTGATAATGGGCAGAGGAGTATCATGTGACCTCTGCTGTCCGAGCAGCACTGTGCACCGTACAATGAGACCAAGTATCTCCAGATGCTCCCAGTCTGTTAATGAACGTGCTGCACTGTATAATTATGCGGAGTATCTCGCATAACATTTCAGTCCCGGTTAAAGATCTCGCTGCACTGTATAATGATACAGCGTATTACCAATATGCTCCCAGTCTCTGTATATTAACGTGCTGCACTGTATAATGATACAGAGTATCCCCATACCCGTCACATCCTATGAAAATGAATGTGCTTCAATGTATGATATTGAACATCCCCATTTGCTTAAGCTCCTGATAATGAGCGAGCGGCATTGTATAATGGTACTGAATATCTCTATACATGGATAGCCTTATAGAAATGACCATACTTGGCTTCTTATCAGTTCCACTAATATATATAAAGCGTTGGGGCTCTTGTGGTCCGTGGCGCTCTGGCGGTCCGTCGCACGTGGCGCTCTGGTGGTCCGTCGCACGTGGCTCTCTGGCTGGTCTGTCGCACGTGGCTCTCTGGCTGGTCCGTGGCTCTCTGGCTGGTCCGTCGCAAGTGGCTCTCTGGCTGGTCCGCCGCACGTGGCGCTCTGGCGGTCCGTGGCACGTGGCTCTCTGGCTGGTCCGTGGCACGTAGCTCTCTGGCTGGTCCGTGGCACGTGGCTCTCTGGCTGGTCCGTGGCATGTGGCTCTCTGGCTGGTCCGTGGCGTTCTGGTGAGGGACGCTCTGGCGACCTTAACATGTCATTGAGTTTGTGACTTTCCCTCCGTCGGGGAGACTCAAGTGATCGTAACGCACGGCTCTGCATATAACACACGGCTCTGCATATAACACACGGCTCTGCATATAACACACGGCTCTGCATATAACACACGGCTCTGCATATAACACACCGGAGCAGAAGGCGGTGTTCTAACTCTGTGTGTAGCCTGGACATGGAGACCAGGAAATCCTGCAGGGGGTGCTGCGATCTTGGGGTGTAGTGACGGAACGGTTTGTATGTGGGCGAGTACAGGAATAGCAGAGGGGCGGTGTGGTTGGGGTGCAGTGACAGCTGTTTGTATGTGGGTCAGTACAGGAATAGCAGAGGATGCTGCATGGCAGGATTGGGGTGCAGTGAGAGCTGTGGGTATGCGGGTCAGTACAGGAATAGCAGAGGATGCTGCATGGCAGGATTGGGGTGCAGTGAGACTGTGGGTATGTGGTCACAGTACAGAATAGCAGAGGATGCTGCATGGCAGGATTGGGGTGCAGTGAGCTGTGGGTATGTGGGTCAGTACAGGAATAGCAGAGATGCTGTATGGCAGGATTGGGTGGCAGTGACAGCTGTTGTATGTGGTCAGTACAGGATATTAGTGCTGCATGGCGATTGGGGTGCAGTGAAGCTGTGTGTATGTGGGGTCAGTACAGGAATGCAGAGGATGCTGTATGGCAGGAGTGGGGTGCATGTGAGAGCTGTGGTGTATGTGGGTCAGTACAGAATGCAGGGGTTCTGATGGCAGGATTGGGGTGCAGTGAGAGCTGTGGGTATGGTGGGTCAGTACAGGAATGCAGGGATGGCTGCATGGCAGGATTGGGTGCAGTGAGAGCTGGGGTATGTGGGTCAGTACAGAATAGCAAGGATGCTGTGATGGCAGATTGGGGGGGCGAGTGAGAGCTGTGGGTATGTGGGTCAGTACAGGAATAGCAGAGGATGCTGTATGGCAGGATTGGGGTGCAGTGAGAGCTGTGTGTATGTGGGTCAGTACAGGAATAGCAGAGGATGCTGCATGGCAGGATTGGGGTGCAGTGAGAGCTGTGTGTATGTGGGTCAGTACAGGAATAGCAGAGGATGCTGTATGGCAGGATTGGGGTGCAGTGAGAGCTGTGGGTATGTGGGTCAGTACAGGAATAGCAG
>CM071578.1:1195427-1211594 GCA_036426205.1 Ascaphus truei | reverse complement strand
GGCAGGATTGGGGTGCAGTGAGAGCTGTGGGTATGTGGGTCAGTACAGGAATAGCAGAGGATGCTGTATGGCAGGATTGGGGTGCAGTGAGAGCTGTGGGTATGTGGGTCAGTACAGGAATAGCAGAGGATGCTGCATGGCAGGATTGGGGTGCAGTGAGAGCTGTGTGTATGTGGGTCAGTACAGGAATAGTAGGGTTGGCTGCGCGGTGTGGTTGGGGTGCAGTGACAGACCGTTTTTGTGCGTGGCTGAGTACAGGAATAGCAGAGTCCCGGTACAATCACAGTGCGATCGCTCTGCAGCAGAGGGTGCAAGACCCTTAATTGGCACCTCTGCCCCCACCCTGAGTGGCAGCCACAGGGTTAACGTGCTAATGAGTTGGGTGCAGTATATAAGGAGGTGTCTGCTTCTATTTGTAGAGTAGGGTGATGAAATGCCACAATGCCACTGGCGTTCTTATATGGGGTGTGTTCCAATAGCAGGGGTTCCTCCATTAACCCCATGTGCTGTGCCATGACCCCCTTGGTACAAAGGGGGTTCAGGTGGTGATCTGATTAAAGGGGTCCCCCTAATAGCATAAGGTGCATTGAAGCACGGGGCTCACCTTGGTGTTGGGAAGTGTTCTTGTTAAGGGGCTGTTCTTATCACAGGGATACTTCCTGTGGGGTCAAGCATGCCGGTGCTATATGTTCTTATAAAGGGGGTGTTCCTATAAGACGGGGGCGGCCGACTCCAGTCCTCAAGGGCCACCAACAGGTCAGGTTTTCAGGATATCCCTGCTTCAGCACAGGTGGCTCAATCAGTGGCTCAGTCGTTCATTGAGCCACCTGTGCTGAATCTGGGACTGATTGAGCCACCTGTGCTGAAGCAGGGATAGGCTGCGCTTATAGTGCCGTCGGCAGCGACGCAACGTCGCTTCAAAACAAATGTATTGAAGCCGTTGCGTGCGCTTACAGTAGGAGCGACGCGGCGGATTGGTTGCGATCGCTGGAAGTCACTTCCATTTTACTTTTCCAGCGACCGTGACGTCAGCGTCTGAAATAGGGGGTGACAGCAAAGTGACTTGGGGTGACTTGCCCTGCAGTCATTGGTTATGGCGGCGGAGTGCCAGTGGCGATTATAGTCTTGGTCAAATATCCCGTACTGTGCCAGCCTTCCTTTCTCATACTCTTTCCTCATAACCGTCCCTTTATTCCCTTCATTTGTGCACAGGCAGGAGGGTGGCAGTGCCAGCCTTGCCCTCATGCTATGTTTATACACGGAAAAAAGACACTGGCAGTGCCAGCCTTGCCCTCATGCTATGTTTATACACAGTTACAGCATTGGCAGTGCCAACCTTCCCCATTCCACATGACTGTCCTGTCATTGCATATGTAAAGGGCACGGTGGCAGTGCCAGCCTTCACCTCATGCTCTGCTTGTACACAGGAAAGATACTCGCATGGGCAGTGCCACCTTCCGCTCTTTCTTCATGTATACACAGACAAGTTCGTGCCAGTCTCTCTGACTCCCCTTTTAAACCCTCTTATTCACACCCAGTGGCAGTGCCAGCCTCCAGCTTTACCCACACATACCCGACACACCGAGCAGGGGCTGTAAGGACAGCCCTCCTCGCCAAGCCTCAGCCCCTGTGAGCCCCCCCTCCCCTCCCAGCACCGTAATATAGATGCTAAATCGTCCATGAATTTGTAATGCTGTTGGATGCGTTGCAGGCCTCCCTCGCTGCCCCTGCGGTGGGAGGGACAGTGCGCTGGTCCTTGTGTCTCCGCGTGTACAAGGACAGAAGACTCTGACACAGCGAGCGCCCCAAGGTTATTAATCACTGGATTCAGCTGAGCGGACGTCGTGTGTGCTCTTGTGAAATAGTGGGTGGGTGTGACGTCCTTGTGTATGTATAACACCACAAGTATGCCATCCAAATATAGGTATGTGGGACGCCCATTGTGATCAAGACAATGGCATGCTATAAATACAACAGAACCGGCGGAGTAAGCACACCTTAGTTAATCGAGACACGTATTGACGAGTGCACGCGTCATAAGGTAATCATTAGCATGTATGCTTCCCCCAGATCCAAGGAACGGAGCAGACAACGCAGCACATCGGGTAAGTAGTATCAAAAAGAAGAAAAAACATGGAAAAAAATCCAGCGTTTCGGAGACACTCGGAGCACCGCTTCCTGGTGGAATGGCCCCGAAACATCGGATTTTTTCATGTTCTAATACAGGTCCTTCTCTTTGATACTAACCTGATGTGCTGTGTCGTCTTCTCCGTTCCATGTGTGTGTTTGTGCACGTACGCACTGTGTGTGTATACATCTTTACACAAGTTATGTGTTATTATATATATATATATATACAGTGTTCGACAAACCTATACATTTGCTCGCCCCGGGCGAGTGGATTTAACCCCCGGGCGAGTAAATATTGGCCCAAGCAGCACACGTTTGGTACTAGGTGGCGAGTAGATTTTTTTGTGTGGCGAGTAGATTTTTTGGTGATTTGTCAACCACTGTATATATATATATATATATATATATATTAATATATATTACACATCTGCTCTTTTGCCGTCGAGCAGCGCACCCACCGTTTGTGTACCGATTAGTCCAGTGTAAACGGGGAAAGAAAAGTTCTCTACAGGCACCACTGCACCTGGGAGCACGGGGCAGCCCGAATGGAAAAATAGAAAAAAAAAAGATATGTATTGAATCTCGTTACAAATAAGAAGCTTTCCACGCCATTTGGATTCCCTTGAGAAAACACTGCATGGCACGAAATGCGTTCCTATGCATTCCTGCGCGTTTCATGGATTCCTTTGAGAAAGCGCCACATGGAGTGAAGCGCACTGTCACGGGAGGCCTGGCCTATCACACCAGGGATCAATTCGCCAGACAGAAACACAGAATAATAAAAATGCATTTATTTTAAAAACAAAAAGTATCCACAACTATTCACAGGTAAACAACACACACTTACAACTGGGGTTACCCTATAGACGTGGATGCAGGGAACTCCCTAAAGAGATTTCCCCTGTTCTTTCCTCCCTGCAGTGTCCTCTGGAACAGGACTCCAGGCCTGGCACCAGCACTGGAGTTGGCACTGCAGCTGGAATCTCCACTGGAGCATCAATCTTGAGCTAAAGCTCTCAGCTACTCGCAGCTACTCGCAGCTAACTAGGGTCCCCCTCACTACCTGTTATATCCCATGGCATAACTTGGTTACATAAAAAAAGAGTTGAACAAGGTGGTGTCAATATGACCCAGCCTGTCATTGGTGGGTAGAAATGCAACAACAAGAAGCATTATTACATTAAGAATGTTACATGGGAAGGTCACAACTTTGCAACATTTCTCCTGAACGTACCATTAACCCCCCTGGTCCCTGAAGTGCTGGAACCAGGCTACATGATGCATAGCTATATATACACAAAATACAAATATATTACTGAAAGGTGGGGGTAATGGCGGGCTTGACCTTTATTAAAAGCAGTCACATTTACCCCTACCGTCACACGCATTCCTACTCGTTTTGTGCCATGTGTATTTCCTTGGGAAAGCAAAACGCGTTGGAAAGCTTGTTTGTAATATGATTCAATAAATATATATTTTGTTCACTATTTTTCTAATCTGGCTGTCCTGTGCTTTAAGTGCAGCGGCGATTACTTTTCTTTTTGCGTTTACCTTGGATATCCAGATACGCAGAGCACACTGGCAGGCCAAAACCTGTGACGGACGTGTGAGAGTACCAGGTGGATTAACCCCGGCTTTCCTGGGTTCCCGAGTGTAGGTACTTCAATTACTTTCCTAATAGGGCCCGGGGGTAGGGGTTTTCTCTTGAAAATTCATAAGCATTTATTCATATTCCTGTTGTGAGGTGCACACAACAGGTTCCTTAAGTGTGTCACGGTGTGAGGTGCACACAACAGGTTCCTTAAGTGTGTCACGGTGTGAGGTGCACACAACAGGTTCCTTAAGTGTGTCACGGTGTGAGGTTCACACAACAGGTTCCTTAAGTGTGTCACGGTGTGAGGTGCACACAACTCACATGTACATCAGGCTGTGTGTGTGTAGGGGAGGCTGGCACTGCCGCTGCCCGCGCTCTACCAGATCTGTTTTCTAATGGTGCCTTTATCAGTATAATGCACATTGGTGTGGGCGGTTTGCACTGCTCCTGGCAGTAGCATGTATTATGGGTTAAACACTGCGCTGTTATTCTGCAATAACATTTTAAATTTATAAGCAAATGCTTTAAAGAGTATTTACAATCTTGACCCAATCTCGTGTGATAAGACTGTTGGTAAGCTCTTGTAGCTGCAGGGAGATTATCCATGGTGCAGTTTTTGTACGGTCCTGTTTGTGTTTGGCTAATGCCGGCAGTATAACTGGTTTGAAATGGATCGGAGCCTGTATCTAGTGCTACACAGCAGGAACAAGCCTCCAAAGGATGTTTCGCCACAAATAATATGATTGCATATATGTAAATGATGGGTTAGTAGGAAGTCCCAATATATATAAGGGGATGGGAACAGGATAGCAAGTAAGTCCTCTGTTCAGAAGTAGATACAGTGTCCCTCCTCTATTACAAGAGCAATAATTGTCCCCACTGCACGTGCGGCCAGGATTCCAGCCCCGAGGCGGCTGCACACTGTCCCACCGTAGTGTAATAGTGACTGAAGTCCTTAAATGTGAAGCGCTTGGCAGAGTCCGCAGTGTAAATACAGCGTGTAACGTCCCTGGTTAGGGGGGCCCGGGCTTTTACCCCAGGGTTTGTAACGCTGCCGGGTGCGGGAAGCATTAGCGCACGCTGGAGCCGGGGTGTCTCCTTTCCCCGGGTGTCTCTCTATTAACAGCAGCCGGCGTCACATTGTCCCCCAGTGACACGGTGGGAAGACGCTGGAAACAAACCCCCTCCTCCCACCCCCAGCCTGTAATCTGCGAGATCCGAGCTGCTTAGTCTCTGAGCCGTCAATGTGCTTACGTTAGGAGAAAGTGAGATTTCTCCGGGACACGGGGGGGGGCTACAGTCCCCCCCTCTCTTCTCTATCCCCTCTCTGTTTCCATGCTCGCGCCGCCCCGTTGGACCACATATGGTCAGGGAGACGATGAGCCTTTCCTCTTCTCTCCCCAGTTAAGGAAAAAAAAAAAAATGTGTATTAGACGGGCTTACTGTTTGTATTATCTATACCCTGTAATGTCATAACTGTCTAATAAAAAAAATTGAAACAAAAAAAAATTGAAATTACGATAGAACAAACTCAGCAAAATGATGTAACCGTTGAATTGTTGGAAGAACTTAAAAATCGCCTTCAAAGGTTTAAAGACGATCTTGTGCATTTCAAAAAGCAAACATTTTTAAAAGTAGTCAATGAATAAAAAGAGCACACTGTGTACCAATGGTCTGAGCAGGAACGACGAGTAAAATATCAAGAACGTTGCAGAACAGGAACAAGGAGAACTGACGCCCCCACCAGTGAATTAGAAGCAAGCTCCTCTACAGAGGGTGCCCATGCAAAGACGCCACGAGGAGGAACGACTTTTTTAGGACAAAACAAAGGCTCATCTGTGAAAGGAAAAGAAAGAAAACCAGGAGGGGGCAACGAAGGCACATGGACCCCGCCAGTATTACGCCCACGCCATTGAAGAGTGCGCAAAATGTGGTTATTAACATGTCTGATTATTTGCTTCCAGATGCAGAAGTGACTACTTTGTCTAGTCCCATCTCTTGTACCGATCACCCTTCCAAAATTGTTTGACACAGAGGTTGAACTTTTCAAACTTGAGAAAATTAAATCTCAAATCCTTCCTTTCCAGCCGGTTACCTGATTCTGCAGATCAGCAGCAGCAACAACAACAACAGCAGCAGCAGCAGCAGCAGCAGCAGCAGCAGCAGCAGCAGCAGCAGCAACAACAACAACAGCAACAGCAGCAGCAGCAGCAGACATCACGACAAAACACGGCATGTAAACTGAAATCCACATTTACTGCACCATTTAGGAATCCATCAGTGAATGTCTTTATGAGATTGGTAAAGCAAGATCTGAGTACTTATTATAAAAATAAACATCATATTGATTATAACCTGTCTCTAGAAGAAAAAAAGCTTTTAAAAGGAGTGGTTGAAAATAAAGATATTGGGGCCTATGCAGAGAGCAGCGTTAGAATAAATTGGAGAGTTTAAGAAAAAGTAGCTTTAATGGAGAGTTTTATTCTCCATATGCAGAAATGGGCGAAATCCGCTATTTTTAGCATTACTGCATGTGGAGAATTGTAAATGAGGAGATGCGCGCAGCTGAAAGGGAGAAAAAAAAAATTGCGCATTTTTTTTTTTCCCCTATAGCCGGCGAGCTCCTGCTTCTTGCCGGAGAAAATTGACGAAAATCGCGCCAAAAACAGCCGCTAGATGGCGAGCGCGCCTTTCTGAATTCGGATATTTTTCAATCTGGCGAGATGTAGGTTCTCGCCAGCCGCGCGGCGAGATTTATAAATAGAAAAAAAAATGGCGCTTTTTTCATACCTCGCCATTTTCGGCTGTTTTTAGCGCGATTTTCGCCGGAAAATGGCGAGATTGTTAATAGCGCTGCTCTCTGCATGAGGCCCATAATCTTTAAACAAGCAGACAAGTGAGGGGCACTTGTCTTACGAAATTATTCACAGTACCAAACAGGCACTGAGACAGTTAAACAATGGGAAATATTACACAAGACAGGATAGGGACCCCACAATTGGTTATCAATTAGAAGTGAAGGGGATCCTACAATTAGGATTGGGTAATCTATGGATTAATTCAAACGAATTTGAGTTTTTAACTATGAAAAATTCACGGTGCCCGCTTTTTTATCTATTGCCCAAAATACACAAGAGCTTACATAATCCACCAGGTAGACCGATTATGTCAGCTACTAACTCATTAATCAGCCCTTGGCTATACATATTGATTCATTCTTGCAACCATTGGTAACCAAAGGTGACTCATACATTAAAGGCACCTTGGATTTTTTTTAGATAAAATTCAATCATTAATACTTAATGATAAATCATATCTAATGGTTACCATGGATGTAACGAATCTTTATACAATAATACCGCACGAGGATGGTCTGAATATAGTGACACAGAGATTAGAGATACCCCTTTGCAAGAACCCCCCGTGGGCCACATTCTATTAAGTTTCATTCTCTATCAAAATGATTTTCGTGTCGAAAACACTTACTATCTACAAACGACAGGTGCAGGGCAGCAACATGGCGCCCTCCAATGCCAATCTGTTTATGGCAGACTTTAAGAAGAGATTTATCTATGATACATCATATTATCAGTGGATGCTTTTTTATTGCCGCTACATTGATGACGTGTTCTTCTTGTAACGTCAGATGAACTCACAGAATTTTTTTTAACTATCTAGATGTTCTAGAAACTCCGGTTAGATTCACCAAAAATTGGAGTGAACAACAAATTTAGTTTTTAGATGTATTACTAACAAAAAACGGGAGTGATTTGCACACTAGTCTATATAGAAAACCTACAGACAGAAATTCAACCTTGGATGCTACACGTTTTCATTCTGATTCCCTGAAAAACATGTTGCCTTTTTCACAGACGGTCAGAGCCACTAGAATTGTGGACAGATCTTTGCAACTAGGGGAAACTTATGAGGATATGAAATCTCGCTTTCTTTCTAGGGGACATTCAAAAGCTAGGATAGAGAATGCATTCACACGACCCATTTCACAAACACGACATCGAGATGATATAGGGAGAATGACGATATTTTAAAAATATACGGCAAGCAAATTTCTCAGCCAAAGCATTATAAAACATTGGAAGATCTTGGAAAGTGATACAACCTTAAACAAAGTATGTAAGTTGCCGCCCAGACTCGTGTTCCAGAGAGGGCAAAATCGGAAGGATTTGCTAATTAGTGCTGAAAAAAAAGAACATTATATAACGCCTGATTTTCTGAGTGCCCAAAAAACGGTTGTAATTGTTCTGTGTGTAACAGTTTGAATACTGGCACAGAATTTTTCGCACCCAAGGAGCGGGAAACGGTATACCATCAAGGATAGAATTACATGTGTTTCAACCTTTGTTGTGTATATGATAACGTGCCCATGTGGCTTACGCTAACATAGGGAAAACTAAAAGGATGCTCAAAACCCGCTACATAGAACATAAGAGCAAAATTACTCATTCGCCAGAAGAGACTGCATTAATTAAACATTGTGCAGATTACAGACACTCTGTCGCTTCTTTGAAGCTGATGGGTATAGAGCAGGTAAAGAAATCAATAGCAGATTAAATAAAGATATTACGCTGCTGCAACGAGAGGCATACTGGATCTTTACCCTAGACACCATTTTCCCAAAGGGGCTTAATGATAACTTGGCCCTGGGATGTTTTCTGACTGAGCATTAAAACATAATAGAGAGAGATTTTACAATGTCATCCTTGGATTTCACCTTGCTGCTGTTGATATCTGTCTGAAGTTTTGGGTCTGTATATCTGTTTTTTTGTGGATTTTGAACCCTGTATATTCATTGCATCTTTCTGAAAATCATTCAGAGTATTTTGACGATATGGCTACACCTTATTCATTTTTTAAATGTCACTACAGTGAGTCCTCGCTTTCCCGACACAATGCGTCCCGCAAACCCACATTAGTTCCGGGACAGGCGGGAAGCGGAACCCATGTTAACCGGCGGCGGTTTCCGTCGGATGCGAGAAAACCGCGGCGGGTGAGTTTTTTTTTTTACTGTGTTATGCGCCGTCGGAGAACGCATCCAACGGAAAGCGAAACGTCGGAAAACAAGGACTACCTGTACGTTTATCTATGGAGATAAGAAGAACGCTTTTATTAACTTTGGGGTATAATGAAATGTTGATACTTATATCGCTTTATAACTCTGTGTAATCCATCCCAGAAGATCTGAAGTTGCTGTGAAACTTTGATGATGTATCAGCTTTTAATAAAACTATGTAACAAGTAATGAACACAACCCTGCCTTACAGCAAAATTTCGGGTTACTAAGCAACGGACAAACATCAAAAGATGAGGACACAGAGGAAGCTGGATGACCGACGCAGACGACAATACGTGATGATGTCACGCACTCGCAGAGGCAACACGGGAATATGCAAAGTTCACCAGGATCAACGCGAGGGGAGGACGGAGCCCTGGGGAGGTTCCCGGATGACGCTGCCGCATGACCGGAGTGACGCGACGACCATGAAGAGACGATCGGCGCTAGATGATGACGACACTGATGAGGATCAACGAGGGACACCTGGTGTTGGGTCTATTTATTGGGACTTTTGAGACTTTTTTTTATATTATGCCATTCATTCCTGATAAAGGCCTAGTGAGGCCGAAACGTCGGTTTATTGGCAATAAATTAACTATAACTAAATCCGTAGTGCCTTGCTTCTTCCATTTATCCATATTGATGTGGAATACCACACAGAGATCCCTGGACCAGAAGCACCGGTAGTTGTATCGATTTTTGTTCCATGTTTACGGTGACACATTTCACATTGTTCTTTCTCCTCCCGCGCGTTCCACATCATCACAATCTCTCCCCCGTAGCACGCGGCTGATTTCATTTCATGATTTTCCTGCCGGATGGAATTTACATTAACTACAAAAAGTCAGGCCCCGTGTGACACCCCCACCCAACACTGGACCGGCAGAGCATAAGAAGGGGGGGGGGGGAACTGGGGGAACTGGGTGTCTCACGGGGGAAGAAGTCTGTAAACCTCTAGTCTCTGAGGGACAGCAGATTTCAAAGACCCCTGAGGTTAATATAGACTTTACAGATAAGACCCTTTGTAGCCTGCATAGAAAACGGCTTTGTGTGCTGCCTGCTGGGGTGAAGCAAGTGAGAATAAAGAGCAGGAGCTGGCATGTGAACACTCTACTGCAGGCTTGTTCAAATAAAAATTAAAATCAGCATTAAGTGGCATCACAGGAAGCTTACTTTCATTATAGACCAGGGAGGGGGGGGGCTGCACCTTTAATAGTTATCTTAAACACCTCAAATTCCTGTCAGAAAATGGATTCCTCTATACTCGACGCCCCATTGGCTGTTAGGACTGTCAGTCACTTTTCTTTATCCAATCAAAGAAGGCAGATTTGAATAAAGGGTGGAATCTTATCAAATCAGGGTTTTTTTTTCTCATTGGAGTAATGAAAACGTGTATTCAAGGGCCCCATTGGAAGATAGAACTGTCAGTTAATTTATTTGCCCAATCAATAATGTTGGTTTTAACATGGGACAGAACCACCAATCATCCCTTCAACAGCTCTTTCCCCTTCCCTCTTAATAGACCTCCCATTGGTTATTGCAGTTGTCAGTCATCTCCCTAATCCAATGAGCAACGGTTATTTTAATAGCCAGGACCAATCTTTGGGAATTTGATTGACAGAGGAAAACTCGAATCGGTCACAAATTTATTGGGGGGAGGGGCTTCCCATATTTGTTGGGGTTTTTTTGCCCTCTCGTTGAATCCTCTCACTGGTAATCGAGGTCCCATTGGTTGTTAGAGCTGTCAGTCACTTTCCTAATCCAATGAATATCACTTGTTGCACAAGAGGCACCTGAAAGCATGAGTCACAAAAGAAACACCCAATGGGTGATTCGCAGATCTGCAGGGGCGGGGCTTCCACAATCCACTATAATTTCAGTAAATTAAGAGACTATGGGGCCTATGCAGAGAGCACTGCTCAGCGACGCTCTGTGCACTATGGGGCCTATGCAGAGAGCACTGCTCAGCGACGCTCAGTGCACTATGGGGCCTATGCAGAGAGCACTGCTCAGCGACGCTCTGTGCACTATGGGGCCTATGCAGAGAGCACTGCTCAGCGACGCTCAGTGCACTATGGGGCCTATGCAGAGAGCAGCGCTAGAATAAATTGGAGAGTTTAAGAAAAAGTAGCTTTAATGGAGAGTTTTTTTCTCCATATGCAGAAAGGTCATAAAACTGCATTTAAAATCCTGTCTGCATATGGAGAGTTTCAACCAGCGATATGAGCGCTGTTGAAACTTGTGGGGAAAAAATCGCGTATTTTTTTTTTTTTTCTCCCCCACCGGCCGCCGAGCTCCAGCTTCTTGCCAACTTTTGTTGGCGAAGCAAAATTTTGAAAATCGCGCCATTTTTTTGGCGCGAACAGCCGCTAGATGGCGTTCGTGGCTCTCTGAATACGGCCGTTTTCAACACTGGAGAGATTTAGGTTCTCGCCAGCCGCGCGGCGAAATTTGCTAATAAAAAAAAAATGGCGCTTTTTTTAAAACTCGCCAGTACCTGCCTTTCTACAGGCATTTTTCTCCAAAAAATGCCGCTATTCCCCTTACCGCTGCTCTCTGCATAGGCCCCTATATTATAAAATATTTGTGTTGAGAGGATATTGGGTTAGTACAGGATGCAGTGTGTGCAGAGAGGATATTGGGTTAGTACAGGATGCTGTGTGTGCAGAGAGGATATTGGGTTAGTACAGGACGCTGTGTGTGCAGAATATATTGGGTTAGTACAGGATGCTGTGTGTGCAGAGAGGATATTGGGTTAGTACAGGATACTGTGTGTGCAGAGAGGATATTGGGTTAGTACAGGATGTGTGTGTGCAGAGAGGATATTGGGTTAGTACAGGACGCTGTGTGTGCAGAGAGGATATTGGGTTAGTACAGGATGCTGTGTGTGCAGAATATATTGGGTTAGTACAGGATACTGTGTGTGCAGAGAGGATATTGCGTTAGTACAGGATGCAGTGTGTGCAGAGAGGATATTGGGTCAGTACAGGATGCTGTGTGTGCAGAGAGGATATTGGGTTAGTACAGGATACTGTGTGTGCAGAGAGGATATTGGGTTAGTACAGGATGCTGTGTGTGCAGAGAGGATATTGGGTCAGTACAGGATGCTGTGTGTGCAGAGAGGATATTGGGTCAGTACAGGATGCTGTGTGTGCAGAGAGGATATTGGGTTAGTATAGGATGTAGTGTGTGTGCAGAGAGGATATTGGGTTAGTACAGGATGCTGTGTGTGCAGAAAGGATATTGGGTCAGTACAGGATGCTGTGTGTGCAGAATATATTGGGTTAGTACAGGATGCTGTGTGTGCAGAGAGGATATTGAGCCAGTACAGGATACTGTGTGTGCAGAGAGGATATGGGGTTAGTACAGTATGCTGTGTGTGTGTAGAGAGGATATTGGGTCAGTACAGGATGCTGTGTGTGCAGAATATATTGGGTTAGTACAGGATGCTGTGTGTGCAGAGAGGATATTGGGTTAGTACAGGACGCTGATACACACTCACTTCTGTATTTCTCATACTCTCTCATACACACTCACATTCTTGTACTCTCTCCTACACATATACACACACATACTCTCTCATACACGTTCACACTTTATTCTGTATTTCTCATATACACTCACACTCATACTCTCTCATACACACTCAAACTCTCATACACACTCACACTCTCATACACACTCACACGTCCTTCTGTTTTCATATATATACACACTCACACTTTCATACACACACACACTCTCATACACACTCACACTCTCATACACACACTTTCTTCTGTATTTCTAATACACACACACTCATAGTCTCATAAACACTCACACTCTCATACTCTCACACTCTCATACACACTCACTCATACCCTCACACTCATACACACACACTCTCATACTCACCCATACACACTCACACTCTTCTGTATATGTCATACACTCTCATACACACTTTATTCTGTATTTCTCATACTCTCTCATACAGACTACAACTACTCTCTCATACGTTCTTCTGTATTTCTCATACACACACTCATACTCTCTCATACACATTCACACTCTCATAATCTCACGCTTTTATACACATTCATACTCTCACATACACTCATACACACACATACTCTGACACACACTCATACACACACTCTGTCACACTCTCATACACACTCACATTTTTCTGTACTTCTCATACTCTCATACTCTCTCATACACACTCACACACTTTTCTGTATTTCTCATACACACTCACTTCTGTATTTCTCATACTCTCTCATACACACTCACCCTTCTGTATTTCTCATACACACTCAAACTCTCATTATCTCTCATACTCACACACACTCACACTCATATTCTCACATATACACTCTCATGCACACTCATACAGGCAGTCCTCAGTTATCCAACGGAATCCGTTCTGGAAGTGGCGCTGGACAGTGAAACCGCTGTAACGTGAGTCCCATGTTAATCAGTGGCGGTGAGCGTTGGATAACGCATTCCGGCATCAAAAAACGGCCCGTAGGGGAGGCATTGTAAAGCGTTGGATATGCCATTCCTTGTAAAGTGAAACGTTGGATAGCGTGGGCTACCTGTACACACACACACTCACACTCCCATGCACACTCATACAGTACACACACACTCCTGTATTTCTCATACTCCCATACACACTCACACTTTCTTATTTCTCACTTTCTCATCTTTCTGCTCTTTCCTCATCTTTCTCTTTTCCACCCACTTTTCCTTTTTTCAGAAGTCTTTTCTTCCTCCCCCCTTACATGTTTATTCTCTCTCCCTCCTTCCCCCTCTCTCTCTCTTTCTTTCCCCCCTCTACTCCTCCTATCTCTCCCCCCTCTTTCTCCACCCCCCTCTATCTCTCCTTCTACCCTGTCTCTCTCTCCTCCCCATCTCTCTCCTCCTCCCTCTCTCCTTCCTCTATCTATTTCCCCTTCTCACCCTCCTTCTCCATCTTCCCTCTCCTTCCCCTCTCTCTTTCTCCTTCCTCTCTCTTTGTCCCTCTCTCTTTTCCCCCCTCTCTGGTCCTTTCTCTCCTTCTCTCTCTATCCCCTTTCACTGCCCCTGCCTCTTTCCCCTTCATCCCTCCACCCTCTCTCCATCTCTCTCTCTCCCCTCTCCCTCTCTCTCTTTCCACCTCTCTGGTCCTTTCTGTCCCTCTCTCTTCCCCTTTTCCCTTCCTCTCTCTCCTCAGCCTCCCCTCCTTTCCACCTCCTCCCCCCTCTCTCTTTGCCATGTGGATGATGGCTGGGGGCACTGAGTGGTAACCCACCCACCCATAGAGGGGCAGGGAAGACCAGGGAAGGAAGCCCTAAGGCCAGACTAGCAGACAGTATACTTACTGCACCATCCACACACTTCCCATCCTCACACACAGCAGGCTGGGCAGCCAGAGACATAGGGACCAGCACAGAGGTGAGTTACACACACACACTGCCTTACCTGTCAGACACACACACACACACACACACACACTGCCTTACCTGTCAGACACACACACACACACACACACTGCCTTACCTCTCAAACACACACACACACACTGCCTTTCCTGTCAGACACACACTGCCTTACCTGTCACACACACACACAAATACTGCCTTACCTGTCAGACACACACACTGCCTTACCTGTCAGACACACACACCCACACACACTGCCATACCTGTCAGACACATACACACACACACACACACACACACTGCCTTACCTGTCACACACACACACACTGCCTTACCTGTCAGACACACACACACACACACCATGCCTTACCTGTCAGACATATACACACACACACACACACACACACACACACACACACACACACACTGCCTTACCTGTCAGGTACACACATATACAATGCCTTACCTGTCAGGTACACACACACACACACACTGCCTTACCTGTCAGGTACACACACACTTACACACACTGCCTTACCTGGCAGACACACATACACACACACACATATACAGTACATTTCAGCTTTGCATATATATGTACGTGTGTGTACTTGCACAACTTTGCATGCTTTAGTAATAAGTCCTTACTCAGCTATATACAGTATATATATACAGTATGGGCAGGCGTGTGTGCGGGGCTTTACAGAGACACATGCCAGTGTGCGTGTCCTTACTGTCACTGTGTACAAACCGCTCGTGTTGCAGGGGCTTTGAGAAGATGTTCTTATAATGAGGGGGCATTTCTTATATGGCTATTCCACACGGAAAAGTATGTTTAGGTTACAAAGGGGGGATTTTAGGTGATAAATGGATACCCTCATTAGGAGCACGTGTGTTTCTGCTATAGGGATGTCAGGGGAGGATGTCCTTATAACAGGGTTTCTCATATAGGATTAGACAAGGTGGTGTGAGGTGTTCTTATAAAGGTGGGTGTTCTTATAACAGGGTTTCTCATATAGGATTAGACACGGTGTTGTGAGATGTTCTTATAAAGGTGGGTGTTCTTATAACAGGGGTTCCTCATATAGGATTAGACAAGCTGTTGTGAGGTGTTCTTATAAAGGTGGGTGTTCTTATAACAGGGTTCCTCATATAGGATTAGACACGATGGTGTGAGGTGTTCTTATAAAGGTGGGTGTTCTTATAAAGGTGGGTGTTCTTATAACAGGGGTTCCTCATATAGGATTAGACAGTGTTGTAGGTGGGTGTTCTTGTAAAGGGTGATGTTGTAATAGGAAGGGTTAAGTGAGTAATAGGGTAACCTGAACTAGGAAGCTTCTTATATGAGGGATATGGCTTATAACAGGCATACCACACACAGGGTGGTGTAAAATGTTCTTATAACAGGGGTTTCCTTCTTAAGTGAGTGTATTGGTATTATGAGGAGGCGTTGTTATAAGAGGTATGTTCTTATAAAGAGAGTTTTCTTATCATAGGGGACCCTTCAATAGGAAATATTTAGACTGTTCTTATAAAGGGGTTCTTCTAAAATAATGTCAGACAATGTTCTTATAAAAGGGCTTCCTCGCTCAAGCAGGGATGCAGTAGGTTGTAATGTTCAGGAGATGTTCTTATAAGAGGGGTGTTATATCGGTGCCGTGATGGGATGTTAAGTTCCTATATAAAAAAAGGCTGCTCTTATAACAGGGTATCCTAAAATATGAAGCTTTGAAGGTGTGAGACGTTCTTATAAGAGGGATCTTCCCATAACGGTGGGTGCCCTTATAACAGCAGTCTTCTTATAAAGGGTGGGAGGGGGGGGGGGGGGGAATATTAGGAAGAATATTTGAAAACCTTTTCGGCAGGGGTTAAAAAGCTAATAATGTTGGCCCCAGAATAGGGAGCGAGATAACCCCCCACCCCACTCACCCTCTTTCCCACTCAGCCCTTCCCCCCCC
>CM071578.1:1165828-1187758 GCA_036426205.1 Ascaphus truei | reverse complement strand
TCCCCTAGGGTGACCCGTTTGACCCCTACAGGGTGCTGCCGGGCTCCCGTGGCATGGAAGGGGTTAACGGAGCGAGGATCGGTGAGTCTATGGGTTCATAATTACACGGTCCGTTGATAATTAGAGGTAATTAAGATGAATGAAACTATGGGAGCAGATCACCTGCTAATAACGAAACGCTCCAACGATTGCTTTTTTTTACGGTCCGGAGAGCAGAGATTTGGGGACGGACAAGACGTTTTTGGCGACCGGTTTTGAGACCCTCGTCCCGCATTCGGAGGGAGAAACTTTTTCAGTAGAGAGTTGGGGAGGAACGTGAGGTCGTTTTTTTTTGGTGGGGGGGGGGGGGGGGAGATTCTTGCTAACGAACAAACTCCTGCACACAATTTAGGGCTTAAATGTGAAACGCGTTGGTTGGTAATTAACGAGGGGAAAATGAACAATGAAAGTGTTGTTCTTTTATATACAGAATTCAGTTAATTATTAGTGTTTAAGTATGAATAGATAGATAGTGTGTGTGTATGTATGTATGTATGTATGTATATATATATATGTGTGTGTAGAGGTATCTGTACCGCGTTAGCCGAGCTTAATAATCAAAAACAAATACTCAATACCGTTCTGTGGCTAACGAAATGCTTTTATTTGTGCGAGCTTTCCACATACACTGATCTCTTTTTCTAGCGATGCTGCAATCACCCGAAGAAGAGATCACTGTATCTCGAAAGCTCGCACAAATACTATCACAAGTGGACTAACACAGCTGTTTCCGTTTTATTGAAATATATATATATATATTACGGAGAGAGAGATTTTTTCATTATTGGTGCTAAAGCCTAAAGCAGCAGAACTAACTTGATGGACAAATGTCTAATTTTTCAACCTCATCTACTATGTAACTAAATACTGTACTTCTCTTATTATTTCTTTTGTTTAAGGGCTAATATTGTTTCGTTGTGAAGTAGTGGGTGTTTTCTAAATAGGTGGCAGATGTTGCATCTGTCCAAAACGGGAATCATTTTTACAAGTGTTTAGTGTTATGTAATACACAAACCCCATGCAACAGCTAATAGCGTATATACTGTATAGTGCAAATCCCATGCAACAGCTAATAGCATATATACTGTATAGTGCAAATCCCATGTAACAGCTAATAGCGTATATACTGTATAGTGCAAATCCCATGCAACAGCTAATAGCGTATATACTGTATAGTGCAAACCCCATGTAACAGCTAATAGCGTATATACTGTATATTGCAAATCTAGCAGCAGCCAAATATTCCACCCGTTTCCTTAAATCAAACTCGCAGGAAAATCTCAATAATGGTAATTATAGATAGGTACAAAGAATTAGAGATAGATATAATTATATAGATAGAAAACTTTAGAGATGGTTGAATGGATAGATACACAGATAGACAGACGGATAGATACACAGATAGACAGACGGATAGATACACAGATAGACAGACGGATAGACAGAAGGATAGATACACAGATAGACAGACGGATAGATACACAGATAGATACACAGAAAGACAGACGGATAGATACACAGATGGACGGATAGATACACGGATAGACAGACGGATAGATACACAGATAGAAAGAAGGATAGATACACAGGTAGACAGACGGTTAGATACACAGATAGATACACAGATAGATACAAAGAATTAGAAATAGATATATAGAATTAGAGAGAGCGATAATTAGAAATACTGTAAGTATGTAGATAGACAAATAAACAGATCCAGACAAATGGGAAAAGAATTGCATGAAAGCAGTTGTCAAATTGCCTTAAAACAGGAGTAATACTCAGGTTTGAAAATGAGAAAGCACTGCTACTTTCCAGCACATCCCCATACAGACCGCACTGCCGAATACTGCATGTGGGGAGGTATTTATCTGCAGGGCCTGGGCGCGGGGACTCATAAAGGCTACTCACAGCAAGATTAAAAGGCAAATGAGTGGAGATTATGGGGGTAATGTTAGGGGGGATATTATGGGGCACGATTTGATTGCAGAATAAACGTTAAAAATAATATGTATCTAAAATACTGAAAACTAGCAATGCATTGTAACAGCTGGAATATAGAAATACTTAATTAAAAGCCTCGTATCCAAAACAAAACGATAAAATATAGAATACGTACAGTAGCATTGCATTATAAAACTCTATGATATTTATATATCGTATATATATAGATATATATATATATATAGATATATATATATATATATATCTATATATATAGATATATATAGATATATAGATAATCGCAGGTTGGGGGAGGGGGGTGGGATCACAAACTTGGTGGGATCCCAAAGTAATAATGGTTTTGTAGTGAGCTCTTCTCACGATTCGGAGTGTCTTAAGACAGGGGTGGTTAACTCCAGTCTTCGCACCCCCCCACCCACCCTCGCCCCAGCAGGACCAGGCTTTCAGACTATCCCTGCTTCAGCACAGGTGGCTCAATCAGTCCCTGCTTCAGCTCTGCGTTCTATGTTGCTAACCGGAAATGTCTCCGCCTGAGTCAGCGGCGCACAGAGATGGCCGGCGATGGGCGTGTTAGCGCAGGATAAAATGGAGTGTCTTTTTTTTCACGGTATGGCTCTTATAATAGGACACTGATAATTGATCTTTACCAACGCTAGTTATAAATAATAAAAAATAAAGAAATACGCCTCATTCTGGTTTCATTTCAATTGTAGCCGTCGGGTGTTCGACACGGTGTCAACATTCATTTCAAACAACTAAGGCCGAGCTCACACTGCCTGCTACGGCCACGCGCTTCCATGCGCGCCTCCGCCGCGCGCTTCCGTGCCGAGTTGGGTCGCGGCGATTGGGGGGGGGGGGCGTGACGAACGTGTCACGGAGCTGGTTCGCCTTTATTGGCTGAACCAGCTCACGTGACGCGACTGCAGCCCGAAATGTCAATTTGGGTGGTGGCGGCGGCAAAATGTCGCAGCGTCAACGCTGTAATTTGCCGCCACAAGCAGTTTCTAGTGTGACAACTGTCATCCACTAGCCTCAAAGAGTGCCGGGCGTGTGCACGTCGCGTAGCAGGCAGTGTGAGCTAGTCCTAAGTTTGCGTGGCGTCTTCATATCAGGCAGATTTTAGTTCGTTGTTAGTTCTTCAGCACCACCATTTAATACCCATAATGCATACCCACCGAGGGGAGGAGCGTTCCGATGCCCTCGTGTTCAGTAGAACAATATCGCATCCATACATTTTAACCGCCGTTTGGCCACTCGTATGCAAACCATATGCTAGTGAACCTTTTACATAATATCGAATATACTGAAACCTCCAGTAAAGCAGAAAAACGTGTGAAATCTTATATGCTTAAAAAAAAAAATCCGTTTTAGAAAATAGTTTTTTTTTAAATATATTTATTTTTATTCAACTCTTAATGCCATTTTTAGGAGTATTAAAACATCCTGTGATTTCTATAGCGGGCTTTAGCACACCTCCCCAGCAGTGCAAGATCTGTGCAACACTTTCCTGTTTGGGATAATGTGTTGCCAATGTTCCCAGCAGTTTGAGCTGCAAACTGTAACAATAGATAATGTTACGTTGGCTATATCAGGATACATTGTAGCTGCTGAGTTATACTGACTGAAGGATTGATTGAAACTGAAAGGCGGCCATTATGTTAGGCACACAAGCAGGATTGTGACAGATTTATAACAGGAGCACTAAACCAGGGGGGCGCAAATTTTTTTCCCTGCGCCTCCCTGCCGACAGCCTTGTCACTCCTGCGCCACCCCCACACCTCCGCTCTGGCGTCATGACGTCACGTTGCCAAAGCAACGTGACATCACATGACCTCGCGGCTTCATTTGACGCCAACGCGGGAAGGAAGCCGCCGGAGCCAATGTAAGTAAAGGCTTACCGAGGCTCTGCAGCTCTCCCGGCACTTAATTTAAGTGCCTTCGGGAAGCGCGCGGGGCCTCTGTAAACCCCGCGCCCCCCCCCCCCCCCCCGCCGGCAGTCTCGCGCCCCCCAGTTTGCGCACCGCTGCACTAAACGATTGCCAGCTAAGGTAAGAATGTACAATTATACATTGCCACGCGCTTTACATACGGTATACAGATAATAGACAAGGGGGACGTAGTATTGCTGCTTTGTAATGTTATTCCCCTGCGCTAACGCCACCGTAATCAGGTCACAGAGAAACCTGCCGGTACCCACATCCCAGACCCTGATTAGCATAGCGTTATTTTCTGGAAGAACCTACAAGCCATGTGCTTTCGGACTTAACCCTTTCATTACAAAACGTTACACGTGTCATACAAAGATATAGACTACGGATCATATAAATGTCTGAAACACATCATAAGCTAGACATGGCGCGGCCAACTGCAGGACACCAACAGGTTTTCAGGATATCCCTGATTGAGCCGCCTATGCTGAAGCAGGGACTGATTGAGCCACATGGGCTGAAGCAGGAACTGATGGAGCCATCTGTGCTGAAGCAGGGACTGATTGAAGGGAGGGGCTTGAGAACTGGAGTTGGAGCAAAACCGTCTACTACGTCTGTACCCGCACTTGTATGGGATATCATACATTCTTACTTGAATGACCATCCCCAGAAAATGACCTTCAGGTTACCTTCATCCTAAGCGCACAACCTGTTCTTCAGTCTTACGGTATAGTTCTGTTTAGAGAAATATATTCAAAAAGTCGATATAGAGTAGACGTGTGCCTCAAGAGGAAAGTTTTGGACCAGCGTATTCTGCCCGGGGATGGGATGGAGACCCCAAGTGTGAAGATAATTCAGAAGCTCCAGATAATGCAAAGAAGTATGGTGAGATGTTCAACAAATGGAACTAGAAGAAGTTGAAGACTGTGTCTACCTTGGTCGTCAAGAAGGAATGGATGGGAACCTTGCGAATTCAATGGGATGGAGGTATTTGGAAGAAACGAGACAATATTTCAACAGGACTTTCCACGGTGCCTGAAGAGGAAAGTTTTTGATCAGTATCCTGGCCGTGCTCACGTATGGGTGACCCGTGTATCCTGGCCATGCTCACGTATGGATGTGACCCGTGTATCCTGGCCGTGCTCACGTATGGATGTGACCCGTGTATCCTGGCCGTGCTCACGTATGGATGTGACACGTATGGATGAGAAACTTGGACCCTAAATGCGAAGATCATTCAGAAGCTTCAGACAACGTAAAAAAGTATGGAGACATGCATGCTGGGTATTACCCAAAGAGACATGAAACACAATGAATGGGTTTGTAACCAAACAAAAGTCTGTGATATCATCCCACAGGTGAAGAAATAAAAATGGCGGCTGGGCCGGACATATCACAAGAAGGAATTACCATCGTTGGACAGAGATGGCGCTCGACTGGATTCCAAGAGAGATTAAAAGACCAAGACAACGACCAAAAGTAAGATGGGAGGATGAAATCAGACAATGTGTGGGAGCGACGTGGAGAAGAGGCTGTAACCGCAGGACCAGGGAGATCATTGGGGGGCTTCACCCAGCAGTGGGGAGACCAGGGCTGGAGAGGATGATGTATATATTTATATTGGAGGCCTTTCTTACCTACTGTACCAATGTATGTTAATGTTAGATATTTGATTATTATCGTTGGCGCGCTAGAAATAGATGATAATAATAATATATACAGCAGGGGTTTTGTAGGGAAATAAGGTGTTTGTACCCCAATCATCTGAACACAATTTCTTTCTATACTATAATAAATGATCCAGCTATAAATGAATGAATATGGTAGAACAAGTAGTGATCCACCCCCAGTTGGTGCTGACAGTGTACGCAAAGCTGTACAAAGAGTGTTGAGGGCACGAGTACCTGCAGAGCTTACACTCTAATTTTCACACAGAGCAGTTAAGGGATTTGCTCAAGGTCAAAAGGTGAAGCTGGGAACCAGCGTCCCCCCCCCCCCCAATTCAAAGACAAAGACAAAGACCTTACCACTCATCTGCTGCTCCGGCCTCTGCGCCTCCTGCTTAAAGGCTGTAATTAACCTATTACACATGGGCCCATGTTTACTAAGTGGTGGCCTTCAATACGACACCTTGTGGTCTATCCTAAAGAACGGAGCGTACGGTGCCTTCTGGAAAAGCCGTGCTTTGTAAACATGGGTCCATGCGCCAATCCCTCCTGCTGTCCGAGCTCGATGTCCGCATAGGACTGGTGTGCATGTATATAACATACATGCATGTATATAACATACATAATATAATACAATACACACAGGGGGGGACTTCCCATCAGGAGGCCCGGGCGGCAGAAATGTCCGCCCTCATGTGCATGTGCCGCGCTCTCGGGATCACATGTGCCGGCCGCCTCCTTGCTGCCGCCCTCTTTCCGATTCGCGGCATCAAGTGACGCCGCAGACCTCACCAACGTGACGTCACGCGGCGTCTCGTTGCCCTGGTAACGTGACATCGCGGCGTTCAAATGCCATCGTGTAGTCGCGTTACCATGGCAACGAGACAACGTGTGTGTGACTTCACATTGCCGACTGCCGACGTCCTGACGCCGCAAATCGGAAGGAGGAAGAGGGTGACAGCAAGGGGGCGGCGGGCACATGTGACTTCCCATCAGGCCCGAGAGTGCGGCACATGTAAGTGCGGTGGGGCGGCGGATTTTCAAATCCGGGATACACCCTGTGTTCAGTTAAAAACGGGGCCCCTTTTATTTTTCGTCATATCTTGCAGAATAAACACGACTTTTTCCTGTATTTGAGTTATTATAAGTCTGTCACAGTATTACATTAAAGAATGATTTGCTCATCTAATAAATATTCTTTGGAATTGGGGACGGCGTGACGACCTCATCAAGTGCGCAGTTACAAAATGGTGTTTAGCGCAGAAGATAAGCGCGTTATAATGTGCTGGAGACAGCGCGGGAATTATGGTCCAAAACGCTTCCATAAACTTTCTCCTGATAAAGGACGGTCGCTGGGGGGACTGAGAACGCCTTCGTAAAACAACGTATCGTGCGGGAGCAGCTGGAAACGCGCGTTATTGGGGAAGGGATCAGCGCGTTATCGGGGATGGGATGAGCGCGTTATCGGGGATGGGATCAGCGCGTTATCGGGGATGGGATCAGTGCGTTATCGGGGAAGGGATCAGCGCGTTATCGGGGAAGGGATCAGCGCGTTATCGGGGATGGGATCAGCGCGTTATCGGGGATGGGATCAGCGCGTTATCGGGGATGGGATCAGCGCGTTATCGGGGATGGGATCAGCATGTTATCGGGGATGGGATCAGCGCGTTATCGGGGATGGGATCAGCGCGTTATCGGGGATGGGATCAGCGCGGTATCGGGGATGGGATCAGCGCGTTATCGGGGATGGGATCAGCGCGTTATCGGGGATGGGATCAGCGCGTTATCGGGGATGGGATCAGCGCGTTATCGGGGATGGGATCAGCGCGGTATCGGGGATGGGATCAGCGCGGTATAGGGGATGGGATCAGCGCGTTATCGGGGATGGGATCAGCGCGTTATCGGGGATGGGATCAGCGCGTTATCGGGGATGGGATCCGCGCGTTATCGGGGAAGGGATCAGCGCGGTATCGGGGATGGGATCAGCGCTTCAGATTAGATTACAACAGTTTATCACATTTACGAGCTACGAAGGACAAACCCGCCCGCAGTGTACCTGGTACTTGTTGTTGGCCTGATACAGTGACATGGATTTAGTTCACATCAGTTGATTGTCTACATTGTGCTCCTAATATAGTGTTACTGTGCACAACAGGACGACAGATTATCATGGGGATTGAGCGAGAAATATACAAGGCTCCTTTTTTCCTGAACCCCCCCTCACTACTTTCTTTATAACACGATTACAGCTGCCTCACCATATCTATAAAATATATCATATATATATATATCTATATAATATATCGATAATAATATATATATATATATATATATATATTGTGACTGCCATTAAAGATAATAAACATATGATTCATTAAGAAACACAAGTTACCAATCCTATAAGATACTTTGTAGAGGTTTGCAGACCCCTGTAGCAGTGATTAGGGGAGGGGGGGGGGGGGTACTGCTGCTTTGCGTTGGTACTGCGGTGTGGCAGGGAAGGGGTTACAGAGCTGTGCATTTGGTGCACAGGATATAACCAGCAGTCTGTGCCCCCTCGGGTAACTCCTCGGGCCCTCGGGGGCCCGCACACAGGAGGCTGCGCCATTTGTTAGTGGCCGGGTGCCGCCTGTGGCATGGAAGTGTGGAACATGAGAAATGGGTCTGTACCAGGCTCTCTCACCAGCCAGCTGCTGCGGGAGGGGGCACTCCCCCCCCCCAACCCCCTTCCATCCGTTCCTCCCCCACGGGGGGGCAATCTGTGTGCACCACCACATCTCCATGCTGCCATGACTCCTGTGCTCCCGCTGTGACTCCTGCTCCCCGCTCTGTGACTCCCTGTGCTCCCCTGCTCTGCGTGTGTGACTCCCTGTGCTGCCCGCTACTGTGGACTCCCTGTGCCTCCCCGTCTCTGGTGAACTTCCTGTGCTCCCCGCTCTGTGACTCCCTGTGTCTCCCCGCTCTGTGACTTCGTGCTCCCTGCTTCTGTGACTCCCTGTGCTCCCGCTCTGTGACTCCTGTGTCCCGCTTTGTGACTCCCTGTGCTCCCCGCTCGTGGACCCTGTGCTCCGCTCTTGATCCTGTGCTCCCCGCTCTGTGACTCCCTGGGCCCGCTCTGTGATCCCTGTGCCCCTGCTCTGTGACTCCCTGTGCTCCCCTCTCTGTGGTGACTCCCGGCTCTCCCGATCTGTGACTCCTGTGATCCCGCTCTGTGTGTGACTCCCTGTGCTCCCTGCTCTGTGACTCCTGTGCTCCCCGCTCTGTGTGTTGACTCCCTGTGCTCCCAGCTCTGTGACTCCCTGTGCTCCGCTATGTGTGTGTGACTCCCTGTGCTCCCGCTCTGTGTGACCCTGTTCCCTGCTCTGGGACTCCTTGTGCTCCTGCTCGTGACTCCCTGTGTCCCCGCTTGTGACTCCCTGTGCTCTCAACTCTGTGACTCCCTGTGCTTCCCCGCTTTGTGATCCTGTGCTCCCCGCATCTGTGACTGCCCTGTCTCCCGCATCTGTGACTCCCTGTGTCCCGCTCGTGTGACTCCGGTGATCCCCGCTCTGTGACTTCCTGTGCTCCCCGCTCTGGGACCCTGTGCTCCCGCTCTGTGACTCCCTGTGCTCCCCGCTCTGTGACCTGTGCTCCCCCCTGCCTGTGACTGCTCGCTCCTGTGCTCCCGCTCTGTGACTCCTGTGTCCCCCCTGATCCCTGTGCTCCCCGCTCTGTACTCCCTGTGCTCCCCGCTCTGTGACTACTGTGCTCCCCGCTCTGTGACTCCTGTGCTCCCGCTCTGTGACCTCCCTGTGCTCCCCGCTCTGTGAACTCCTCGTGCTCCCGTGTGGACTCCTGTGCTCCAAGTCTGTGACTCCATGTGCCCCCGCTCTGTGACTTCCCTGTGCTCCCCGCTTGTGTGTGACTCCCGTGCTCCTGTCGTGACTCCGTGCTCCCTGCTCTGTGACTCCCTGTGCTCCGCTCTGGCTCACTGGCTCGCCGCTCTGTCTCCCTGTGCCTCCCGCTCTGTGACTCCTGTGCTCCCCGCTGTCTGGTGACTCCCTGTGCTCCTGCTCTGTGAATCCCTGTGCTCTCCCGCTCTTGTGACTCCCTGTGCTCCTTGCTCGTGACTCCCTTGTCCCCGCTCTGTGACTCCCTGTGCTCCCCGCTCTGTGACTCCCTTGTCTCCCCCGGCATGTGACTCCCGTGTCCCGCTCTCTGTGATCCCGTGGCTCCCCGCTCTGTGACTCCTGTGCTCCCTGCTCTGTGAATCCCTGTGCTCCACGTCTGTGACTCCTGTGATACCCGCTCTGTGACTCCCGTCTACCACGCTCTGTGACTCCCCTGGCTCCTCCGCTGTGACTCGCTGTGCTCCCCGCTCTGTGTGTGACTCCCTGTGCTCCACGCTCTGTGACTCCCTGTGCTACCCGCGCGGTGACATCCCATGTGCTCCGGCTTCTCTTTGTGACTCACCTGTGCTCCCCGCTCTGTGGTGACTCCCTGTGCTCCCGCTCTGTGACTCCCCGTGCTCCCCGCTCATGTGTGTGTGACTCCCTGTGCCTCACCTCTTGTGACTACCCTGTGTGCTCCTCCTGTGACTCCTGTGCTTCCGCTCTGTGACTCCCTGTGTCCCCGCGCTGTACCCTGTGCTCCCCGCTCGGGGTGCTCACTTGTCAGCCTGTGACTCCCTGTGCTCCGCGCGTACCCTTGTGGTCGCTGTGACTCCCTGTGCCCCCACTCTGTGTGTGACTCCTGTGCTCCCCGCTCTCGTGACTCCCCTGTGATCCCCTGCTCTGTGTTTGTGACTCCTGTGCTCCCGCTCTGGATCCCTGTTGCTCCCGCTCTGTGATCCTGTGATCCCCTGTGACTCCCTGTGCTCCCGTCTGTGACTCCCTGGTGATCACCGCTCTGTGACTCCCTGTGCTCCCGCTATGTGACTCCCTTGCTCCTGGCCCCCGCTCTGTGATTCCCGTGGCTCCCCGCTCCTGTGATCCCTGTGCTCCCTGCTCTGTGTGTGATCCCTGTGCTCCCTGCTCTGTTGTGTGATCCCTGTGCTCCCCGCCTCTGTGACCCCTGTGCTCCCCGCTCGTGGGACTCCCCTGTGCTCCCGCTCTGGGGACTCCCTTGCTCCCTTCTGGTGACTCCTGTGCCCCTGCTCTGAATCCCTGGCTCCCTGTCTGTGACTCCCTGTGCTCCTGCTCTGTGACTCCCTGTGCTCCCTGCTCTGTGACTCCCTGTGATCACGCTCTGTGACTCCCGTGCTCACGTGACTCTGTGACTCCAGTGCGCCCCGCTATGTGAATCCCTGTGCTCCCGCTCTGTGACTCCCCGTGACTCCCTGCTCTGTGACTCCCCGTGCTCCCCTGCTCTGTGGACTCCCTGATGCTCCCTGGCTCTGTGACTCCCTGCTTAGGACTGTCTTTCCTCTAAACCTTACTACTTCTCTCTGTATCTCTTTTTCTCACTGCTCCACTCATATCCCCTTGCCTCCCGCATCCCTTTTTTTCATGTTTATCACCTTCATTCTCATTGCTCCCTCCCTCATACACCCCTCGCTGCCTCACTTCTATTCCCTCTTCCCCCCTACTCACGTCTTTCCTGTTGCTTATCTCTCTCATCTCACCCTCTGCCTCCTCCGTGTATCTGGACCCTTCTGTCTCCTTGATACCACCTCTGACATCCTTCTTCCACTCCCTCCCCTTCCCCCTCTCTCATTCACCCCCTGCCCTTGGTCACCAACCCCACCCCCCCCCAAACCCACTATCCTCACTATCTTCAACCTACTCTGATCTCATCCCTAATACAACCCTGGTATCCGACACTAGCACTACCCCCCTCATTTCATCTCAATTCACATTGATTCGGTTACCCTCACCCCTACATCCCTTTCTCTATCTCCTCATCTTCACCACTTGGCATCCACCACCTATTCTTTCTTCCATCTCCCCCGGCTGGTTTTGAGGCTGCACCTCTCGTATGTGAGTGCGAATGCAAGTGATTACAGTAATTCCCATGCACAGGTGCAAAGTCCTGATGCTATGCTGCTTCAGGACTCGTTCCCCCCCTCCCCCGCCTGCTGACGACCAGTGGAGTAATGTCTTGTGGCAGGTAGAGGAATCCAACAGACCAAGAGATATGTTAGGATGTGTGTTGGAGAGACCGCAGCTCAAACACCTGTCTCTCCCTCTCTGAACCTGCCTCCCTCCCTCCCTCTCATCTTACCGCTTCACACTCCTTGCTTCACTTATACTCCATTAATTGGATCCAATCTAGTTATCCTGGTGCCTTATGCTTGACAGCATCGTGGTGGAAGGAGAGAGGTTCTTCCAAAGCAGGAAAAGAACCTCAGTGCAGAGACTGGGGGTCATCTCTGAGCATGTGGAAATCGGGGAGGGTACCTGACTTGTTTAAGACTGAAATGGTTCTGGAGATGGGCACAGAGAAGCATAGCCTTGTCACAACTAGGCTAGACGCTTCATGGGTTAAGGTCTCGGTTGCAGTGCCTGACATCTTTAAGGCTAGAGGATGGGACCCAGGAATTGCAGAGCCGTTAAATAAGGTTTAGGTTCAGTTGAATAAGGACAGGAATGCAGTACCTAGAAATCTAGAGCTAGGGTCAGTGAAAGGATTTGCAAAAACACCTAATTCTGGATAGTTCAAGTGCTAATATTAATAGCCTATATCATGCCGTAGAAGCAGGAGGCGTGCAGACTGCCTTCACTCATTGAAAGACAGTCTTATAATTGTCAGTCTCACCTATTATGGATAGTCTTCACTCCAATGAAAGACAGTTGCATCCATTAGAAGGCACCCACAGTCTCCATATATTAGAAGGTATTTTCACTCTTAGGAGACACTGTCACCCAATTAGCAAGCAAATCCCACCAGTAGAAGACAGTCCACACTCAGTATAGAAGTCATTTCTCACCCATTAGAAGACAGTCCCACCCCATTAGACGACAGAGGGACAGAAGACGTCTTCAGAAGAGTTCACTCTTCATTCAAGTGAATGGGACTAAATTTCTTAAGCGCCGTGGTAAACAACTTGACAGCTTTAAACTGAGTAGCCCTCAGTGTATCACTACCGTAGGTCCATACCAAAAGCTAGAAACCCTGATCCATTCTACTCATTGCTTTCACATCCAGTGTTTTACTGTGTGTGAAGTGTACTCCCTATTTAAAAGAAAGAGCAATTACAGTGCATGGTGTTGAGTAAGAGGATAGGGTTCAGAATAACACGACAGTAGTTATATTGTGACAGCTCATTATGAAGGGGCCACTAATGGTGTCTTTGTCACCATTGCAGGCTGGGTTACGCCTACTTGAATGACCCGATCTCAGTTCAGTTGGGTGTATAAGAGCCCTCTCTGGGGATATTCGTAAGGGATCAGACGAGGTGACCTCATAAGGAGCGATGTCTAAAGAGGAAGAAGGTGGCTACTAAGCTGAGCCGTCAGCCTGTAAACACAGGACGCAAGCCCAGAAGCCCATTACATCCCCCAGGCCATGGGGCAAAACCGTTTGATATAATTACAAATGCTCCAGTGTCCCTGTTAATGCATGGGAGAAAGTCCCAACCTGTACAACCACATGAAGTACAGCCTGTGTAAGAACTCCCTGTCCACCTATAGAGTCCGAGGGCTTACAAGAAGCAGCAATTTCTCATCCCCGAAATGCACCACTTCAGGAGACCACCGCAAGATATGCGGTGTGTGGATGGCAAGAGCCTGTGACTCCACGGGGGCCTAACACAGAAGGGGCAGGCCGGGTGAGGAGAAGGGGCCCTCCGACATGCGAGGGTCCCAGACGAAGGGGAGGAGGGAGAGGAAGAGGACGAGGAGCAGTGGGGAGATGTCAAAAGGAGGGCAGAGGTCTCGTCTCGACAAGCCAGCCCCAGCAAGAGTGAGGCTATTGGATCCTAGCAGGAATAAGGGCAAGAGGGAGAGACCAGGCAAAGAGGGGGAGCCTGAGTTTATCACACGACGAGTTCTCCTTGGAGAGACAGTGTGACAAGGAATAAGTGAAGAGCGAGAGATGTGCAAGACCTCCGGAAGCCCATCCGAAACAAACAGGAGGGGCAGGGGCTCTGAACAGTGGAAGCTGTTGACCAGTGCACAGAAGAAAAGGGGGAGCAGAAGTGCCAGTGGGTGCGAGGGGGGTAATACCATCCCTGCTACCCACCACCAACGTACACAGACTATCAGGAGCATCAGGGCCTCCACCTGCTGGGTATCAACACCTACACAGAACACCACCTGTTCTCCTATCTCCAGCCCCACTATGGCCAGTGGCACGGCCCAGCTACCCTTCTTAGCCTCCATGGCACCAGCTCATGCCGCCATTCTCCCACTTCCAGGCCCTGCAAAAATACGGACGCGGTCATCCTTCCTCCCCAGGTTCTATACCCTCTGTTGTTCGAACAGGCATTCAACACCCGAAAGCAAAATTGCACAAGGCAAACCAGTGAACCAGGCCCAGCCAGGGCCACGTCCTTCACCGCAGCTCCGAAGGCCAAAATGCCAACGGAGACCCTGAATCCATGCCTCCACAGGGCCCCAGAAGCCAAAAGTGCCTTTCTTGGGGTTTGGAGACAATGGACCAAAGCAGACTATCCCACGATAAACTGACACAGGAGAGGATGGGAAATGGCCACCCCAAGCCATGAGAGGCGTCAATCAAACACCTGAAGCTGATACAGGGTGCTATGGGGCACCAACCTCCAGCATGAATGAAGGGTCCATTCCACAGAAGAGGGTCGGCGATGGGTCAATTTGGGCAGACGCACGTCCTGCAGGGTGCATGAAGAGGAAGCCCGTTTGGAGAGAGACAAGTCGGAGGCAGTTATGGATTCAAACACCATCATGGTGGAGGAGAGAAAGGTCCTTCCAATGCAGTACCTCAGTGCAGAGACTGGGAGTCACCTCTGGGATGGGAGAGACTCGGGGGTTACCTGAAATGTCTAAAACTGGAAGGTTCAGGAGATGTGTACATGGATGGAAGCATAACCTGTCACCGCTAGAGCTAGAAACTTAAGGGGTGGTAAGGGCAAGTACATCTAGGGCTGGAAGGATGAGGAGGGGCGCCCCGGAATGGCAAAGCAGTAAATAAGGTTCTGGGTTCAGTGAATAAGGACAGGTATGCAGTACCTAGTACATCTAGAGCAAGGCAGTAAAAGGGATTTGCAAAAACACCTCTCTCTAATACTGGATTGTCCAGGTGTAATATTAATATTCTAATACCTTAAGGGCTGGAGTGAGACTTATTAGACGACAGTCTCACCCATTAGAAGATAGCCTCACTCATTAGAAGACAGCCTCACGCATTAGAAGACAGTCTCACCCATTAGAAGACAGCCTCACTCATTAGAAGATAGCCTCACTCATTAGAAGATAGCCTCACTCATTAGAAGACAGAAGATAGCCTCACTCATTAGAAGATAGCCTCACTCATTAGAAGACAGTCCCAGCCATTAGAAGATAGCCTCACTCATTGGAAGACAGCCTTACGCATTAGAAGACAGTCTCACCCATTAGAAGACAGTCTCACCCATTAGAAGACAGCCTTACTCATTAGAAGACAGCCTCACTCATTAGAAGATAGCCTCACTCATTAGAAGACTGCCTCACTCATTAGAAGACTGCTTCACTCATTAGAAGACAGTCTCACTCATTAGAAGACAGCCTCACTCATTAGAAGACAGCCTCACTCATTAGAAGACAGCCTCACCCATTAGAAGACAGTCTCACTAACCGGTGGACAGCCTCACCATCACAGGGAACTGGACAGCACAGGGATTCAGAGCTGGAAGCACAGGGATGCAGAGTCGGACATCTCTAGAAGTGGACATTAGATGGTCAGTGCAGGGATCCAAAGTCTCGGGATTCAAAGACATTAACCCCCACCCCTTCTATTTTTTCCCATTCTGTCTTCATCAGCTCCTGCTCTCCCCCGCTGGCATCACCTGAGCCCTGGTGTGAGAAAACTCCCATCCCGGAGGCGGCTGCCGGTAAAAGGAGGCGAGGGTCCGAGCCAACTGCAGACAACACGGCACCTATGGGTGACACCTCTCTGCTCATTGGGGATCTCTCCAGGACCCTGGAAGAGTATGGCAGAGTGGAGAAGAGGCTGGTAAACCTGGCATCCGGGGACAACAGCCGGCAGAAAGCGCTGGGGGAACAACTGGGCAAGATACGCATGGAGCTCTTGCATATACACCATGCACTGGAGAAGGCATCTTGCCCACATGAGGGACCTTTAGACCTCTCAATCAAAAGAGCAGAGGACATGGGAAAAGTGGGGGCAGTTGAGATCCCCAGTGAGGAGGACCCGGTGCCCCTGCCACTCTCCAAGTGCCAGCCCAAGCAGCTGGTGAAGGTTGAACTGTTGCCCCCAGAGCTGGCATCCTGCTACGCCCGCCCCACCAAGTGCGAGGCAGACTCCAGCGTGCCGCTGTGCCCTGAGGGCAGGGGTGGGGGTGCCGGATTGGCACAGCCGCAGGTCTCTGCTCAGGAGGAGAGGGTGGGTGTAGGGTTTGAGAGAGGGGGGCAGCAGGTGGAGAGTGTGTGAAGACTCTGCACCCCCCTTTCAAAACAGAGGGTTCCCCCTCCTACACCAACCCGTAATCCCCTTTGCTGCTTTGCTCATCTCCCTCCCTTAACCCCTCAGTGCAAAAGACACGCAGAGCATTGCGTCTCTGACAACGTAACAATGAGATCTGCAGAGCATTGCTCCTGGGTCAACATAAGTAGATGACATCGGCAGAGACCTCACTGTGATCGCAGAGCATCTTTACTTTAATGGGAGAAATTGGTAGATAGCTGCACTCAAATGAAGACAGTCTCGCTCATTAGAAGACAGTCTCGCTCATTAGAAGATAGCCTCACCTATTAGAAGACAGTCTCGCTAATCAGAAGATAGCCTCACCTATTATAAGGCAGTCTCGCTCATTCGAAGGCACTCACCAATTAGAAGACTTGCTTAATCATTACAACACTCACTCACTCACTAGAAGCCTGTCTCTCTCATTAGAAGGCCGTCTCACTTATTGGCAGTCGGTCCCACAAAGTGGAAGAGCATATCACACACGAGAAGACATTCTCACGCGTTACAAGGCAGCTATTAGAAGTCTCAGTCACTGGAAGGTAATCTCGTCAGACGACAGAGCCACCCGTTAGTAGACAGTCTCATTTATGAGAAGACAATCTCGCTCATTGGAAGACAGCTTCATCCATCAGAAGGCAGTCCTACTCTTTAGAAAAGAGTCTCACTCATTGAAGGGCAGGATAGTGTAGACTGGAAGACGGTCTAAACTATTAGAAGAGAGAACCACCCATTAGAAAACAGTCTAACCCGTTAGAAGACAGTCTCACTCATTAGAAGACAGTCTCACTCATTAGAAGATTGTCCCTTCTATTACACTAGTCCTACCTATTAGAAGACAGTCCCACCCACCAGAAATGTGTATAGAGAATGGGTTGGTGCTCAAGTGCTTGGTCCCACGTAGATAATGGTTATAAGTGATCAAAGAGAAGACAGTCCGTGGGGTCTATAGATCCATAATTCACTGATACCAGTGATCAATCATTGAAACCTATATAAGGGCTCTATAACTCCCTAAAGATGGAGAGTAGCATAAATTATACCTTTCCCCTCCTCATTGGGGAGGCCCTATAGGTAAATCATAAAGTACTCACTGTATGTCCCGAGATGTCTCCTCGGCATGCAAAAACGGAGGATGCAACACTCCAACGCGTTTCGTGCATCACGCACTTTATCATGCACGAAACGCGTAGGAGTGTTGCATCCTCCGTTTTTTTAATGCAGCTTAAATACAGAATCTTTAACTTTATGACCTGGCTCTCTGTTGCTGTGCGCTGGAACTACACTTTTTTGGATACCACACACACTAGAAGACAGTCTCTCCCACTAGAGGACAGTCTAAACCATTAGATGAAAGTCCCTCCCATTAGAAGACAGTCTCACCCACAAGTCACCCATTAAAAGACTGTCTCACTCAGTGGATGTCTCCTGCACTTCAATCTCACTCCGAGCTCATTAAAATCTCATTTCCTTGTTCTCCGAAACCACCAAACGCCCCTGACCCTGGGTCCCCAGACCCCTCACCACGATCTGACTGGTGTCCGGAGAGGGCCCTCGTGCGAGGGGGGTCTGTGCTGGGACTGGAAGACGTGGCAGAGCCTCACACCGGCGGGCACTGCTGCCAGCCCATGCAGATGAGTGAATAAGGAAGCCGGCAGAGTTCATATAACCCAGGGGACAGCCATAGGATACTGTCACCGCGCATCAGCGTCACTGTCACCGGACCTCACTGCTGCCCCATTAAACACAGCTGCGGGCACATGTAATTGGCTCAGACTACGGGTTACCCTTAAACACAGAGCGTGGCTACCAGCGGTTATACACAGCAGGTCCCCGGCTTTAACCCCTTGGCTGCCGGGAGGGCCTGCAGCCCCCTCTGGCAGGGCTTTAAAGGCACAGCACGGAGTTTGGAACAGTTGGGGGGACACTGCATTTTGCCTGCAATAAACGTTCCTATAGTTTAAACACTGTGATCCTGGGAGTTGTAATGTTTGGGGACGGTGCTGTTCTCTCCCTGTGTGTGTGTGTGTGTGTGTGTGTGTGTGTGTCTCCTCTCTCTCCCTGTGTGTGTGTGTGTGTGTCTCCTCTCTCTGCCTGTGTGTGTCTGTCTCCTCTCTCTCCCTGTGTGTGTGTGTGTCTGTCTCCTCTCTCTCCCTGTGTGTGTCTGTCTCCTCTCTCTCCCTGTGTGTGTCTGTCTCCTCTCTCTCCCTGTTTGTCTGTCTCCTCTCTCTCCCTGTGTGTTTCTGTCTCCTCTCTCTCCCTGTGTGTCTGTCTCCTCTCTCTACCTGTGTGTGTCTGTCTCCTCTATCCCTGTGTATCTGTCCTCTCTCTCTCTCCCTGTACCTGTCTCTTTCCCTATTCCTTTCTCTCTCTCTCTGCCTGTCTCCCTATTTCCCTCTCCTTACCCGTTCCTCTGTTCCCTAACTCTGTCTCTCTTCTTGTTCCTCTCTCCTACTGCAAGTTCATATTTCTCCTTCTTACTTTCGTCTCTCTCATTTCCCCCTTTCTCTCCCTCCCTTTCTGTTTCCCTTCTCTCACTTTCCCTATTTCTTTCTCTCTTCCCTCCCTCACTCTTACTTTCTCCTATATCCAAATACTTTATTTGTACCAATAAATAAAAAAAAGGGGGTTTAAAATAAAATGTATGTCAAACAGTACGTGACTGTCATCTGTAACGTAACTCTGGTAAGTTAGGTTGATGTAACGTATGGAGATCCCTGACAGATGTTCAGGATCCGTTGCTATTGTATAGCTGCCTATAAATATGGGACTGGGGCCGTAACGGGCCACTGTTCAGATACTGTCTTGTCCCCGCAGGGACGGATCAGAACATATAGTAATTAACTATGTAATAGTGCGTTAATGATCCGTGGCAAGGGTAGCGATGATAGTTTAAATCAATGTGACCACCTATATACATGATCAGTACAGAATCAGTGGGTAACCTCCTTGACTGTATGGTAAGTGATAGGGTTATGCTAATAGCATTGGAGAAAGACCCAGGTAAGAGTTTCTTCCCCACACCCCCACTAGCCTATAGGGTGATATAGTGTGCACTGTGAGGTGACTTTGTAACCCTCACAGTGTAGTCATTACGCGATTACAGCCAGATAAGTACTGATATATGCTCTGGCTGAGGCTAATGCAGGGGATAGTATTGTGTCCCCCCCGAGGTGGTATACTGTACAGCTTAAGCCATTACGGCCTCATTCCTATATTTATAGGCAGCTATACAATAGCAACGGATCCTGAATATCTGTCAGGGATCTCCATACGATAAATCAACCTAACTTACCAGAGTTACGTTACAGATGACAGTCACGTACTGTTTGACATACATTTTATTTTAAACCCCCTTTTTTTTTATTTATTTATTTTTTATTGGTACAAATAAAGTATTTTAATACATTCACTATACATTCAGTTGTGACAGAGTGCTTATATACTAGGTTTCCTTTTCTCCTTGATACATTCTTGTCCCTACCTAGTTAGCACCTCACATTGGTTCATTGCTCAGCTGTGCGGGTGTTCTTTGTATACATAGTTTCTCCTATATCCCTCTTACTTTTTCTCTCTCTCAGCCCCGCCCCCCCATTTTTATTCCCCCCCCCCCCCCCGATATCTCCCTCTCTGTCCCCCCCTGTCACTCACCCTTCTCTCCCCCTCTGCTTGCTAGATGGATAGGTTGTGTCAGACTCAAACAGCCGTGTCTCTTCATACCCCCCAGCTTGTTACTGTCACTTATCTCTGTCACAAGGGAGGGGCGTCCTGTCAGAACACACACACTGCTTTATTTCCAGATCAGGACTGAGTGGCAGTGACAGTGTGTGTGTATATGTGAGTGTGTCACAGCGTGTTTATGAGACCTAGTGTGTGTGACATTGTATGTATATGTGTGTGTGTGTCACAGCATGTGTATAACTGTGAGTGTGTCACAGCGTGCATGTGAGTGTGTTGCAGCATGTGTATGAGACCTAGTGTGTGTGACATTGTGTGTATATGTGTGTGTCACAGCGTGTGTATGAGTGCGAGTGTGTGTCACAGCGTGCATATGTGTGTGTTACAGCGTGTGTATGAGACCGAGTGTGTCTGTGTGACAGTGTGTGTATTTGTGTGTGTCAAAGTGAGTATGTGTGGTTGTCACTATGTGTGTATTAGTGCGAATGTGTGTGACAACGTGTGTATCTGTGACAGTGTGTATATGTGAGTGGGTGTGTGTGACTGTGCATACGAGTGTGTCACAGCGTGTGTATGAGTGCAAGTATGTGTGTGACAGCGTGTGTGTGTGTATGTCTGACAGTGTTTGTAAATGTGAGTGTGTGACAGCGTTTGTATATGAGTGTGTGACAGCGTATGTGTGTGTGCGTGTGACAGTGTGTCTATATGTGACAGTGTGTGTATGACAATGTGTATGTTTACTAGTGTCTGTGTGTGACAGTGTGTATATATGTGTGTGAGAGCATGAGTGAGTGACAGCGTATGTACAGTATATGTGAGTGTGTGTGCAGTGTATATGTGTGTGAGAGCATGAGTGAGTGACAGCGTATGTACAGTATATGTGTGTATAATATGAGCATGTGGCGGCCGAGCTTCCGACAGGCCTCCCTCTCACGCCGTCGCGTGCCGGAAGCAGAGCGCTGACCTCAGAGAGGCCCGTCGGCGTGGGACAGAGGGATAGAGTCATGCAGGCTGCTGCTAAGGGAGAGCTGTGGCCCGGTCGTGAGAGGACCGGCAGACGGGCCTGGCCAGGTCGAGCCCAACTTGTGCTGGCCAGGCCCCCCCGACTCACCGGGCCCGGGACGCCAACCCCGGCAGACCCACCCTGTTGGCGGCCCTGAATATGAGTGTGCATATATGTGACTGTGTGTTCGTATATGTGACAGCGTGAGTACGTGTGTGTGTGTGTGTGTGTGTGTGTGTGTGTGTGTGTGTGTGTGTTGTCACTGCCATTAGTACACTTTGCCCCTAGGAGGGACTGACCCCTTAACCATGTCACTGCCATTAGTACACATTGTTCCAAGGAGAGACTGACCCCTTTACCATGTTACTGCCATTAGTACACTTTGGCCCTAGGAGGAACTGATCCCTTATTAAGGTGGATCTCGTGCCAGTATCAGTGTCACGGAATAATGGCCCATCTGGCATTGCAATGGTTAACCTGTTGGGGATGAGCATTGCCTGGGTGATACCTGTGAGGTTCTCCCGCTGTACTTCAGGTGAACTGTGATGATGACAGCGGGGTGCTGTTCGGGCGCTGGGACAATCTCTTCGATGACGGGATCCATCCCCTGTCCTGGATCGGCAGTATGGACATCCTGCATCGTTGGAGGAAGTTTGGGTGCCAAGCCGTGCGTTATGGGCAGTGTTGGGTCTTCGCTGCGGTTGCCTGTACAGGTGTGTGGGGGCTGGGGGTGCTGGTACGGTGCACATGTTGCGTGTCACTAATAGTGAAGATGTGGTTATGATATAGGGAGTCACAGAGCAGGGTGCACAGGGAGTCTGAGGTTCTGATACAAGGAGTCACAGAGCAGGGTGCACAGGGAGTATGAGGTTATGATACAGGGAGTCACAGAGCAGGGTGCACAGGGAGTATGAGGTTATGATACAGGGAGGCACAGAGCAGGGTGCACAGGGAGTATGAGGTTATGATACAGGGAGTCACAGAGCAGGGTGCACAGGGAGTATGAGGTTATGATACAGGGAGTCACAGAGCAGGGTGCACAGGGAGTATGAGGTTATGATACAGGGAGTCA
>CM071578.1:1111415-1165725 GCA_036426205.1 Ascaphus truei | reverse complement strand
CAGAGCAGGTGCGCACCGGGAGTATGAGGTTATGATAGGGAGTCACAGAACAGGGCGGCACAGGGAGTATGAGGTATATGATACAGGAAGTCACAGAGCAGGGTGCCACAGGGAGTATGAGGTTATGATACAGGGAGTCACAGAGCAGGGCGCACAGGGAATCTTGAGGTTATGATACAGGGAGTCACAGAACAGTGGGCACAGATATGAGGTTATGATATAGGGAGTCCACAGAGCAGTGGCCACAGGGAGTATATGAGTTTGATACATGAGTCAAGACGGGGTGCCAGGGATATGAGTTCTGATAAGAGCACAGAGCAGGGCGACAGGAGTATGAGGCCTGATACAGGGAGTCACAGACAGGGTGCACAGGAGTATGAGGTTATGAATACATGGAGTCACAGAGCAGGGTGCACAGGGAGTATGAGGTTCTGATACAGGGAGTCCCAGAGCAGGGTGCACAGGAGTATGTGTTATGATATAGGGAGTCACAGAGCATGGTGCACAGGGAGTCACAGGGCAGGGTGCACAGGGAGTATGAGGTTCTGATACAGGGAGTCACAGAGCAGGGTGCACAGGGAGTATGAGGTTCTGATACAGGGAGTCACAGAGCAGGGTGCACAGGGAGTATGAGGTTCTGATACAGGGTAGTTCCCAGAGCAGGGTGCACAGGGATTATGTGGTTATGTAATGGAGTCACAGAGGCAGAGTCACAGGGAGTCACAGGTCATGAGTTGCAAGCCAGGGAGTATGAGGTTCTGGATACAGGGAGTTCACAGAGCAGGGTGCACAGGGAGTATGAGGTTATGATACAGGGAGTACAGAGCAGGGGTGCCAGGGAGTATGTGGTTAATATAGATCCAGGGGGTCACAGAGTCAGGGGTGCACAGGAGTATGAGGTTATGATACAGGGAGTCACAGAGCAGGGTGCACAGGGAGTATGAGGTTAGATACAGGGAGTCACAGAAGGGTGCGCACAGGAGTATGGAGGTTATGAGCAGGGAGTCACAGAGAGCAGGGCGCACAGGAGTATGAGGTTCTGATACAGGGAGTCACAGAGCAGGGTGCACAGGGCGTATGAGGTTATTATACAGGAGTCACAGAGCAGGGCGCAAAGGAGTTTGATAACAGGGAGTCACATATGGTTGAGTTGATGTTATGCAGGAGAATTCACAGAGCGGCGCACAGTGGATTATGAGGTTTCATTATACAGGGAGTCACAGAGCAGGGTCGCATCAGGGAGTATGAGGTTTGATACGGGATAATCCACCCCGAAGCAGGGTACAACAGGGGGTATGAGGTTTATAAGAGCAAGTGCACAGGAGTATCGCGGTTATGATACAGGAGTCACAAGGGCAGCCGCGCACAGGGAGTATGAGTTATGATACAGGAGTAACGAGCAGGGTCACAGGAGTAGAAGGTGAATAGCACAGGGAGTCTGAGGTTATGATACAGGAGTCACAGAGCAGGGTCACAGGGAGTATGAGGTTATGATACAGGGATTCACAGAGCAGGGTGCACAGGGAGTATGAGGTTATGATACAGGGAGTCACGAGCAGGGGCGCACAGAGTATGAGGTGATATCGGGAGTCACAGAGCGGGGACAGGAGATAGGTTTATATAAGGGAGTCAGGCAGGGTGCACAGGGAGTATGAGGTTATGATACAGGGGTCACAGAGCGGGTGCACAGGGAGTATGAGTTTATGATACAGGGTCACAGAGCAGGGTGCCAGGGAGTATGAGGGTTATGATACAGGAGTCACAGAGCGGGTGACAGGGAGTATGAGGTTATGATACAGGGAGTCCCAGGCGGGCGAGGGAGTCACAGAGCGGGGCACAGGGGTATGAGGTTATGATACAGAGTCACAGAGCAGGGTGCACAGGGAGTATGGAGGGTTTGATCAGGGAGTCACAGAGCGGGGTGCACAGGGAGTATGAGGTTATGATACAGGGGTCACAGAGCAGGGTGCACAGGGAGTTGAGTATGATACGGAGTCACAGAGCAGGGTGCACAGGAGTATGAGGTTATGTATAACAGGGAGTCACAGAGCAGGGTGCACAGGGTATGAGGTGATGATAGGGATTCAGAGTCCAGGGCACGGAGGGAGGTTATATACAGGAGCACAAAACAGAGACAAGCAGACAGGGGCGACAGGGGTCTGAGTAACAACAGGGAGTCACGGAGCAGAGTGCGACAGGATATGGGGTTCTGATACAGACAGGGGCAGTACAGAGCATGAGGTTGGGGGTGGGGTCGCACAGATGGAGTTAGAGTTATGATACATTATACAGGAGTCACAGAGCGGGTGCACAGGGAGATTATGAGTGTTATTAACAGGGAGTCAACAAGCAGGGTGCACAGGGAGTATGAGGTTATGATAAAGACGGTCATTCACAGAGCGGGGTGCAGGTGCACAGGGAGTATGGGTTATGATACAGGGAGTCACAGAGCAGGGTGCACACAGGTAGTATGGTTATGATAACAGGAGTCCAAGAGCAGTGGTGCACCAGGAGTATGAGTTATGATACAGGAGTCAGAGGGCAGGCGAAACGTGGACAGCAGTGATACAGGGAGTCACAGAGCACGAGGCAGTAGAAAGACCAGCGGTGGGCGCTACAAACGGAAGAGTGAGTTATGATGTTCTGATACAATGGAAAAACATGGAGATTCACAGAGCAGGGTGCGACATGGAGTATATATGTTCTGAGAACAGCCGGTGATTGTTCAGAGTCACAGGACATTACAGGCAGGGAGTCACAGGACATTACAGACATGACGCAGGGAGTAGAAACCTTATGACTGAATACAGCTCAACTGAGACCACAATCCCGGTGAGCTGCTGCTGAGGATTTAATATTCCCAACACCAAGACTTCAGCAGAGAGACCCTGCAACATTGTGCACATGCAAATAGTTCCCACTATATCCCTCTGCTTGTGCAGGATGGAGGCCCTTCCAAGCTATTCCTATGGTGGTCCCCTAACCCCTGCAGCAAAGCGGTTCCAATAAAAACAATTTCACCGCCGTTTGTGGATCTGATAGTCACTTTCCCCAAAGTACAGGCCCGCCCTGTGCGTACTGACACTTGTTATCTGTATATTACACAACTGGGAGGCTCTGCTCTTATCACAAGGCACCGCAGTTATACACAGAGAGAAGCTGGAGGCCCACAGCTGTGAGTAGGTGTATATATATATATATATATATATATATATATATATATATATATATGTGTGTGTCTGCTGAAAGTAGTTGTACTGCACATATTTTCAAGATATTTCCGACCCCTAAACATTGCGCTGAACTTTATACCTCATGGTAGAGATGCATGCATATTTGAATATGTTGTGTAGGTATATATATATATATATATATTGATATAAAATAATATATAGATAATACGGAAATAGCCGTGTTAGTCCAGTTGCGATAGTGCAGAATAAATGAGTTCTTCAGTATTAGGTGATCCTTTTTTATTTGGACTAACAATTTTTGTCATAGGACACGCTTTCGAGACTTCTCTCTTCCTCAGGTCAGTGATACTGATACACAAAGGTTTCTGTGACTTAGGGCCTCATGCAGAGAGCAGCGCTAAAGTAAATCTCGCCATTTTTTTGAGAAATTCGCGCAGAAAACAGCAGAAAATGGCGAGGTACGAAAAACGCGCCATTTTTTTTTCTATTTCTGATCTCGCCGCGCGCCTGGCGAGAACCTACATCTCGCCAGTGTTAAAAATATCCGAATTCAGAAAGGCGCGATCGCCATTTAGCGGCTGTTCGCGCCAAGAAAATGGCGCGATTTTCTACAATTACCTCCGCCAAAAAAAGTTGGCAAGAAGCTGGAGCTCGCCGGCCATAGGGAGAAAAAAAAATGTTGGAGGGGAGGCTTGAGGACTGGAGTTGAGCCTCTCTGCATCAGGGTATCAGCTGGTTACCGGAGCACAATTGTGATTGCCTATTTAGGCACAATGCGACTAATTCACTCCTTGATTTGTAACAGCTAAATCCTGATAGACTGATACTTATATTATACTGTATCGATAGTCCTTGACTTTAGAAGCCCTAGCCTTGGGAAGGAAGGACTTTTATATACTGTTGTTACACTGTATTACATGTGCACGGTGTGTTATTACATCGCTCTGCGTGTTATTATATCGCTCTGCGTGTTATTATATCGCTCTGCGTGTTATTACATTGCGCTGCGTGTTATTATATCGCTCTGCGTGTTATATCGCTCTGCGTGTTATTACATTGCGCTGCGTGTTATTATATCGCTCTGCGTGTTATTATATCGCTCTGCGTGTTATTACATCGCGCTGCGTGTTATTACATTGCGCTGCGCGTTATTATATCGCTCCGCCTGTCGCAGGCCCTGCTTACAGATGTACATGGGATGTACTACAAAATAATGTTTCTGCGCACTCTGAAATGGAAACCGTGCATCAACATCGCCCGCCAAGTATAACTCGGCAAAAAAACAAAAAATTCTTTTAATAGCGTCAGCGCAGAATACATTGCTCTGTATCAACCCAAAAATGTCTTTGACACGGCGCAGAGTTTAATTATATAGAGGACCAATATGTCTCATTTTAACAGTACGGCTGTTATAATGTGACACTAATAATGTATATGTACTAATTCTAGTCGTTCGTTAAAACATTACACATCTTTCTGTTTTAAATGAAATTGTACCAATCAGTCGTTCTACCAGACGCGATGCATCCATAACCTTTTTAAACAAGTAAAGATGCGTCATGTGATTGAAATCTTCCTACATATGTTATGAAGGTGTGTATTACGGACTCCAGACTTTTATTAAGGGTGTAATAGAGCGATCCACTTTTAGAAGAGATCCCTTTAGAAGAGATCCCTTTGAATGCGTGGGGTTAGAGGGTGACTGTGAATTTAAGGGGAGGCTGATCCCGTTAACGTTTGAAGGAGTAGCTTAGTAATAGGAACACAGCCTTTGCAGTGGGTGGACCTGGGTGGAAAACGAGTGTCGGCTCTTCTCGTGACCTTGGACGAGTCACTTCCCTGTGCCTCGAGCACCAACATTAGCTGGTAAGCTCATGGGGGCAGGTGCCTGCAAAATTACATGCCACGGACACTGTCAGCGATATTTAAGAACAAAACCATCATCATGAGGGGGACAGGTAATGTGTGTTAGAGGTTTACCCTTTAATGGATGATCCCATTAAAGTCTATATGTGATGGGTAATAGGGTAATACCCAAACGGAGTGTATGGTGTCAAGTGACATCTGGTCATCCCTTAGTGAACCAGCAGGTTCCAAGCTCAATGTGATCCCATTAAAAAGTCCCAGATTTTTTATTTCCCATTAGAATGTACATGCTTGATTTCCAGTGGAGGAATTGGCAGACATCTTGTTCTATCCCCAGATATAAACATTAACAGGGCGTCTAACCGTTATAACGATCTTCAAGAGTTTTAAGGAAAGCTGATATTGCCCAGCAAAAAAAATATGATTTTCAAACTACAACATATTGGGCTTTTAATAGGGCGACCCTATAGAAATGTAAGTAGAGTCCATTGTAGGGTCTGTATGGGGGCCTCTGTTTGCTAATAAACATTATACCCTTCGTAATGAAGACTTGAAAGATCAAAAGTTGACAGGACTCAAGATAACCAGAATGCTTTGTGGGCCCCTTCTGCCCCTGGCCCAGTTGTATTGAGTGCGGAACGCTAATGGCGCGGCGCTAGGAGCGCACGGACGCATTAAGATAGCGTACCGCGTCTCCTAGCAACGGGCGTAGAGAAACCGGAAGTGGCCTGAATGTCAGCCTGCGGGGACAGCAGGACGCTGGGGAGGAGGTGACAGGGAGAGGTGACATCGCCGGTGTCGGTAATTACCCACCCACCTCCTGGGGCTGACGCGGGCTCTGTAGCCCTTTAACCACCAGGAGTGCCTGCAACGCATTGCTCTTTAACCCCTTGCTCTTTTTAATAGGGTACTTAAGGGGTAGGGTTACCATCTATAATTACGGCCAGGGGATTCCTGCAATGCGCTGCTCGTAACCAAACTCCTGAAGTGCACCTCAAGGGGTCAAATCATCCCCCCCCATCCCCTACACACACTTTCTATTTGGGCACCTGAGTGGTTGGGTTGCTAGCACTGCAGCGACTGGACCCCTTTAAATTCCAGAGGCCTGCGATGTGTTGCTGGTAACCCAACTCCTGCGGTTTGAAAAGGTCATTCACCGTGGCCCCTTTGTCTGGTTAATAACGGTCTTAAGGGGTTGGGATAGCGGCATGCAAGTGAATAAACCTGCAGTGCGGATAACCCAACTCACGAAGTGTTGAGATACGCTGAGCTAGAATATGCAGGCTAGGATTTGAAGCTGGTTTCTGTTAATCATATATTTATTTCTTAAATGGCGTTGATTGTTCAGGCAGAGTGCGTCCCTACCTGCAGAGCTTCCAATCTAACTGAAAGGCACAGGGTGGTATAGTGACTTGTCCAAGGTCACAAGGAGTGTGGACACCGGGATGCAAAGGCAGTGACATCAGCATTAAGCTACTCCTTCAGCCCATACCGAAACCCTTTGAGTGATGTGGTCACTCGCGATCACGTGATCTCTTTGTCATTGATGATGGCATGGGAGGCGTCACCCGCCTTTTGTTCACCATCACTTCAGATCACGTTCTGCGCTCCATAGGACGCGATCTCCCCTACGCCAATAATCATGTTTTGGGAACGTCACGGGACCCCCAGGTTGCAGACCCCGTAATGTAGAAGCTACCTCCTAGTGCAGTCAAAAGGTTAATGCTACCCATGATTGCTTTTCACTGCAGGAGCCATGGCTGTTAAGATCTTCTTCCCCACCTGCTGCTCCGCGGCAGAGAGCGGGCTCCTCATCGGGTGCTGGATCGCGGAGCAGCGCTCCGCCGTGGTTCTGGCCACCCTGCACTTCCCCTTCATCCCGGGCCTCGTGAAGCGATACCTGGCAGACCTGCAGCATGTGACCGGGTTGAGCCTCTCCGTGTTGGGGACGTGGAGCCACCGGAAGGGAGAGAAGGAAGAACAGATGGAGAGCTTTCTGGGCGAACTGGGCAGCATCTTCACTCACCAGCCCTGGCTGCGGATGGCACGGGAGACGGCCAGCAAGTTCTGGGACTGCGGGGCAGGGGAGACAGGGGATGAGGCCCAAGAGGTGGTCTTGGTATATTACGATCAGATGAAGCTGATGCTGTCGGTGCTGCACCCCTCGGACACCCTTGCAAAGGCAGACCCCGCGGAGCTGGCTGCCGTGTTTGACACGGTGGCCAGGAGCCGGCCGCTCTTTGCGTTGGACAAGTACGATGAGGGTCCGGTCAAGCTGACGCACTGGCAGTCCGATGGGATGGAGGCCAGTATTATTGTGGAGCTGTGCAAGCAGGCGTCTGTGCCGGTGTGTGCCCTCCTCTCCTTCTTCCTCTGGCTGATTGCCAGTGTCTGTAACACCAGGTAGGGGCACTATGTGGCAGTAGCATTGTGATACACAGGGATTATGTCCTAGAGATGCAGGTGCCAGGGCAGGCTCTGCGTTACTGTGCTCGTTTGCTTACTCATGTAGTCCTAGAGGTGCCAGGGTCTGTAACACCAGGTAGGGGCACTATGTGGCAGTAGCATTGTGATACACAAGGGATTATGTCCTAGAGATGCTGGGCTCTGCATTTCTCTGCCTGCTGCCTTAGTGTGGCAGGCATACAGGTGCCATTGCAGGCTCTGCGTTACTGTGCTCGCTTACTTACTCATGTAGTCCTAGAGGTGCCAGGGTCTGTACCTTGTTCTTGCTCCCATAGCAATACAGTCCTACCAGGCTCTGTACATTGTATCTGCTCCCATTGCAATGTAGTCCTAGAGGTGCGAGGCCCTGTACTTTATCTCTGCTCCCATAGTAACACAGTCATAGGGGTGCCAGGCTCTGTATCCCTTTATCTGCCCCTGTCTTTCCCTTGCATCCACTTAGTGGTTCCTACACACAGACACACACGTGACATACACTGCACCACAATCCTGTCATACTGCATCCTCTGCTATTACTATTCTGGGTGTGACTGTAGCGCTGAGATCTTGCTTGTTTTAGGGTGCTGAGCGGGAGGCCTCTGTCCTTCCTGTGGAATAAGCTGGCAACCTGTGAGCAGCTTGGGAGACGGCGTGAGAACCTCTCCCTGATCAGCACCGCGGACAGATCGCCGGACCACGCGCTGTTCATGAGGTGAGTGCTACACACGCACACGTCTGGTACTTCTAACACACGTGTACAGAATCCTCTACTAATCCTACACACATGAACACACGCACGCACACCACTCTGCCGCTTCTCACACATGTGTACAGCATCCTCTGCTAATCCTACGCACACACACCGCTCTGCTACTTCTCTTACACATATACAGCATCCTCTGCTAATCCTACAGGCGCACAGCTCTGCTACTTCTCTTACACATATACAGCATCCTCTGCTAATCCTACGCACACACACCGCTCTGCTACTTCTCTTACGCATATACAGCATCCTCTGCTAATCCTACATGCGCACACGCACAGCTCTGCTACTTCTCACACGTGCATCATACTCTGCTAATCCTACACACACACACAATTTTGCCACTTCTCACACACGTACAGCATTCTCTACTATTCCTACACACACACACACACACACACCGCTCTGCTACTTCTCACACACATGCATCATTCTCTACTATTCCTACACACACACACACACCTCTGCCACTACTCACACATGTACAACATCCTCTACTATTCCTATGTCTGCTACAATCCTGTCATACAGTATCCCCTGATATATAATATACACACACTGGTGCTACTGCCTTTCTACTCTTCATGTAACGACCCCACAAACATTTCCATCACTGCACCTCAGCCTTGCCACCCAGCTGGTTATACCGGCACTGCCCACTCATCGCACTGACGTGAGCATGTCCACCTTGTATATTCTCCAGAAAGGCCAACACTGTGGTGTCACTGCTGCTAGACATGGCCTTGGGAATTCTGCTGATGTCCTGGCTGTACAGAGGGAACCGAATCGGTCAGCTGGCCGACGCCCTCATCCCCGCGGCCGACGTAAGTCCTCAGTCGCTTTGTATTGTATTCTATGTCTTTATATAGCGCCATTAATGTACATAGCGCTTCACAGTAGTAATACATGTGGTAATCAAATAAATAACAGATAATATAAATAACAGATCATGGGAATAAGTGCTTCAGACATAAAAGTAACATTAAGGAAGAGGAGTCCCTGCTCCGCGGAGCTTACAGTCTAATTGGTAGGTAGGGAGAACGTACAGAGACAATAGGAGGGAGTTCTGGTAAGTGCGTCTGCAGGAGGCCAAGCTTTATGTATCATGTGTCCAGTATTATCCACAGTGCTATTCATATGCTTCTTTAAGCAAGTGTGTGTTAAGGTGGATAGAGAGGGTGCTAGTCGGGTACTGAGGGGAAGGGCATTCCAGAGGTGTGGGGCAGTCAGTGAAAAAGGTTTAAGGCGGGAGAGAGATTTAGATACAAAGTAGGTAGAAAGGAGACATCCTTGAGAAGAACGCAAGAGTCTGATGGGGCATAACGAGAAATTAGGGCTGAGATGTAAGGAGGAGCAGAAGAGTGTAAAGCTTTAAACGTGAGGAGGAGAATTGCATGTGTGAGATGCAGGATTTGATCGGAAGCCAGGAGAGGGATTTCAGGAGGGGAGATGCGGAGACAGATTTAGGAAAGAGCACTGTACTGCCAGAGAGATACTGGCTCTGTGGCATACACACATGGCCTAATGATTGCATGTCACCGCAATGTACAAGATGATGTGCAGAATGCAGGGGTAGGGTGAAAGCTTCATAACCATGGGGTTGGCCCTGAACTTCTCTATCCCCTCCTCCTGCTCCCCCTCCCCGCTCTCCTGCTCCCCCTTTTTTCCCCCATGCTCTTCCCCACCTCTGCTCTCCTCCTGTTACCCCCCTCATCTCTCTTTCTAGCATGTGGCCCTGGAGCTGCAGGGACTGCTGCAGTGGCTGATGGGAGCCCCCGCCGGGTTGAAGATGAACCGAACTCTGGACGAAGTCTTGGGACGCTTCTTCATGTACCACATCCATCTCTGGATCAGTAAGCTGAAGCATGTCTTGTCCGCCACCTGTCTGCCTGCCCCACTCTCCCCACCCAGGGCCCCCCTATCCCCCTCCTCCCCACTCTCCCTCTCCAGGGCCCCCCTATCCCCCTCCTCCCCACTCTCCCTCTCCAGGGCCTCCCTATCCCCCGCCCCCCACCCCTCCCTGGGATCATGGCAGCTGACCAAAATCAAGGCCCCAAAAATGACTAAGGAAAGTTTCTGCATGGGCACCAAATCTGATTTGGCGCTTTCAGGCACGTTTGTGACAAGTCGCTGCGTTACAAAGGAGGGGCATGCTCCGGTGGATTTGTGTAATCTAATGGATTACTTTAACATGATCAACATCTCGGTCCCTGGACCTTTTATCACGAGAGAAACTATGATCCTGTTGAAGAAATGCCTTTGGCGACATGTCTGCTGGAGCGCAGTTCCTTTCCACGTGTGCTTGGCGCCCGCAGCAGTAACACATCCTGTCATTGCGCTTGGCGCCCGCGGCAGTAACCCATCCTGTCATTGCGCTTGGCGCCCGCGGCAGTGACCCCTCCTGTCATTGCATCTCCGCACGGCTTCTCCAGCCTGTGTAACCACATCTCCGCACGGCTTCTCCAGCCTGTGTAACCACATCTCCGCACGGCTTCACCGGAGCAGGAACATCCCTAACTCTACCGCTCCCCCGTCTCACGCTCAGTACCCAATGGCCATCCTACACACGCTGCCAGGTAAGAGAAACAGCGCAGGAACATCCCTAACTCTACCTCTCCACTCCCCCGTCTCACGCTCAGTACCCAATGGCCATCCTACTGCTCACTTGGGAATGCTCCAGGGCAGACCTGAAGAAACAGGTCCCCAGCTCCTCACTTACCCCAATGTTTTGACAACAGTACTACAATGCGCTGCCTCAGGCCTAAGACTTCTTGGCCCTCCAGACAGGTACAACTCTGACACAATGGCCGGCCAGTGTCCTGCAGGCTTGGGCTCTGCTACCAAGAAGTGTTGAGCGGGGGAAGGGATATATGTCCTCCTATCTCAATGCGGCCTGTTTGCCACCAGTCACAGTGTTAATGAGGAGATCGCGCTCCCACCGCGGGCGGCTGCCAGCTGAGGGAGGAGGCCGACAAGACCAAGCGCAATCGTAGTCTTAACGTGTGAACCTCGGAGAGAGAAGGAGCCCTGTCTACTAAGCAGTGCCACGCCTTCTGAGAGAGGGGGGCTGCAATTAACTCCTGGTGTGCCGGGAGGAGGGGAGCAACGCATCGTTCTGAGCTTTGCACCCTCGCCACCTTCTGTGACAATAATTCCTGTTCCGAGACACCCCAAAAAATGTATCGTTTAGTTGATAGCTGTAGTATTGGTCCTGGAGAAGTGTAGATGAGTTGTGATACTTGTCAACGAACCGACATAATACAGCTCAACCCCCTTATAACACTGCGCTTGGGGTCCAAAGAAGCACATTGCGCTATAAGCGGATCGCATTAGAAATAATGTACAATTGTACAATAAAGTATTTAAGACACCAATAATCGTGTTGTAAAGTATTCATAATTATGAAAATTGGGAGCCACGCGTGCATCGCGCTATAAGCGGATTCGCGCTGTAACGGATCGCGCTATAACGGGGTTGAGCTGTATTTCATTACAGGTAAAATTAGAGTGTACAGAGCTCTCCACAGCTCACAAGTCTCTTCTTCACATGTACAGAGCTTTCTGAACCTCACAGGTCTCTTCTTCACGTGTACAGAGCTTTCTGAACCTCACAGGTCTCTTCTTCACATGTACAGAGCTTTCCAAACCTCACAGGTCTCTTTCTCACGTATTATTTCACGTCTATACTAATGGCTTGTGCTGATGAAGGGGCAAGTGTCCAGAATCATAAACATTTTGCAAGTTTTTGACATTTATTTGTGGGCCTTTGTGCGCGTTTTTGTTTATAATAACATTTTTCGAGGTGTCCTGTTTTATCGGGGTTTTCTGCCACTGCAATAGTTTGTATAAATACTGGATTTCATTACTTATTTTCTTGTCTTCTTACCTTCCCTTCTTCTTTTCCCATTGTGGGATCCTTTTATGATTTACTATTAATGTTCTTTATTGTATTGTATTACCTCCTGAGAAACTAACAAATTCTAAAAGAAATACCTCCAAATGCGATGTGACTCTAGTTATGTTCCAGTAGAGGATTCTGGGACATCTGGATGTAGGTGCTCTGTAGACCACCTGCATACTAAAATACCCTGTGCGGGTTATTGGGCTAAGACGTTAGGTTGACCAAAGTGAACGACTTCCTACTGGAGGGCTCCCGCCCATTGGTCCACCTCGTCATCAATCACACATGGACATACTGCTGGCCTGATGTCCACCATCGTAGCAGGGTCACACATCCCTGGCCAGACAGGCCCGTACCACCCCACCCAGCACCACATACGGGTCCACTGAACCTTGGGCACCCTTCCTTCTTGATAAGAACTTCCCCGGGACCTCGTGATACCACCGCTGTGACAACGTTACAATGGCAAGACACAGGAGGGACACGCTACTGGCCCCCTCCAAACTTCTGGAGGTAAGCCCGTACTCCCCTAAATACCCACCCGCTAAACGTAACCCCTTGCCCTCTCTAACATGTGGTTGTGCCTTTACCACTAATGCTGTACCATGCACCACAACGAGCTGATTGCTGAGGGAAGGGGCTGGATCGTTATCCCTCAGACGTGTACTGCTGCTATAACGATGCTGACAGCCGAGCTCGGCAGAATCTGGCCTCTGTCCCCCTAAGGCAGCCCGAGGGAACCCCTTCCCTGCGTCAGGGTAATCAGCTATGTCAGCATATCTGACACAGGCGTCACTGGGTAACCCTGTGGCTGCCAAGCACGCCAGCAACCCACCAAAACACCCCAAAGTGCTGAATGTGTGATGGAATAATGGGCTCCGCGTAGCGCGATGCTAAGGAGCGGGGGATCAGCGTGCCCCCCAGCGGCCATTTAACAAGAGAAATGCTATTATTTGCCTGGATAGGTAGAGCGTAGCATAAAGAATCAATATACATGTTTATTTTGTTATTAAGATAGTAGCTGTTGCAGTGTTGCCCCCCAAAACACATAATTTATAGGGAAGCAAGAGGAGAGAGAGAGGAAGAGAGGAGGGGGGAGGGAGGAAGAGAAGAGGGGGGAGGGAGGAAGAAAGGAGAGGGAGAGAGGAGGGAAAGCGGGAGAGGGAGGAGGGGGATAGAGGAAGAGGGAAGGGAGGAAGAGAGGGGGAGTTACATGGGGCACAGATTATAATGAGATGTATCACATTCTGCGTCTCTGCCCCAGCTTGCACCTTGGGGGGTGTCAGTAGGAGGAGTTGGGGGGAGTTACATGGGGCACAGATTATAATGAGATGTATCACATTCTGCGTCTCTGCCCCAGCTTGCACCTTGGGGGGTGTCAGTAGGAGGAGTTGGGGGGAGTTACATGGGGCACAGATTATAATGAGATGTATCACATTCTGCGTCTCTGCCCCAGCTTGCACCTTGGGGGGTGTCAGTAGGAGGAGTTGGGGGGAGTTACATGGGGCACAGATTATAATGAATGTTCACTCTGCGTCTCTGCCCCAGCTTGCACCTTGGGGAGAGTCAGTAGTAGGAGTTGGGGGGAGTTACATGGCGCACAGATTATAATGAGATGTATCACATTCTGCGTCTCTGCCCCAGCTTGCACCTTGGGGAGAGTCAGTAGGAAGAGTTGGGGTGGAGTTACATGATGCACAGATTATAATGATATGTATCACATTCTGCGTCTTTGCCCCAGCTTGCACCTTGGGGAGAGTCAGTAGGAGGAGTTGGGGGGAGTTACATGGCGCACAGATTATAATGAGATATAATGAGATGTATCACATTCTGCGTCTCTGCCACAGCTTGCACCTTGGGAAGAGTCAGTAGGAGGAGTTGGGGGAGTTACATGGGGCACAGATTATAATGAGATGTATCACATTCTGCGTCCCTGCCCCAGCTTGCACCTTGGGGAGAGTCAGTAGGAGGAGTAGGGGGGAGTTACATGGTGCACAGATTATAAGGAGATGTGTCACATTCTGGTCATCGTCCCAGCTTGCACCTTGGGGAGAGTCAGTAGGAGGAGTTGGGGGGAGTTACATGGGGCACAGATTATAATGAGATGGATCACATTCTGCGTCTCCCTGTGCAGTTGTAGCTCTGAAGGGGCGTAAGTGTAATATTCTGCATCAGATGTAGGACACTGCTTCGTACATACGCTGTGGTTCTACTCCATAAATCGGAGCAGTGCGTTAGGGGAAAGTTCTAGGTTGATACGTAGGCCCCTAAAACCTTAACTCGGTAATTAACCGAGAGGGGAAAAACTGCGATGTTTTCCTGGTGCTGAGCAGATACGGCTTACAGACCTTGGAACTGGTATATAGGTACTTGACCCTCAACACTAAAGGCCAGTGTTTTTGCATTATAGAGTTTGGGTTTTTTTGAGTTTAGATCCGAGGTGAGGAGGGGTCTTCTCACCTCTATAATAAGGGGGGTTACCTCTCCTACCCCTGTCATATTGAAATCCTCTTTACGCGACGTTGAAGGCATCCAGTTGATCCCTCTACCTCCACATACCCTACCCCAGGGGGCTCAACTCCATCCTCAAGCCCCCCTCCCCCCTGGCTCAATCAGTCCCAGCTCCAGCACAGGTGGCTCAATCAGTCCCCGCTTCAGCACAGGTGGCTCAATCTGCCCCAGCACAGCTGACTCAATGCAGTCCCAGCTTCAGCACAGGTGGCTCAATACTGAGCCTCTGATTGGGCCACCTTTGCTGAAGATCAAATATCCAGAAATCTGACCTGTTGGGGGGGGGGGGGGGCTGGAGTTGAGCCCCCCTGTTCTACCCAATAAGACACAGGGCAGCTAAATAGGGTCAAATGGCCACAGTTTTATTAGCAAACATCCCAATGATCAGCAGCGTCAGATTGCACGGAACCGGTGTTACTCAGATCCGATCCATACCGGAAATAACCCTAACAGCTCCCGGGCCGCGTCGGACTGGCAGGAGATATATAAATACCCCCTTCCACCCTGGAAGGACATCACCAGGCCCAGCAATCCCTTTCTCACCGTGCTTCCATCTTGGGGAACCGGTCCGTCCTTCCCAAGTGCGATCGGATCATTACCCCCAAATGTGCTCCGAGCTTCTCTATTTATAAATACAAATTACACCAGCCAACCGTACTTTCCTAAATTACAAACAATGGTCCCTTAAACGGGGCGGGAAGTATTGAACCGGACTTCCCTGTAATTGGACACTCTGTCCAGTACAAAATGTGAGGTAATACTGTACATGTATGTGTCCGGTATTACCTTGTTACTTGTGTGTGTCTGTTATTATCTAACTGAACATGTATGTGTCCGGTTTTACCTCTCTGGACATGTATGTGTGCGGTATTACCTCTCTGGACATGTATGTGTCCGGTATTATCTATCTGGACATGTATGTGTCCGGTATTATCTATCTGGACATGTATGTGTGCGGTATTATCTATCTGGGCATGTATGTGTCCGGTATTATCTATCTGGACATGTATGTCTCCGGTATTACCTCTCTGGACATGTATGTGTGCGGTATTACCTCTCTGGACATGTATGTGTCCGGTATTATCTATCTGGACATGTATGTGTCCGGTATTACCTCTCTGGACATGTATGTGTTTGGTATTACCTCTCTGGACATGTATGTGTGCGGTATTATCTATCTGGACATGTATGTGTCCGGTATTATCTATCTGGACATGTATGTGTGCGGTATTACCTCTCTGGACATGTATGTGTCCGGTATTATCTATCTGGACATGTATGTGTGCGGTATTATCTATCTGGACATGTATGTGTGCGGTATTACCTCTCTGGACATGTATGTGTGCGGTATTACCTCTCTGGACATGTATGTGTGCGGTATTACCCTTGGGGCGTCAAACCATGCTAACCATGTTGAAATCTCCTTATCTCTTATTGCCAGTCTCAACCGTGGTCCAATGCTACAGTAGTTTATACTAGAATGTCATTTCTTTAAGTGGTGCTGGGAGCAATACCCCATGATGCACGGCTTCCAGGCTACCCTGCGCTGTACGCAGCAACGCAAGTACATTCCCAAAGGGAAGTGACACGATAACGAAATATGTTTTCGCCAAGATCACTTGAGGCGCGACTTGTTCTCACTCCAGGGTCTGCCACGTCCGCTAACTGTTACCTTGTCCACCGAAGCAGATCTCCTTTCGGCTCACGGAAGCGCTGGTTGTACGTGTGTTGACGCCTGTGTGAGTCGCGGTTGCACATGGAACTGACTGTCAGTATGATGCTGGTTGCATATGCCTGCGCAGACAGTGCATATCTGCCATGATTCATCTCGCCGCTGCAGTACAAGTCTGTGCCAAAGCCCTATAAATAGCCCTCTGATACAATGCCACTGTACCAGCCTCCAGCATTTCTATTATTTCGGGCTAATAACGCGCTTTCAGCATTTTCTATAACTTCTCGCAAAGGTTTCACCATTTCTGGTTGGGATTTTGCCGACGGGATACACGGTAGAGGAAGACGCACATCCGATGACCACCGCCCTTATGTTTTCGGGGACGGGGTGGGGGGCGGGGGGGGGAGAAGCAGTTTATCTCGAGAACACTTGAGCAGATTCACACCCATCGGGTGTCTCCTTCCTCTAGGTCCCTTGGTGGTCTCTCGAAGTTCACCCACCGCTTGTCGCTGAAGGAGAAGTCGGAGAAGAGACACGACGCAGAGCTGGCACCACTGGAGTCGCCCGTATTCCGGCAGAGGTCACTGAGCATTGAATGGTAAGAGGGGCGAGGTGGAGCTGGTCAACAGCAGGGGGGCTCAAATCCAGCCCTCAAGACCCCCCAACAGGTCAGGGTTTAAGGATATCCCAGCTTAGCAGGGTGGCTCAATCAGGTCGCAGCTTTATCACAGATGACTCAATCGTCCCCACTTCAACACAGGTGGCTCAATCAGAGGCTCAGTCTTCGACTGAGCCTCTGATTGAGCCACCTGTGCTGAAGCAGGATATCCTCTGACCTGTTGGAGGGGCTTGAGGACTGGAGTTGAGGACCCCTGGTCTACAGCACCAGGTTTCAACCCTATCCTTAAGGAATGCATTGGTAACCACTGCTGGACCAGGAGAGCCTCTGGAATAACTTAGTTCACACATGAGTGGGAATGTTGCTTTGATGTTCTCCAGACATGTTCTGGAAGGGATTCCCTGATCATAGGGGTGAAACCTCTGTTCTAGAGACCTGTGTTTGACCTGAAACGACCAATCCATGCAATAGCCTACGTGTGTTTAAATCCGCTCTGTAGTACTAGATAATAATTACTATATTTTTCTATTTAATTGAACTCTTAATGCAATTTTGAATGAGTTTTAATATACTGAGCATCCTGTGATTTTTATAGCAGGGTTAGCCCGCCTCCCCAGCTGTGCAAGATCTTTGCAACACTTTCCTGTTTGGGATCACTTGTTGCCAATGTTCCCAGCAGTTTGAGCTGCAAACTGTAACAATAGATAATGTTACCGTAGAAATATCATGATACATGGTAGCTGCTGAGTTACACTGACTGAAGGATTGATTGAAACGGAAAGGCGGCCATTTATTGAACCCGGGGAAGCAGGATCTTTGCTGATCGGTTACGGGAGAACTAACCGATCGGCAGCTTAGGTAATTAGTTTTCAATAAAAATAATCAAAGGCGGCGTATAATAAAACAAAAATATATCCCTAGTCCCTGCTGGGATATCTTTAGCATTTCTATGTGTCATCCTTCGGCAGCGCTCCTCGAGCTTCATCTTCGTGAACAACCGACAGGGCCAGGATGTCGAGATTTCTCTCATTAACACCCAATTAACCTGGCACTAATTATCACTAAGAGAACCTGCTCGCGATGGGTTGCCCTGGAAAGCCGGCCTGCGTTCGGGGACTGAGGTTGAGAAGTTCCTTCCCTAGATGTTTCGTACACTCCTAGATCCGCTGAGCGGCGTTAAATTCGGGCGTATAACGGGACGTGACCTATAACGGGAACGGACGGGATGTCCCCGGAGGTGAACGCGGATCCGCAAAGCTAATTATCGGCAAAACCAACGTCCTATGTCTCGTTAGCACAGGCACCCCGTTATTGTAGCGTCATGCTATGTGATTTACCAATAATGTGACATTAAGTATCGCTCAGCGTTACCCCGACCAGACCCTGGAATAGATCTTGAGCTCCAGTTGGGAGAGGAGGGGGAAATATTGCCGGGAAATAACACTATTATGGTGAAATCATACCCACCGGTGGCGTTCCACCCACACACACCCTGTAAACGCCCTATGTCAGGGTCTGGAGGTGAGTAACGCCACGTCTAGGTCTGACGCTAAGTCCCCCGTTACCCGTAACAGACCCTTGGTGGACAGGCCACGTTATGATAACGCCTCATTTGCATGTGTCATTTTCAATCCATTCTCACTAATAACCGTCAGGGTTAAAGCCGCACTCATGACGCACGTGGGCTAATGCCACGTTATTGGCCTGTGAAGACACGCTGTTGGTTTTAACGTGGGTCACTGAATGCTTATTAATGGTGCTGCCGGGTCGGTGAATGTTTATTAATGGTGCTGCCGGGTCGGTGAATGTTTTTAATGGTGCTGCCGGGTCGGTGAATGTTTATTAATGGTGCTGCCAGGTCGGTGAATGCTTATTAATGGTGCTGCCGGGTCAGTGAATGTTTATTAATGGTGCTGCCGGGTCAGTGAATGTTTATTAATGGTGCTGTTGCTTGATGGGTCGGTGTTTGATTGAGTTGAGTGTTTATTAATGGTTTGCTGAAGGTTCAGTGAATGTTTGTTAATGGGGCTTGCTGCCAGTCGGTTGATTGAATGTTGGTAATGATGCTGACGGGCGGTGATGTTTGTTAAATGGTGGGCTGACGGGCGGAGAATGTTATTAATGGTGTTGCTGCCAGTCGGTTGAAGGTTTGTTAATGGTGCTGCCACGTCGGTGAAGTTTGTTAATGGTGCTGACCGGGTCAGAGAATGTTTATTAATGGTGCTGCCGGTCGGTGAGTTTATTAATGGTGATTGCGGGTCGGTGAATGGGTATTAATAGTGCTGCCGGGTCGGAGAATGTTATTAGTGGTGCTGCCAGTCGGTTGACGGTGAATGTTTGTTAATGGTTGATGCCGGGTCAGAGATGTTTATTATAGTGTGCCGGTCGGAGAATAGAATGTTATTTTAATGGTGGGCTGCACGGTAGGTAATGTTTAATTAATGGTGCTGTGGCGTCAGGTGAGGGTGATGTTTATTAATGTTGCGGACGGGTCGGTGAGGGTTTGAAATGGTGCTGACGGGTAAGGGTGAATGTTTGTAATGGTGCTGCTTGCTTGCCAGTGGGGAATGTGTGGTAATGTTGCTGCCGGGTCAGACAGAGAAGTTTATGAATAGTGCTGGGGTAGGAGAATGTTTATTAATGGTGCGCGGGACGTTAGGGTGAATGTTTATTACATGGTGCTGATGGTCAGGTGTGAGTGTTTATTAATGTTGCATGCGGGTCAGAGAATGTTATTAATGGTATGCCGGGTAGGGAATGTTTTTATTTTTTTTAAAAATTGGTACTGCCGGTTCGGTGAATGTTTGTAATGGTGCATGCCGGTCAGGATGTTTATTATATGGTGCTGCGGGTGCTGCCGGTCGGTGATTTGAAGGTTTATTAATGTTGTTGCCGGGCGGGTGAATGTTTATTAATGGTGCTTACGGAGTCCGGTGTGGAATGTTTGTAAGAATGTTGCTGCCATTCGGTGAATGTTTGTTAATGGTGTGACGGGTCGTGATGTTGGTTAATGTGCTGCAGTCGTGGAATGTTTGTTAATGGTGCTGTGACGGGGCGGTGAATGGTTTATTTAATGGTGCGCCGCGTCTGGTGAAGTTGATTAATGGTGCTGACGGGTCAGTGAATGTGTATTAATGGTGATGCCGGGCAGTTGAAATGTGTATTAATGGTGCTGCCCGGGTCGGTGAATGTTTATTTAATGGTTGGCTTTGCCGCGGTCGCGTGAATGTTTGTTAATGGTGCTGCCAAGTCGGGTGAATGTTTATTAATGGTTTGCTGCCGGTCGGGGTTGAATGTTGTTAATGGTGTTGACAGTCGGGAATGTTTGTTAATGGTACTGCAGGGTAGGAGAAAGTTTATTAATAGTGCTGACGCGGTGGATGTTTGTTTAATGGTGCTGCGGGTCAGAGAATGTTTATAATGTACTGCGGGGTAGGAGAATGTTTATTAATGGTACTGCCGGTTCGGTGCAATGTTTTTTTAATGTGCTGGCCGGGTCGGTGTGATGTTTATTAATGTTGCTGAGGGTCGGTGAATGTTTATTAATGGTGCTGACGGGGCGGTGAATGATTTGTTAATGTTTGTGCCAGTCGGTGAAAATGGGGTTTATATGGTGCTGACGGGTCAGTGACTGTTTATTAATGGTGCTGCAGGGTCGAGTGAGGGTATTAGTTGTGCCGGGTCGGGTGAGTGTTTCTTAATGGTGCTGACGGGTCGGTGGGGTGAATGTTTGTTAATGTTGTGCAGCGGTGAATGGTTTGTAATGGTGCTGAAGGGGTCGGTGAATGTTTGTTAATGTTGAGGCCCAGTTCGGTGAATGTTTGTTAATGGTGCTGAGGGTCGGTGAATTGTTTATTTAATGGTGCTTGCCGCGTCGGTGATGGTGAATGTATTAATGGTGCTGAAGGGTCAGTGAATGTTTATTAATGGTGCTGCCGCGTCGGTGTGGAATGTCTATTAATGGGCTGCCGGGGCGGGGGGAGGGAGGAATGTTATTAATGGGCTTCCGGGCGGGTGAATGTTAGAATGGTGCTGCCGGGTCACGTGAATGTTATTAATGGTGCTGACGGGTCAGTGAATGTTATTAATGGTGCTTGCCGGGTCGCGGTCGGTGAATGTTTATTATTAATGGTTGCTTTGCGGAGTCGGTGAATGTTTATTAATGTTGCTGCCGGGTCGGTAATTGTGAATGTTTATTAATGGTGCTGCCGGGTCGGGATGTTATTAATGGTGTCTGCGTTGTTCTGTCGGTGATGTTTATTAATGATTGCTGGCCGGCGGTGGAGATGTTTATTAATGTTGCTGCCGGGGCTGTGATGTGTATTAATGGTGCCGGGCGGTGATGTGTTTATTAATGGTGCTGACGGGTCGTCGTGATAATTTTTAGTTATGTGCTGCAGCGGTCGAATGTGTTATGCGTGCGGTGAATGTTATTAATGGTGCATGACGGGTCGTTGGAATGTTTATAATGTGCTGCCGTCGGTGAAATGTTGTTTAATAGTGTGACGGGCCAGTTCGTGAATGTTTAGTTAAGTGGTAGGCTCCGGGTCGGAGAGGAATGTTATTAATGGTTGCGTGACGGGTCGGGTGGAATGTTTATAAATGGTGCTGCGACGTCGGTGAATGTTTCATTAATGGTTGCGGGACGGGTCGGGGATCGGGGAATGTTTATTAATGGTGCTGACGGGTTGGGGAATGTTTATAATGGTGCTGAACGCGGTCGGTGAATGTTTATTAATGTGCTGACGGGGCGGTGAATGCATTAATGGTACTGCCCGGGTCGGTGAATTTGAATGTTTATTAATGTTGCTTGGCCGGGTCGGTGGAATGCTTATTAATGGTGCTGCTGCCGCCGGTACCGGTGAATGTGAATGAATGTTTATTAAATGGGTGACGGGTTCGGTTGTGAATGTTTATTAATGTTGCTGCCGGGTCGGTGGGTGACTGTTTATTACTGGTTGCTGCCGGGTCGGTGATATGTTTATTAATGGTTGCTTGACGGGTCGGTGGAATTGTTTATTAATGGTGCTGCCGTCGGTGAGGGTGAATGTTATATGTTGCTGCAGGGTCGGTGTGAATGAATGTATTAATGGTGCTGCCGGGTCGGTGATGAATGTTTCGTTTTTAATGGTGCGTGCAGGGTGGGGGGAATGTTTTATTATGGTACTGCCGGGTACGGGGGAATGTTTATTAATGGTGTGAGGGTCCAGTGAATGTTTATTAATGGTACTGCCGGGTCGGCGGTGAATTGTTATTATGTACTGCGGGGCGGTGATGATATGTTTATTAATGGTGCTGCTGCCGGGTCGGTGTGAATGTTTATTAATGGGTGCTTGCTGCCGGGTCGGTGAATGTTTATTACTGGTGCTGCCGGGTCGGGTGGATGATGTGAATGTTTATCATGTGCTGCAGGGTCGGTGAAATGTATGATGGTTGCTGCCGGGTCGGAGAATGTTATTAATGTGTTGAGGGTCGGAGAAGGTTGATTAATGGTGCATGCCGGGTCGGTGAATGTTTAGTAAATGGTGTGCCGGGTCGGAGGAGGAAGAATGATTTATAATGTACTGCCGGTGTCGGTGTTGAATGTTATTAATGTTGCTTGCCCGGGTCGGAAAGAATGTTTGATTAATGGTGCTGCCGGGTGGTGAATGTTGATTAATAGGTGCTTGCCGGGTCGGTGAATGTTTATTAATGGTTGCTGACGGGTCGGGAGAAGTTATTAATGGTGTTGCTGCCGGGCGGTGAAGTTTATTAATGGTGCTGCCGGGTCGGGTGGAATGTTTTTCATGGTGCTGCCGGGTCGGTGTGAATGTTTGTTAATGGTGCGGACGGGTCGGGGTGAATGTTTATAATGGGATGACGGGTCAGTGAAGTTATAATGGTTCTGCGGACGGGTCGGAGAATTGTTTATTATGTGTCTGCCGGGTCGGTGAATGTTTATTAATGGTGCTACGGGTGAGAATGATGTGTATTAAGGTGCTGAGGGTGGTGAATGTTTTTATAATGGTGCTGCCGGTCGGTGAATGTTTATTAATGGTGCTGACGGTGTTCGAGTGAAGTTTATTCATGGTGTGGGTCGTATGTTTTAATGGTGTGGCGGGATGAATGTTTATTAAATGGTGCTGACGGGTCAGTGAATGTTTTATTAATGTTGCTGCCGGTCGGTGAATGTTTATTATGGTACTGCCGGGTCGGTGAATGTTATTAATGTGCTGCCGGCGGGAATGTTTAATGGTGTGCCGGGTCGGTGTGTGATGTTTATTAATGGTGCTGGACGGGTCGGTGAATGTGATTAATGTGTGCGGGCGGGAATGTTATTAATGGTGCTGCGGGTCGGGTGAATTGTTTATTAATGGTGATGCGGGTCGGTGAATGTTTATTAATGGTGCTGCCGGGTCGAGGAATGTTTATTAATGTTGCGCAGGGTCGGTTGAATGTTTATTAATGGTGATGCAGGGTCGGTGAGGTGAATGTTTATTAATGGTCTGCAGGGTCGGCATGTTATTAATGGTTGCGGCGGGTCGGTGAATGTTATTAATGGTGCTGCGGGTCGGAGTGGGAATGTTAATTAATGGTTTGCGATTGGCGGTAGTGAATGTTTATTAATGGTTATGCCGGGTCGGTGAATGTTATTAATGGTGCTGCGGGATGGTGAATGTTTATTAATGGTGCTGCGGGTCGGTGAATGTTTATTACTTGGTGCTGGGGTCGGTGGTGAATGTTTATTAATGGTGCTGCCGGGTCGGGAATGTTATTAATGGTGATGCCGGGTCGGAGAGGTTAGAGAAGGTTTTTAATGGTGCTGGCGGGTCGGTGAATGTTTAGTAATGTGCTGCCGGGTCGGAGAATGTTATTAATGGTACTGCCGGGTCGGTGAATGTTTATTAATGTTGCTGCCGGGTCGGGAGAATGTTTATTAATGGTGCTGGCAGGTGTCGGTGTGTGAATGGTCGGTGAATGTTTATTAATGGTGCTGCCGGGTCGGTTGAATGTTTATGAATGGTGCTGGGGTGCGGAGAATGTGTATTATGGTGTGCGCGGGTCGGGAATGTTATTAATGTGTGCTGCCGGGTGGTGGGTGAATGTTTATTAATGGTGCTGCCGGGTCGGTGGAATGTATTGGTAATGGGTGCTGACTGTCGGGAATGTTTTAATGGTGCTTGACCGGGGTCGGTGGGTGATTGAATGTTTATTAATGTGCTGCGGGTCGGGAGGGAATGTTATAATTTGTGCTGGGAGGGGGGGGGGCGGGGGGGTGGGGGGGGGCGGGTGGGGGGGGGGGGGGGGGGGGGGGGGGGGGGTGGGGGGTGGGTGGGGGGGGGGGGGGGGGGGGGGGGGGGGGGGGGGGGGGGGGGGCGGGGGGGGGGGCGGGGGGGGGGGGGGGGGGGGGGGCTGTGGGCGGGGTGGGGGGGGGGGGGGGGGGGGGGTGGGTGGGCGGGGGGGGGTGGGGTAGGGGGGGGGGGGGGGGGGGGGTGCTTGCCGGGGTCGGTGATGTTATTAAAATTTGGTGGTGGGGTTGTGTTTATGTTTAAAAAAAAAACAAAAAAATGGTGCTGTCGGGGAGTGAATGTTTATTAATGGTGCATGCCGGGTCTGGGCTGAATGTTATTAATGGTGCTGCCGGGTCCAGTGAATGTTTATTAATGTGCTGACGGGTCAGTGAATGTTATGTAATGGTGCGCCGGCGTACGCCGGTTAATTTGTTTATTATGGTGCTGCCGCGTCGGTGAATGTTGTTTTATTAATGGTGCTGACGCGGTCAGTGAATGTTTATTACTGGTGCTGCCGGGTCGGGAATGTTTTTATTAATGGTGTGCTGCCGGGTCGGTGGAATGTTTATTAATGGTGCTGCCGGGCGGGGAATGTTATTAATGGTTGCATGCGGGTCGGGTGAATGTTATTAATGGTGCTGCCGGCGGTGAATGTTATTAATGGTGATGGAGGGCGGAGAATGTTTATTAAGGGTGCTGCCGGGTCGGTGAATGTTTATTAATGGTGCTGCCGGCGTCGGTGAATGTTTATAATGGTGCTGCCGGGTCGGTGAATGTTTATTAATGTTGCTGCCGGGTCGGTGAATGTTTATTAATGGTGCTGCCGGGTCGGTGAATGTTTATTAATGGTGCTGCCGGGTCGGGGGAATGTTTATTAATGGTGCTGCCGGGTCGGGGGAATGTTTATTAATGGTGCTGACGGGTCGGTGAATGTTTATTAATGGTGCTGCGGGTCGGTGTATGTTTAGTAATGGTGCTGCCGGGTCGGTGAGTGTTTATTAATGGTGCTGCCGGGTCGGTGAATGTTTATTAATGGTGCTGACGGAGTCGGTTGAATGTTTATTAATGGTGCTGCCAGGTCGGAGAATGTTTATTAATGGTGCTGCCGGGTCGGTGAATGTTATTAATGGTGCTGACGGGTCGGTGAATGTTTATTAATGGTGCTGCCGGGTCGGGGGAATGTTTATTAATGGTGCTGACGGGTCGGTTGAATGTTTATTAATGGTGCATGCCAGGTCGGAGAATGTTTAGTAATGGTACTGCGGGTCGGTGAATGTTTATTAATGGTGCTGACGGGTCGGTGAATGTTTATTAATGGTGCTGCCGGGTCGGGGGAATGTTTATTAATGGTGTTGCTGACGGGTCGGTGGTTATTAATGGGCTGCAGGCGGAGAGTTTAGTAATGGTACTGCCGGGTCGGTGAATGTTTATTAATGGTGCTGCGGGTCGGTGAATGTTATGAATGGTGCTGCCGGGTCGGTCGGGAAGGTTTATTAATGGTGCTGAGGGTCGGTGAATGTTGTTTTGAAGTTTTTAATGGTGCTGCCAGTCAGGGAATGTTTATTAATGGTGGGCGGGTAGGGGAATGTGTTTAGGATGTAATGTTGCGCCGGGTCGGTGAATGTTTATTAATGGTGCTCGGGGCGGTGAATGTTTATTAATGGTGCTGCCGGGTCGGAGAATGTTTATTAATGGTGCTGCCGGTGTCGGGTGGTGAATGTTTATTAATGGTGCTGCGGGTGGGGAATGTTTATTAATGGTGTGAGGGTCGGTGAATGTTTATTAATGGTCCCTGCGTGCCGGGTCGGTGAATGTTATTAATGGTGCTGCCGGGTCGGTGAATGTTTATTAGTTGCTGCCGGTCGGTGAATGTTTATAATGGTACTGCCGGGTCGGTGTGAATGTTTATTAATGGTGATGCGGGTCGGGAGAAGTTTATTAATGGTTGCTGCCGGGTCGGTGAATGTTTATTAATGGTGGCATGCCGGGTCGGAGAATGTTATTAATGTTGCTGCCGGGGTCAGGAATGTATTAATGGTGCTGCGCGGTCAGTGAAGTTTATAATGAGTGCTGCCGGGTCGGGTGAATGTTTATTAATGGTGCTGCCGGGTCGGTGATGAATGTTATTAATGGTGCTGCCGGGGCGGAATGTTTATTAATGGTACTGCCGGGGCGGTGAATGTTTATAATGGTGCTGAGGGTCGTGGAATTGTTAATGGTGCTGCCGGGTCGGTGAATGTTTATTAAATGGTGCTGCCGGGTCGGTGTGTGAATGTTTATTATGGTGCTGCCGGGTCGGTGACATGTTTATAATGTTGGTGCCGGTCGGTTGAAGATGTTTATTAATGGTGCGCCGGGTCGGAGAAGTTTATTAATGGTTGCTGGGGTGGTGAATGTTTCTTAATGTGGCTGCGGGTCGGTGAATGTTTATTAATGGTGCTGCCGGGTCGGAGGGGTCGGAGAAGGTTATTAATGGTGCTGGGGGTCGGTGAATGTTTATTAATGGGGTGTGGAGGGTCGGTGAATGTTTATTAATGGTGCTGACGGGTCGGTGGGTGAATGTTTATTAATGTTGGGCGGGTCGGTGAATGTTTATTAATTTGGTGCCGGGTCGGTGAAGTTATTAATGTTGGTGCCGCGTCGGTGAATGTTATTAATGTGCTGCTGAGGGTCGGTGAATGTTATTAATGGTTGAATGACGGGTCAGTGAATGTTTATTAATGGTGCTGCTGCACGGTGGCCGGTGCGTGTGTTATTAATGGTGCTGCCGGGCGTCGGGGTGAATGTTATTAATGGTGTGACGGGTCGGTGAATGTTTATTAATGGTGCTGCCGGGTCGGTGAGTGTTAAATGGTGCTGAACGGGTCAGTGAAGCTTTATTAATAGGTTTGGCGCCGTCGGTGATGTTTATTAATGGTGCTGCCGGGTCGGTGAATTTATGAATGGTGCTGCAGGGTCGGAGAATGTTGTTTATAATGGTGCTGCCGGGCGGTGAATGTTTATTAATGGTGTCTGCACGGGTCGGTGGAATTGAATGTTTATTAATGGTACTGCCGGGTCGGTGGTGAAGTTTATTAATGGTGCTGACAGGTCGGTGAATGTTATAATGGTACTGCCGGGTCGGAGAGAATGTTTATTAATGGTGCTGCCGGGTCGGGGAATGTTTATTAATGGTGCTGCCGGGTCAGTGAATGTTTATTAATGGTGCTGCCGGGTCGGTGAATGTTTATTAATGGTGCTGCCGGGTCGGTGACTGCTTATTAATGCGTGCTGCCGGGTCGGTGAATGTTTATTAATGGTGTTGCCGGGTCAGTGAATGTTTTGTTAATGGTGCTGCCGGGTCGGTGAAATGTTTATTAATGGTGCTACGGTCGGTGATGTTATAATGGTGCTGCGGGTCGGTGAATGTTTATAATGGTAGCGGGGTGAAGTTTTATTTAATGGTGCGCCGGGTCGGGAATGTTATTAATGTGCTGCCGGGTGGTGATTTTTGAATGGTTGGGGGAGAAATTGAATCTGCCTCTGTTTTTCCCTTTTAAAACCGTCGATTGACCATCTATGAAAATCCGACAAGATTTGATGCCCCAGAATGATTGTGCCGTCAAAGTCTTGAACTGGCTGCCCGGGGTGTTTATTTAATGGTGAACTTCCGCTGTGTATTCTTAGTTTCACGGTAGGCGGCTGTCCTATTACGATGAGTCGCGTCGGGATGATTGTCAGTTTTGGGCTGACGGGTCGGTGAATGTTATAATGGTGCTGCAGGGTCGGTGAATGTTTATTAATGGTGATGCTATGCTGCCGGGTCGGGTGAAGGGTTTATTATGGTGCGCGGGTCGGTGAATGTTTATTAATGGTGCTGCCGGGGGCGGTGAAGTTATTAATGATGACTGCGGGTCGGTGAATGGTGAGTGAAGTTTATTAATGGTGAGGCCGGGTCGGTGAGAGTGTTTTTAATGGTGCTGTCGGGTCGTGAATGTTTATTAATGGTGCTGCCAGGTCGGAGAATGTTTATTAATGGTGCTGCCGGGTCGGTGAATGTTTATTAATGGTGCTGCCAGTCGGTGAATGTTTGTTAATGGTGCTGACGGGTCGGTGAATGTTTGTTAATGTTGCTGCCAGTCGGAGAATGTTTGTTAATGGTGCTGCCGGGTCGGTGAATGTTTATTAATGGTGTGACGGGTCGGTGAAGTTTATTAATGGTGCTGACGGGTCAGTGAATGTTTATTAATGGTGCTGCCAGTCGGTGAATGTTTATTAATGGTGCTGCCGTGTCGGTGAATGTTTATTAATGGTACTGCCGGGTCGGTGAATGTTTATTAATGTGCTGACGGGTCGGTGAATGTTTATTAATGGTGCTGACGGGTCGGTGAATGTTTATTAATGGTGCTGACGGGTTGGGGAATGTTTGTTAATGGTGCTGCCGGGTCGGTTAATGTATATTAATGGTGCCGGGTCGGTGAATGTTTATTAATGTTTGGAATGTGTATTAATGGTGTGCCGGGTCGTGAATTGTTATAATGGCTGCGCAGGGGCGGGGGAATGTTTATTAATGGTGCTGCCGGGTCGGTGAATGTTTATTAATGGTGCTGCCGGGTTGGGGATGTTTATTAATGGTTGAGGACGGGTCGTTAATGATATAATGGTGCGGGTGGAGAATGTTAGTAATGGTGGGGCGGGTGGGTGGTGATGTTTATAATGGTGCTGCGGGTCGGTGAATGTTTATTAATGGGGTTGCTGCCGGGTCGGTGAATGTTTATTAAGGTGCTCCGGGTTGGGGAATGTTTATTAATGGTGCTGCCGGGTCGGTGAATGTTTATTAATGGTGCTGCCGGGTCGGTGAATGTTTATTAATGGTGCTGCCGGGTCGGGTGAATGTTTATTAATGGGGCTGCCGGGTTGGGGAATGTTTATTAATGGTGCTACCGGGTCGGTGAATGTTTGTTAATGGTGCTGACGGGTCGGGAATGTTTATTAATGGTGCTGACGGGTCGGTGAATGTTTATTAATGGTGCTGCCGGGTCGGAGAATGTTTATTAATGGTGCTGCCGGGTCGGAGAAGGTTTATTAATGGTGCTGCCGGGTCGGTGAATGTGATAATGGTGCTGCGGGTAGGTTGGAGTTTTTAATGGTGCTGCCGGGTCGGTGAATGTTGTTAATGGTGCTGACGGGTTCGGGAATTGCATATGTTTATTAATGGTGCTGCCGCGTCGGTGAATGTTATTTATGGTGGCTGCGGGTCGGTGAATGTTTATTAATGGTGCTGCGGGGTGGAGAATGATTTATTAATGTTGCTGCCGGGTCGGTGAATGCTTATTAATGGTGCTGCCGGGTCGTGTGAATGTTTATTTAATGGTGTGACGGGTCAGTGAATGTTTATTAATGGTTGTGACGGGTCGGTGAATGTTTAGTAATGGTGGCTTGCCGGGTCGGAGAATGTTTATAATGGTGCTGCCGGGTCGGTGAATGTTTATTATATGGTTGCTGACGGGTCGGTGAATGTTATTAAGGTGTGCCGGGTGGTGGTGAATGTTTATTAATGGTGCTGACGGGGGGTGGAGATGTTTATAATGGTCTCCGGTCGGTGAATGTTATTAATGGTGCTGAGGGTCGGTAGAATGTTTATTAATGGTGGCTGCGGGTCGGTTGAATGTTTATTAAATGGTGCTGCCGGGTCGGTGAATGTTTATAATGGTCTCGCTTGCACGGTCGGGGGAATGTTTATTAATGGTGTGCTGCGGTCGGTGAATGTTTATAATGTTGCTGCCGGGTCGGTGAATGTTTATTAATGGTTCTGCCGGGTGAGGTGAATGGTTATTAATGGTGATGATGCTGCGGGTCGGTGAATGTTTTATTAATGGTGTGTGCGGGTCGGTGAATGTTTATTAATGGTGCTGCCGGGTCGTGTGAATGTGTAATGGATGCGCGGGTGCATTAATGTTTATTATGGTGCTGCGGGTAGTGAATGTTTATTAATGGGGCTGCCGGGTCGGTGAATGTTTATTAATGGGCTGGGGTCGAGTGAATTTATTAATGCGATGCTGCCCGGGTCGGATGAATGTTTATTAATGGTGCTGCCGGGTCGGTGTAATGTTATTAATGGTGCTGCCGGGTCGGGGAATGTTGTATTAATGGTGCTGCCGGGTCGGGTGAATGTTTATTAATGGTGCTGCCGGGTCGTGTATGTTATTAATGGTGCTGCGGGTCGGTGAATGTTTATATGGTGCTGCGGGTCGGGTGAATGTTATTAAGTTGCTGCCGGGTCGGAGAATGTTTATAATGGTACTGCCGGGCGGTGAAGTTATTAAGGTGCTGCGGGCGGAATGTTTATAAGGGCTACTGCGGTTCGGTGAAGTTTATTAAGGTGCTGCCGGTCGGTGAATGTTTGTTATGTTGGCTGAGCGTGTTCGGGTGGTGAATGAATGTTTATTAATGGTGCTGCCGGGTCGGTGAATGTTTATTAATGGTGCTGCCGGGTCGGTGATTGAAGTTCATTAATGGACTGCCGGTCGGTGAATGTTTATTAATGGTGCTTGCCGGGTCGGAGAAGAGTTTATTAATATTGCTCAGGGTAGGTGAAGTTTATTAATGGTTTGCCGGGTCGGGATGTGGATTTAATGTGCTGCCGGGTGCGGTTGAATGTTTATTAATGGTACGCCGGGTCGGTAAATGTTTATTATGGTGCTGCCGGTCGGTGAATGTTTTATAATGGTGCGTGCCAGGTCGAGTGAATGCTATTAATGGTGCTGCCGGGTCAGTGAATGTTTATTAATGGAGTGCTGCCGGGTCAGTGAATGTTTATTAATGGTGCTGCCGGGTCGGTGAATGTTATTAATGGTGCTGCCGGGTCGGAGAATGTTTATTAATGGTGCTGCCGGGTCGGTGAATGTTTATTAATGGTGCTGCCGGGTCGGTGAATGTTATTAATGGTGCTGCCGGGTCGGTGAATGTTTATTAATGGTGCTGCCGGGTCGGTGAATGTTGGTGCTGCCGGGTCGGTGAATGTTGGTGCTGCCGGGTCCAGAAGAGGTGCTTGTGCTGCTCTGTTATTCATAGTAATAATTGTCAATGACAAGACACGGTACGGCCTATCCACGTCAATGCGCTGGGACGTGGCTTCTGGCGCCGGGCGGCGTCCTATGGAATAGCACTGCTTAGTAAATATGGTCCTCAATATCTGATCCAGGGATGCATAGGTGCAGCAGTAAACATAGAAGAAAGAGCTTGTAGATTGTAAGTCTTCAGGGAGGGACTCTGTTTCCTATTGTTTTATGTCTGAAGCGCTTATTCCCATTGTGTGTAATAATATGATGTCCTGTGTATTACTGCGACGTCCTGTGTATTACTGCGACGTCCTGTGTATTACTGCGACGTCCTGTGTATTACTGCGACGTCCTGTGTATTACTGCGACGTCCTGTGTATTACTGCGACGTCCTGTGTATTACTGCGACGTCCTGTGTATTACTGCGACGTCCTGTGGTATTACTTGCTATGTACCCGGATGGCGTCTATATAAGAAAGATACACATACACACATACACACATACACACATCCACACATATACACATACACACATACACACATACACACATACAATATAAATGTGGCTGACACTGTGACCATTTTCTGCCGGGATTCCACCCCGGGATTCCAATGTGGGATTCCACCCCGGGATTCCAACGTGGGATTCCACCCCGGGATTCCAATGTGGGATTCCACCCTGGGATTCCACCCCGGGATTCCAATGTGGGATTCCACCCCGGGATTCCAATGTGGGATTCCACCCCGGGATTCCAATGCGGGATTCCAATGTGGGATTCCAATGTGGGATTCCACCCCGGGATTCCAATGTGGGATTCCAATGCGGGATTCCAATGCGGGATTCCAATGTGGGATTCCACCCCAGGATTCCAATGTGGGATTCCACCCCGGGATTCCAATGCGGGATTCCAATGTGGGATTCCACCCCGGGATTCCAATGTGGGATTCCAACGCGGGATTCCAATGTGGGATTCCACCCTGGGATTCCAATGTGGGATCCCACCCGGGATTCTAATGTGGGATTCCAATGCGGGATTCCAATGTGGGATTCCACCCCGGGATTCCAATGTGGGATTCCAATGCGGGATTCCAACGTGGGATTCCAACGCAGGATTCCAACGCTGGATTCCAATGTGGGATCCCACCCCGGGATTCCAATGTGGGATTCCAACGCGGGATTCCAATGTGGGATTCCAACAAGGGATTCCAATGTGGGATTCCAACAAGGGATTCCAATGTGGGATTCCACCCCGGGATTCCACCCCTGGATTCCAATGTGGGATCCCACCCCGGGATTCCAATGTGGGATCCCACCCCGGTATTCCACTGGATTCCATGCTATGGAATTGCAAAGTGCTCTCTGAACATAAATGGATATGACAGAAATATAGGTACCTTAGAAGACAATAGAATCCTTAGAATTAAGGTCCGTCCCTAAATCTCTGTCCCACAGCCGGCTTCATTGTCAGACTGGCCACGTGCGTCTCAGCATCAGGTAATCTTACCCCGAGGGGCCATGTTCTGGGAAGCTGATCCACACACAGAGGTTATAAGGTCATTTCTTTCGCTGCTGACAGAGGGACGTCTTCAGCAGAAGCTTCTAACCCAGGGCTGGCCAACACCTGAAGTGCCACCAACAGGTCAGGTTTTCAGGATATCCCTGCTTCAGTACACGTGGCGCAATCAGTGGCATAGTAAAAGACTGAGCCACTGATTGAGCCACTTGAGGTAATACCGGACACATACATGTCCAGAGAGGTAATACCGGACACATACATGTCTAGAGAGATAATACCGGACACATACATGTCCAGAGAGGTAATACCGGACACATACATGTCTAGAGAGGTATACCGACACAGTCATATCCAGATAGGTAATACGGACACATACATGTCCAGAGAGAAATTACCGACCCATACATGTCCAGAGAGGTATACCGGACACATACATGTCCAAGAGAAATTCCGTACACATACATGTCCAGAGGGAACTACCGTACACATACAGTCCAGAGAGAAATTACCGTACACATACATGTCCAGAGAGGTAATACCGGACACATACAGTGTCTCGAGAGGTAATACCGCACATACTTCAGAGAGGAATACCAGAACCAGACATACATTCCAGAGAGGTAATACCGGACACATACATGTCCAGAAGGTATGACGAGACACATACATGTCCAGAGAGGTAATACCAGACACATACATGTCCAGAGAGGTAATACCAGACACTATTCAGATACCAGACCATAGTCCAGAGAGGGTTATACCGGAGACACATACATGTCCAGGAGTAATACCCAGACACATACTGTCCAGATAGGTAATACCAGACACATCATGTCAGAGAGGTATACCAGACACATACATGTCCAGAGAGGTAATACCGGACACATACATGTCCAGAGAGGTAATACCGATACACATACATGCCAGAGAGGATACCGGACACATACATGTCTAGAGAGATAATACTACACATACATGTCCAAGAGGTAATACCGGACACTACATGTCCAGAGAGTATATACCAGACACATACATGTCCAGAGAGGCAATACCGACACAACATGTCCAGAGAGATAATACCAGACCAAATACATTCCAGAGAGATAATACCAGACACATACATGTCAGAGAGGTAATACCGGACACATACATGTCCAGAGGGAATAGCCGGGACACATACATGTCCAGAGGTAATATCCGGACACATACATGTCCAGAGAGGTAATACCGGACAAATTACATGTCCAGAAGGTAATACCGGACACATACATGTCCGAGAGGTAATACCGACACATACATGTCCAGAGAGAAATTACCGTACACATACATGTCTAAACGATCATACCAAGGACACATACATGTCCAGAGAGGTAATACCGGACACATACATGTCCGGAGATCACCGGACACATACAGTCCCAGAGAGGGTAATACGGACACATACATGTCCAGAGAGGTTAATACCGACACATAAGCATACATGCAATCGCAAGAGGTAATACCGGACACATACATGTCCAGAGAGATATACCGGACACATACATGTCCAGAGAGGTATACGTATACACATACATGTCCAGGAGAGTTATACCGTATACACAACATGTCCAGAGAGGTAATACCGGGCACATACATGTCCAGATAATAATCCGAGCACATACATGCCCAAGAGGTAATACGGACACAATACTTCCAGAGAATAATACCGGACACATACATGTCCAGAGAGGTAATACGGACACATACATGTCCAGAGAGGTATACCGGACACATACATGTCCAAGAGGTAATACCGGACACATACATGTCCAGAAGAGGTAATACCGGACACACTACATGTCCAGTAGAGGTAATATACCGGTATACACACATGTCCAGAGAGGGAATACCGGCACAACATGTCCAGATAGATAATACCGGACACATACATGTCCTGAGAGGTAATACGGACATACATGTTCAGAGATAAATATACCGTACACATACATGTCTAGAGAGTATAATACCGGACACATACATGTCCAGAGAGGTAATACCGGACACATACATGTCCAGAGAGATAATACAGGACACATACATGTCCAGAGAGGTGGGACGCTGTATAGAGCTGCGTGGGACGCTGTATAGAGCTGCGTGGGACGGTGTATAGGATCAGTGGAGAGTGCGTGGGACGGTGTATAGAGATGCGTGGGACGGTGTATAGAGCTGCGTGGGACGGTGTATAGAGCTGCGTGGGACGGTGTATAGAGCTGCGTGGGACGGTGTATAGAGCTGCGTGGGACGGTGTATAGAGCTGCGTGGAATGAGGCTCACGGCGCCTCCCCCCCCCGCCCCCCAATGGGTCAGGTTTTCAGGATATCCCAGCTGCAGCACAGGTGGCTCAATCAGAGCCTCAGTCGAAGATTGAGCCTCTAATTTAGCCATCTGTGCTGAAGCAGGGACTGATTGAGTCACCTGTGCTGAAGTTGAGACTGAGCCACCTGTGCTGAAGCAGGGACTGATTGAGCCACCTGCGCTGAAGCTGGGATATCCTGAAACCCTGACTTGTTTGAGAGGGGGGGGCGGGCTTGAGGGCTGGTTATGAGCCCCCTGTGTTAGAACAGGGCAAGGGTGTCTATGGATGAGTACTGAGATTGCACTGAAGCAGCAGATGAAGATGCTCGTATCGCACCGCGTCTGCCCATTCTCCCACTCGCTGTCACACCTCACACCCTATTGGATCCTCGTCTTTCATATTTAGGAGAACCTTGTGACTGTCCCACACGTGTGAATTCCCCTGCTGTTTTAGCCCCTACCACCTCTGCTGGGAATCTATTCCGTGCATCCACCACCCTTTCAGAGAAGAAGCACTTCCTCGCAGCTCGTGAGCCTCCCACCCTCTGGAATACGCGGCCCCCCTGCACCTGGCTGAACTTGAACCCCGTTATGAATGTGGACGTTGTGGTCACCGCTCCCCTCTCCCTTCCCTCCTGTGAGCCCGTGGTGTGTAACATGATATAGATTAAGGGCCGCAGGTGCAGACCTTCAGCCCCTAAAAGGGCAGCACATAAACTATTAGGACATAACCCCTCTCTATAACTCCTCCTAGTGCCCCAAATAACTGCTCCGTATTACATCTCTGTGCTGATCTCTTCCCCCTCTCTCCCTGTGCTGATCTCTTCCCCCTATCTCTCTCTGTGCTGATCTTTCTCTGTTCCCCATCCCTCTCTCTCTCACTGTTCCCCACCCCTTCTCTCTCTCACTGCCCCCACACCCCTCGTCTCTCCCTGTCCCCCCACCCCTTCTCTCTCTCACCTGCCCCCACACCCTCTCTCACTGTCCCCCACCCCTTCTCTCTCTCACTGCCCCCCACACCCTCTCTCACTGTCCCCACCCCTTCTCTCTCTCTCTCTCACTGCCCCCCACACCCTCTCTCACTGTCCCCCACCCCTTCTCTCCTCTCATGCCCCCCCCCACCCTCATCTCACGTCCCCCCCCCTTCTCTCTCACTCACCCCTCTCTCACGCCCCCACACCCTCTCTTCTCCCCATAGGTCCCCCACCCCTTCTCTCTCACTCTCCTCCCCACCCCCACCCCTCTCTCACTGTCCCCCAACCCCTCTCCCTCTCTCACTCTGCCCACCCCATGCCCCCCCCGCGCTCTCTCACTGTCCCCCCCCGCACCTTCTCTCTCTCACTCCCCCCCCCTTCGCTCTGTCACTTGCCCCCCACATCGACCCTCGGTTTCGCAACTTTTCACCCCTCCCTCACGTTCTCTCACCTCCACTCACACACACACACACACACTATTCTCCCCCCTCTCTCATTGTTCTCCCCCTTTTACGGTGTTTCCACTCCCCCTCTCTCACTGTTCTCCCCCTCTCTCACTATTCTCCCCCTCTCTGTCACTGTTCTCCCCCTTTCTCTCATTGTTCTCCCCCTCTCTGTCACTGTTCTCCCCCTTTCTCTCACTGTTCTCCCCCTTCTCCCTCTCACTATTCTGGCAGTATGGGGATATCTTGGGGTGCTGTAGGTTCGGTGTCAGGGGGATTGTTATGTCCTTCCAGTGTATGAACAGTATGTAAATAAAAAAGTAGTTGCACTGTGGGTCAGTAAGACTGACTCCACGTCGGCGAGACTGACTCCACGTCGGCGAGACTGACTCCACGTCGGCGAGACTGACTCCACGTCGGCGAGACTGACTCCACGTCGGCGAGACTGACTGCACGTCGGCGAGACTGTCAGAATCAGGCCTGAGACTCCTCAGAATATGTGGTGCTGCTCAGTGGAGCTGCATATCGCAGCCTGGGCATTTCCATAACCTACATACCGCATTAATAATGATATCCGCCGTGGCGTTGTGCTGTGTGTTCTACTTGCTATGGTTCAGCGCACACGATTCACGGAGCATTATCCGCATCAGCGGCTCGCAGAGTCTCTGCACGGTGTCACTTCCATCTGATTACTGTGATACACACTCCGTCCGGGCGCCCCCCGCTCACACGCCTCTTCCCGTCGCAGCTATTTCTGTGTGTATCTCTTAACCCATTGGGTGCCGTAAGAGGTAGCCACTACATCACAGAGTCTGATTTTTTGCCCCCCCCCGCCTCCCCCCCCAAATGCTTGTCTTAGTGGAGATTGCGTGCGAAGGAGAGTGGGACGCGGTCTTCAGTGAGCCCAAGCTAGTATGTCAGCCCACCTGGCCGAGCTTCCTGTTCACTTCCCACCTGGTCCGGCTTCCTGTTCCATCCCACACCTGGTCGGGCTTCCCTGTTCACTCCCACCTGCCCGCTTCCTGTTCACTCTCACCTGCCCCTGCTTCCTGTTCACATCCCACCTGCCCCGGCTTCCTGTTCACATCCCACCTGCCCCGGCTTCCTGTTCACATCCCACCACCTGCCCCGGCTTCCTGTTCACATCCCACCTGCTCCGGCTTCCTGTTCACATCCCACCTGCCGGGCTTCCTGTTCAATCCATCCCACCTGCCCCGGCTTCCTGTTCACATCTCACCTGCCCCGGCTTCCTGTTCACATCCCACCTGCCCGCTTCCTGTCACATCCCACCTGCCCGGCTTCCTGTTCACATCCACCTGGCCGGCTTCCGTTCCCATCCCACTGGCCGTGCTTCCTGTTCACATCTCACCTGTCGGGCTTCCCTGTTCACATCCCACCTGCCCCGGCTTCCTGTTCACATCCCACCTGCACATCCACCTTGCCCCGCTTCCTGTCACATCCCACCTGCCCGCTTCCTGTTCACATCCCACCTCCCCGCTTCCTGTTCACATCCACCTGCTCCGGCTTCCTGTCCATCCCACCTGCCCCGGCTTCCTGTTCACATCCACCCCTGCCCCTGCTTCCTGTTCACATCCCACCTGCCCCGGCTCCTTTTCACATCCCACCTGCCCCTCCCGTCTTCCTGTTCACAATCCCACCTCCCCCGGCTTCCTTTCACTCCACACCTGCCCCGCTTCCTGTTCACATCCCACCTCCCCCGGCTTCCTGTTCACATCCACCTGCCGGCTTCCGTTCACATCCCACCTGCCCGCTTCCTGTTCACATCCCACCTGCCCCGGCTTCCTGTCAACCTCCATCCAACCTGCCCGGCTTCCTGTTCAATCCACCTGCCCCGGCTTCCTGTTCAACATCCCACCTGCCCCGGCTTCCTGTTCACATCCCACTGCCCCCGGCTTCCCTTTCCATCCCACCTGCCGGTCTTCCTGTTCACATAATCCCACCTGCCCCGGCTTCCTGTTCACATCCCCCCTGCCGGCTTCCTGTTCACATCCCACCTCCCCCGTCTTCCTGTTCAAATCCCCCCTGCCCCGGCTTCCTGTTCACATCCACCTGCCCCGGCTTCCTGTTCACATCCCACCCTGCCCGCTTCCTGTTCACAACCCTCCCCCTACCTGCCCCTGCTTCCTGTTCACATCCCACCTTCTCCGCTTCCTCCGTTCACATCCCACCTGCCCCGGCTTCCTGTTCACATCCCACCACCTGCCCGGCTTCCTGTTCGTCCATCCCACCTGCTCCGGATTCCTGTTCACATCCCACCTGCTCGGTCTCCATCCCCACCTGCCCCGTTCCTGTTCACCCCACCTGCCCCGGCTTCCTGTTCATCCACCTGCCGCTCCTTTCACATCCCACCTCCCCGTCTTCTCCTGTTCCCATCCCACCTTCCCACTGCCCGGCTTCCTGTTCACATCCCACCTGCCCCGGCTTCCTTTCACATCCCACCTGCCCCGGCTTACCCCCTGTTCACATCCCACCTGCCCCGGCTTCCTGTTCACAATCCCACCTGGCCGGGCTTCCTGTTCACATCCCCACCTGCCCCGGCTTCCTGTTCACATCCCACCTGCCCCGGCTTCCTTTCACATCCCCCTGCCCGGCTTCCTGTTCACATCCCACCAGGCCGGGCTTCCTGTTCACATCCCACCTGCCCGGCTTCCTGTTCACATCCCACCTGCCCCGGCTTCCTGTTCACATCCCACCTGCCCCGGCTTCCTGTTCACATCCCACCTGCCCCGGCTTCCTGTTCACATCCCACCTGCCCCGGCTTCCTGTTCACATCCCACCTGCCCCGGCTTCCTGTTCACATCCCTGCCCCGCTTCCTGTTTCACTCCACCTGCCCGGCTTCCTGTTCACATCCCACCTGCCCCGGCTTCCTGTTCACATCCCACCTAGCCGGCTTCCTGTTCACATCCCACCTGCCCCGGCTTCCTGTTCCAACATCCACCTCCCCGCTTCCCTGTTCCATCCCACCTCCCCGGCTTCCTGTTCACATCACCTGCCCCCGGCTTCCTTTCCATCCCACCTCCCCGGCTTCCTGTCCTGTTCACATCCCACCCTCCGGGCTTCTGTTCACAATCCCCACCTCCCCGCTTCCTGTTCACATCCCACCTGTTCAAAGCTTCCTGTTTCCCATCCCCCCTACTCCGTCTTTACTACTGCTCCTACTCCGGCTTCCTGTTCACATCCCCTACTCCCCGGCTTCCCCCCCCCCTGTTCACATCCCACCTGGTCCGGCTTTCCTGTTCACATCCCACCTTACCGCCGGCTTCCTGTTCACATCCCACCTCCCCCGGCTTCCTGTTCACATCCCACCTCCTCCCCGGCTTCCTGTTCACTCCCACCTGCCCCGGCTTCCTGTTCACTCCCACCTCCCCGGCTTCCTGTTCACTCCCCCACCTGCCCCGCTATCCGTTTCACATCCCCCAGCCGGGCTTCCTGTTTCACATCCCACCTGCCCCGGCTCCTGTTCACATCCCACCCCCGGGCTTCCTGTTCACATCCCACCTGCCCCCGTCTTCCTGTTCACTTCCCACCTCACCGGTTCTGAGATTCCTTTCACATCCCACCTGCCGGCTCCTGTTCACCTCCCGCCCCACCTGCCCGCTTCCGTTCACTTCCCCCCTCCCGGCTTCCTGTTCACATCCCACCTGCCCCGCTTTCCTGTTTCACATCCCCCCTGCCGGCTTCCTGTTCACATCCCACCTGCCCCGGCTTCCTGTTCACACATCCCACCTGCCCCGTTCCTGTTCACAACCTCCCACCTCCCCGGCTTCTGTTCACATCCCACCCCGGCTTCCTGTTCACATCCCACCTGCCCCGGCTTCCTGTTCCATCCCACCTGCCCCGGCTTCCTTTTCATTCCACAACCTGCCCCCTGCTTCCTGTTCACATCCCACCTGCCCCCTGCTTCCTGTTCACATCCACACCTGCCGGGCTTCCTGTTCACATCCCACCTGCCCCTGGCTTCCTTTGCTTCCACATCTCCCACCTGCCCCGGCTTCCTGTTCACAATCCCACCTGCCCGGCTTCCTGTTCACATCCCACCTGCCCCGGCTTCCTTTCACATCCCACCTGCCCCCCGCTTCCCTGTTCACATCCCACCTGACCGGCTTCCTTTCACATCCCACCTCTTGCCTTCCTGTTCACTCCCCACCTGCCCCGGCTTCCTGTTCACATCGCCACCTCCCCGTCTTTCCTGTTCACACCCACCTGCCAGGCTTCCTGTTCACATCTCACCTGCCGGGCTTCCTGTTCACTCCCCCACCTGGGCTTCCTGTTCACATCCCCACCTGCCGGCTTCCTGTTCACTTCCCACCTGCCCCGGCTTCCTTCAACTCACTGTCCCCACCTGCCTGTTCACATCCACAGCCCGGCTTCCTGTTCCATCCCACCTGCCCGAGCTCTGTCAACCTCCCCGTTTTTCTTCGCCTTTTCACATCCCAACCTGCCGCACGCTTCCTGTTGCACAAATGCCCACCATTCCGTCCCCCGGCTATCCTTTTCACATCCCTACGCTGCCCCGGCTTCCGGTTTCCTTTTCCGACAGAGGAGCCCGCCCTGCCGCGACTTCTGTCCTTCTCACGTCCAACCACCTGTCCACCGTCTTCTTTTCACGCGAAGTCCCCAACCTTCCCCTGGCTTCCCTGTCTTCCATTCCCACGGCAATCGCATCCCCCTTCCTCCGCCATTACCATCATTCCAGACCTTCTAATGTCCTTTTCACGCTCCCATGGCCGGTTCCCACTTGCGTCCTGTTATTCCACCTCCCACCCCTTCAAACCGCTTGCCTTTCGCTTTTCACCGAATCACAGACTCGCTCCCGACCTTACCCCACGTTGAGTCTTCCAAGTTCTTCCCCTCCCTGCCCGTTTCTCCCTTACTTCCTTTTCTACTTCTCCCCGAATTGTTGTCTACTTTTTGCGTACTGTTGTCCGCGATGATCCCACCTCGGGGCACTTCCCGAGAGCTATCTGTGCGGTCCTTTCCCCTCCCCGCGCCTTGATCCTGTCACTTCTTCCTTTTCCATCCCTCGCGCTTTCCCTCTTCGTTCGCCCTTGTGATCCTCGATCCCCGAGCGCTCGGGTGGCCATTTCGCAGGACGGGCGCGCCCTTGCTTCCCTTTTACACCTAGTGCCGGCCCCGTTCTAGGGAGGGATAGGGCCTAGCCCCAGCCGGTGGCCCCGTCAAGAAGCTGAGAGATTCGCCCAGTTCTTTCCTTTTCCCAACACAAGGTGGGGGGATTTGAGTCCCCCCTTTGCCCCCCGTCGTCCTGTTTTCACCTTCGCCACACCTGCCCCGGGGCATCCGTTCACATCCCCCACTTGCCCCGGCTTTCCTGTTCAATCCCCTGCCCCCTCTTCCTGTTCACATCCCCCCCTTTTGCCCCCGGCTTCCATCCTGTTCATCCCCACCGCCACCCCGCTATCCTGTTCACTCCACAACCCAAACCATGCCCCGCTTTCCTGTTACATCCCACCTCCTGCCCCGGCTTCCTGTTCACACCATCCCACCTACCTGCCCCGGCTTCCTTTTCACACAATCCCACCTGACCGCGCTTCCTGTTCAGCATCCCACCCCATGCCCCCGGCAGTTCCTTTCACATCTCACCCCACCTGAACTTGGTTGAGCTTCCTGTTCACATCACTAAAAGATCCCCCCTACCTGCCCCCTCTTCCTGTTCATCCGTCCCCCTGCCCCGGCTTCCTGTTCACAAGCCCACTTCACCCGTCTTCCTGTTTTCACCTCCACCCTTTCCGTTCTTCCCTGGTCAACTCTTCCCACCTCGCCGCTTCCCTGTTCACATCCCCTGCCACCGGCTTCCTGTTCACATCCCCCCTCCCCCGCTTCCTCCTGCTCACATGCCCACCCATCACATCCCACCCTGCTTTTTTCCGTCTTCCTTATTCACATCCCACCTTCCCCTGCTGTCCCTTTTTCACATCTCCCCCCCCCCATCCCCACCGCACCCCCTGCCCCGGCTTCCTGTTCACATCTCAACCTGTCCGGGCTTCCTTTTCACATCCAGATAAATTCCCCCTGCTTCCGTCTTTCCATCCTGTTCACAATCCCACGATTCCCTGTCTTCCTGTTCACCTCCAACCACTTCCCCTTCCCCAGCCCCCCTTCTTCCTTTCACATCACCAACCCACCTTCCGCGTACTTCTTCCTTTTCACATCACCCATCCCCCCTTAATCTTAACCTTCTTATGTATACCCCTTTTCACCCAGGAAATCATCCGCCCCGCTTTTCCCCGTCTGGTCCTCCCCCGAATTTGCTCCCACATCAGCCCCCCAATTCCGGCCCGTTTCTAATGTTCGCGCTTTTTTCCGCACTCCCCCCAATGGGTTTTATTGGAGGGGGGTGCTGCACGCCCCGCCCGTAGATCCGTGTACCGACATCGGCCCGTTGGAGGTGGAGGGGTATCGTGAGCGCGACGAGACTCCGCACGGTGGACCAGAACCCCATTTTTTTAGGAGGAAGGTGGGTGGATCGAGGTGTTTCCCTGCACTGTCGCTCTCGGGGGATGTAATCTGGGTTGGTAGGCATGGATGCCCCACTGATCCGTTGGCTTAGAGGTGACTGTGTAGGAAGTGTATTTTTGTGCGCGGGAATATGGGGTTGCGGAAAGGATGTGACGCCCCGGGGGACCGTGTGGACCATCAGAGTGGGGGTATCCCAAGGGTACGCGTGTAGTGTTGACCACTCTGGGTGGTGAGGATTTGGGGTAAGGTTTGGGGGGGAAACTATGGCCTGCGCCTGGCAGGTGATCGGATGAACTAGAGTTGTAGTGAGCCTACGGGCGCGAGTTGTGGAGCCGGTTAGGGACCCCCCTAACCGGGTTAGTTGGGAGAGGGTTCAAGGACCGTAGTCGAGATGGGTTGTGAGGAATCGGACAAGGCATTACGGGGTGACGGGCTTTGAGGGAGAAAGTCTGACTTTCCTTTATCCCAACGCATCCTGCACCTCCGATTTCCCACGTTCTGTAATCCGTAATTCATCAGTAGGGAGGTGAGAAAATTATGACTCCCATCCGGGTGAAAGAGATGTTCTCACCTTCTTCGCTATGTTACGCACAGCTATGAACATTTCCCCCATTTATACCTGCGGGGGGGATCGACGGCAGCTTCTTCCCGGCGTTGGTATTTTCCGCGGTGTTCCACCGCCGAACCTTCCCCGTGTTTCTGGGGTCCTTTTCAAACCAGATCGCCACCCGTACCAACATTATAGGAAGCACCCTTGACAGCTCCATCCCATTGCGTTCTTAATCCCTGTTCGCCGCAGCAAGATCCATCCGCGACCTTTACACCGCCCTACCTCTATATCGACGGCCTTCTGTCCCTTTTTCGCCGAATTTCTCGAACCAAAGAATTCCTCGGCGGGTAGTCTGTGGTCCTATGTCCCCGGGGTCCCCACCTTGACCCGGCTTCCTTGGGTTCACATCCGATCCCACCGGCCCCCGGCTTCCTCCCTTTTCACATCCCCACCTTCCCCCCCTTCTCCTCCTTTTCACATCCGCCCCACCCTTCCCCGGCTTCCTGTTCAGCTCCCACCCAACCTGCCCCCCCTGCTGTCCCTGTTCACACCCACCTGCCCCGGCTTCCTGTTTCACATCCCTCCCACCTGCCACCTGCTTCCCTGTTCACATCCCACCTCCCCGTGCTCCTTACATCGTCCCCTTATTCCAGATCCCACCCGCGGTTTCCGCACTCCGCTTCTTCCTTGTTCCCATTGCCCAACCTTCCCCTTCTGTCCCCTTTTCCCATGGGGTTCCCTCCCCCCTACTCCCCACTCCCTTCTTCTTTTCACATTATCCCAGCATCCCCTTCTCCTTCGTGATCCTTTATCCACCATCCCGACCCCATCCCCCGCAAGACCTTCCCCCTCGTGTCCTTTTAGGCCCAGGTCCCACCTGAACCTTAGCTTGAACATGAATTCCGTCTTCTCATTTTCGCGCTGAGTCACGCACAAAGCCTGCTTCATTCCTTCCGTATCCTTTGTTCCCACTCCACCTTGTCATATCTTTCCTGCTTCCTTTATCACCTACCCCCCATGTGTTCCCCTTCTATCCTTTTCAGTGAAACTCCCCCCTGTGTTCGCCACTTCTTCCTTTTCACCTCCCACCCTTATCCAGGCCCTGTCTTCCTATCTTCACGTACCCCCTCAAAGTTGTCCCAACCTTGCATGTCGTCTTGGTTCACGATGCCGCGCGCAAAGCCAAGAGTGCCTTCCCCTTCTTTTCCTTTTTGCGGTCCCTCCCCCTTCCACCGCGAATCCCCTTCTAATCCTTTTTCTCAGCTCCCAACCGGTTCCCGTCAGGATGCTTCCTTTTTTCGTACTACAGCTAGGAATGATGAATTATTCCCCCTATCCCGACCGCACAATACCACCTCACCATGAGCTCACCACCATTCCCACTTGCTTCCCACTTGCTGTCCCATACCCCACCCCTCTCCCCTTCTTCACTGTTCACATCCCACCTGCCCGGCTTCCTGTTCAAACACAATATTATTATTAAGGTGAAATAAATGAACCATTGCCACTTCTTTCACCCTAATAATAATAGTTTGTCTAACAGTGTACGCAGTGTTGTACAGAGAATACTGTAAACATACTGAGTCACTACCCCAAAGAGCTTGCAATCTAATTTTGGCTTGAAAAGCATAAGGGGAGTGCAGAATCAGATGTAACATCAATACCGTATTCAGTCCATGCAATAATGGTGGACGTATAGATACAAATTGTGAGAGATACACGATATAAATACAAAGATACTAGTGGGGCAACAATGAATGTAGAAAGATCGTGGTGATAAATAATAACACTTACACGGCCATGTGTAAGGATAGGAATCGTTTGGGTTTCTTTAAGATGTTCCTTTTGACTGCTGTGTCCTCGGTTCCCCGGGAATCACAGCTGGTATCCTCAGTGTATGCCGTGAGTTTGTCCCTCCAGTCACGTGGGAAGTCCCACAGTACCACACAGTACGACGGAGAGATAATAGTTTAAAAGCAGATAGATTTATTACATGAAAATAATAAGAACTCCCATATAAAACTTAGTCTGGCGGCGACAGCAGTTCCCAAGATCACCACGGTACAGCCGAGTCCTTGCTACCGCGTCCGGTGTTCACAGCTGGAATGCAGCACCTCCTGAAAGCTACGGCGGCTGCCAAGCATCACATTTCCACGAAGTTAAGAGCAACGCATTTCGCAGATCCTTCTGCTTCCTCAGGATCAATGATTCTGCATGGAGACTGTCTTTGGGTTTATATACCTCCGTGTCCACAGAGCCAGCCAGTGCAGGGGGCAGTGTTCAATGTACACCTCACCATTGCAATTTACATGCACACTACTTAAAGAATTGAAATCCCATCCTAGTCATTGTTTTTAAATAACGTCCCACCTATAGCCATTACCAAATTCGCTCAGATGTAGAGCCCATGTCTTTCTGCCATCATACGCTACCCATACGTGTCAATGGTCTAAAGGGGGCATATATACAGTATATAAGCACCCAGTTTATTTGTACATCTCTGTTTATGGGTAACCTGGTTTTAGGGGTACAATAGTGCTAACATCCTAGCTCAATCTAAATCGAGTGCATCTCCGAATTTTATGAGAGTTAAAACAATCAGAATCAATGAGTGCTCGGAGCTTGCAAAATACTCTCAATACTCCGGCAAAGAAGTCTGGTAACAGGTAATATTGTAGGATACTCCAGCACAGAAATGAATTTACAACAAGAACTCATCGAGACGTCTCTTTTGAAATGCGAAATAAAGATTTGTAGACGGAGAAAGGAAAACCACGTCTAATGTCACGGAAAACTACAGCGTCACTGGACCAAGACGCGTACACATCTAACCAAACGTTGGGCGCGACTGCATCCCCAATTCCCACTACTGCTCACCGAACGGTTTGAAGAAGGGTCACGTTGGCCGAAACGTTGTACCGTCCATTTCTGGCCGCTTCTCGATCCAGTATAGTCATCTATAAATCTTTATTATGTCATCTATTTCCGACGTTACCCATTAGTAACTAATCACCAGGGGGCTATGTCATTGGTGATGGAGACGGTCATGGAAGGATGGGAGCATGGGGGGGGGGGGGCGGGGGGGAGCTGGGGGTAGGGGGGGGGGGGGGGGGGGGGGGGGGGGGGGGGTGTTGGAAGCGGCTGTATTTAGCTCGAACTTTGATTGGCCATTGGTAGACGGGTGGAGTAATGCCACGGCCGGGCTACAGAGGAGCACAGCCTGCATTTGAGGGGGGAGTGAATTGAGGCAGACGCGTTGGGTGTGGAGGAAGGGAGAGTAGGGGTTGGGGGGGGGAGAAGGGTTAGAGGACAGGAGAAAAAGACATCCATATAGGCAATATGTATTACAGAGCACTGAAATATATAGCAATTAAACAGATTATTTCCACCTGTTCTGCAGACAGGGCATGGCGTCCACAATTAGCTTGTTCAATGTAAAATGGCATTATTGGGAGCTTAATATAGCCAGGGCTGGCTCCACTGTAGGATGGTCGGGGGGTGAGGGGAGGCGTGCTATGTCCCTGCCTGCGCCAACCTACATGGCAGCGATCCACTTGATCAGTTGGAGATGTGATACAGTAAGGTAGCTTTAAATATGGCCGCTCTGACCTCTGAAATGCTGTTTGATTTTTTTTTTAATCCGTTTGAGTAGCTCAGAGATTTGGTTTATGTCTCTTCCGGTGCCGGGTTTAAAAGGGGGTTTAGTGGCACAGTCTGCAGACCACGTTCTTGCACTGGGACACAGGTTGTCAGTGTGAGCTGTTTTGGTATTATTAACTGCGGGGGACGTAACCCCATGAGTGCCAGGCTCACGCTGTGTTCCAGACGTGCAGCTGTCTGCTCTCAGAAATCAGGGGAGTATCTGTCGTATTCAGGTCAGGCAATGTTGGATGCATACTAAGTGTTGAAAACTATGTTTGCAAATCGCCCCCCGTGTCTGGCGTTCCCGCGCTCCGGATTCCTGCGCGTTTCCAAATTGGAACCTGTAAAATCAGTGTGATGTTACACAGCAGGCCCGTCAAACTCAAGATGCAAGGCATCATCGGGGCAGCGCATCATCTGCATCAGCGCATCATCGGGGCAGCGCATGATCGGGTCAGCACATCATCTGCGTCAGCGCATCATCGTGTCAGCACATCATCTGCGTCAGCGCAGCATCTGCGTCAGCGCAGCATCGGGGCAGCGCATGATCGGGTCAGCACATCATCTGCGTCAGCTGAGGATCGGGGGGAGGGTGATTGGGAGGGGTGGGGATCGGGCTGGTATTGGGGGACGGGGATCAGGCCGGTGATTGGGGGATCGGGTGGGGTGGTTGGGGGGATCGGGCGGGTATTGGGGGATGGGGATCAGGCCGGTGATTGGGGGATCGGGGGGGGTGGTTGGGGGGATCGGAAGGGTATTGGGGGATGGGGATCAGGCCGGTGATTGGTGATTGGGGGATCGGGTGGGGTGGTTGGCGGGATGCGGATCGGGAGGCTGATTAGGGGGATCAGATGGGTATTGGGGAGATGGTGATTGGGGGGAAGGAAGGAACACACATTGGAGATACTGTATATACGGGTAAATGAACCAGTCACTACTTACTGGCGCCCATAGAGGGGTTTTGCCCCCTTAGTAATGGAACTTGTGACTATTGTTTGGTACTCTGGATCAGCAAAGGAAATTCAAATTGTAAGGTAAAGGGACCAGACCCGACAGTCTTTGACACATCAAAACAGGTACAACTTTATTTTGCCACCTCCATGTGGGGGGGAGCAGCTTCCAAACACGGGACCCCAACAAAGGAGTGCAGTTATCCACAGGGGGCTCAACTCCAGTCCTCAAGCTCCCCCCCCCCCCCCCCCCCTTCCCAAACAGGTCAGGTTTCGAGGATATCCCTGCTTCAGCACAGGTGGCTCAATCAGAGTCAAAGACTGAGCCTCTGATTGTGCCACCTGTGCTGAAGCAGGGACTGATTGAACCACCGGTGCTGAAGCAGGGATATCCTGAAAACGACCTGTCGTTGGAGGATGGGGGGGTGGGCTTAAGGAATGCAATTGAGCACCCCCTGGTTTACCATACGCAAAGATCATATTACCAATAAAATATGTGCCTATGGATTTATTTGTATGTACTTATATACACACGCACATCGAAGGGATATTCAACCCCCCCTCACCCAGCTGATTATTAGTATACAAGTCATCAATCTCCCTGCTGCTTTAATTAGCAGCCGCTGGCAGAAATAGGTACAGTAGGGACAGCTGAATCGAACAGGTCCAGAACATGACAGGTGCAGTATACAGGTGCACTATACAGGTGCACTATACAGGTGCAGTATACAGGTGCAGTATACAGGTACAGTATACAGGTACAGTTGGGGGATATGCATGAACATGTTACCATTCCAACGACAGCAATGTACACATGTGGGCTCCTTGGTCCTCCCAGATAACCCAACATCTTGTCGTACATACGGCGTCCTACTGACGGACATGTCCCCCTCTCTCCCTCTCACACGCGCAGGTCTTCCTCCCCGAAGATGACGCAGCAAATGAGGGACCCCCAGCTGGGTCAGACCAAGAAACCGCCTGCACCCTCCTCGCCAAACGCTGCCAAGCGTCTCTACCGCAACCTGTCGGGGAAGTTCCGGGTGAACTACACGTCGTTCGACGAAGGCGGCCTGGCGGCCCGGAGCGAGAAGGAGAGGCTGCGGAAAACCTACCTGGTACGTCCGTCACGGCTGGGAGCGAGCCTCCCACTCACACAAATATACTGCAGGGCCGGAAATGTGTTCCCAGCGCTCAAAATAACGATAGAAATGAATAATGTCCAAATAATGGTTGTTACTGGTACAGAAGAATAACAAACAGCAGCAGATATTCGTGTTACGCAAATGACTGCAGAGGACAAAGTAGTAGATCACAGTGACGTACACTAATGTTGCAAAGTACATAAAACGAAAAATCCTAAGTGAGGGGAGGGAAACACCATGGGATAGACAAGGGGAGGGGAAGACGGGAATATGGGGGGAGAGTTGACCTGCCCATGCCTTCAAGATGGACTCCCCTCCCGTTCCCAATTAAAACACCATACAACTTCTTGGGAGAAATAAATATATCATATTTATGCCCGGCTAAGAACCCGGCCAGATTGCACCGTTCACACCTCCCGGAGCTCGGTGGAGACCCTGAGCTCGATGGAGACCCTGAGCTCGATGGAGACCCTGAGCTCGACGGAGACCCTGAGCTCGTGGAGACCCCTGAGTCGATGAGCGGGAACTCCTGCGCTCGATGGGAGCCCATGGCTCGATGGAGACCCTGAGCTCGAAGGAGACCCTGAGCTTGGTGGAGACTCTGAGCTCGATGGAGACCCTGAGCTCGGTGGAGACCCTGAGCTAGAAGGAGACCCTGAGCCCGATGGAGACCCTGAGCTCGATGGAGACCCGGAGCTCGATGGAGACCCTGAGCTCGATGGAGACCCTGAGCTCAATGGAGACCCTGAGCTCGGTGGAGACCCTGAGCTCGCGCTCATGAATCCATTCAGCACTTTAGTCCAAATGGCACGGAGCCCCATCTGAAGGTCACCACCATTCCGGCCGCCAATGCCGAGAACGGCACCGCCTTCCCCAACTATGGCGGGGGGGGGGGGGGGGGCATATGGATGGGACCATGGGGCTGTCCTGTGTAGCGCGGGTAGGAGAGCCCACCTGTCAACCACACAACCCACCGCGGGCCCGGCATAGGAAGAGGCCCCGGCTAGCCAATCACAGAAGTTGCGCCCGATGTCCACTTGGGCGGGCCACACAAATTTGTCCTACTCTTCCTCCCTGTCATCAGCCCTGCAGCTCATTTTCACTAAGCAGTCTTCTGGCTATTCATTAAGCTGCGATAGTGCCGATGGAGGCACTTTCACACGGAAACCCATTGATGTTACTAGGAGTATCCGTGCCACTACCCGACCGGCACTATCTCAGCTTATTGAATAACTCCAGTTGACTTGAAGGTGTCTTGTCCTTTATTCATTCATCCACATGAGAGACAAAAATGGACAGTTTTCTCGGTTGCTACACATGCTCCTGTCAAACGGTGCAATTGCTGGTAGCTGGTAAAAAAAATAATTGTGTAATTGTCTTCATTAAACAAATATTTGGCTGCTTTTGGTTCTTTGGAAATTGAGCGCAAATTCATTATCTTTGGGGACACAGAATTAGGGTCTGTTTGTCATTCAAACGTTTCCTCACGCCCATCCGTATGAGAGAGGCAATAAACACAAGGGAGAGGTAGAGAGGGGGGCTTTTCCTGTGCAAACTCTAAGTGACAGAAGGGAGAAGCCAGCGGAAATTAAACCTCCCCCACGTCTTAAATATACGCATACGTGTCACATTTTGGTAACAAATGCTTCAGTCATCGAGATCTGATCCCTTAACCATGTCACTGCCATTAGTACACTTTGCCCCTAGGAGGGACTGACCCCTTAAACATGTCACTGCCATTAGTACACTTTGCTCCTAGGAGGGACTGACCCCTTAACCATGTCACTGCCATTAGTATACTTTGCCCCTAGGAGGGACTGACCCCTTAACCATGTCACTGCCATTAGTACACTTTGCCCCTAGGAGAGACTGATCCCTTAACCATGTCACTGCCATTAGTACGCTTTGCTCCTTGGAGAGACTGACCCCTTAACCATGTCACTGCCATTAGTACGCTTTGCCCCTAGGAGAGACTGACCCCTTAACCATGTCACTGCCAGAGAGAAAAGAGAGCGAGAAGAGAGAAAAGAGAGCGAGAAGAGAGAGTATAGAGAGTATAGAGAGTAGAGAGAGTAGAGAGAGGAGAGAGTTAGTTATACCACGGTATGAAAAATATTCTAAAATATAACAAATCTAAGGAAATTACACGAAGAAAATAAAAGCCATTCAAAAAAGGAACGAGACAAATGGGAACGAGACCCCCGAGACCTCCCCCCACCTCTCCCATAAAACAAAATGTATTTAATATTGTGTTGGTGTAAAAAAGGTGAAAAATAATTTAAAAAATAACTGCCGTGCAGGGGGAGCGGCACCTTGGCGGCAGGGGAGGGCGCGCTAAAATCACACGACTCGCGGTCATTGGGATGGAATGTCACAAAAAGGGCCCTAAGAGGTCAAATGCCGGGTGACCAAAGGTTCCCCGTGTCACCCAGACCCAATGCTGGGTGACCAAAGGTTCCCCGTGTCACACAGACCCAATGCAGGGTGACCAAAGGTTCCTCCTGTCTCCGTATCACACAGACCCAATGCAGGGTGACTAAAACTTCCCCGTGTCACACAGACCCAATGCAGGGTGACCAAAGGTTCCTCCTGTCTCCGTGTCACCCAGACCCAATGAATGGTGACCAAAGGTTCCTCCTGTCTCCGTGTCACACAGACCCAATGCAGGGTGACCGTAACCCAGATATAGAATGAACTTACAAATTGCAACCGTGGCAGAGAGACAGGACATCAAGCTTCCAGTCCCTTCTGCGTCATCACCAAACAGGACCTAATTGGGTCTGGGTTTGCCAACGCTAATAACTGCCTCTGAGTGGGCTACCTGAGCTTGCACTTCCTTAAACGTGGCAGACGTAAGCTCCAGGGAAACACCACATTGTGTGTGAGCTCATCTGCTTCCCGTTACCCAGAATCCTTGTCTGCAGCTTAACCACTGTATGACAATGGAAGGAGGGAGGAGGAGGGGGGGGGGGGTGAAGGAGCCAGGTTTGGGGGAACCTGTGGTATATATGCCTGGTTTGCTGGTCTTTGATGTGGTTTAGCCATGCTCTCACCTGCTCCTCCAGCATCATGCGGGCGGAGCGTTCCTTGTCCAGCTGCTGCCTCAGCTCAATCATCTCCCTCCGCAGATCTTCCGCCTTCTCCTCGGGAGGGGGGGGGGGGGGAAGGGAGGGGGGGGGGGGGGGAGGGAGGGTTGGGCGCTGATTTAAAAAGGATACAGATGCAAATGAACCACTGACTGAAAATTGGGGTTTTCAAATTGTCTGGGTCACGGGACTGTAATTATGTCTCGCGCAATCATTGTAGCAGACACAATTCCTCACCCGCCGGCTCTCATTTCTCATGCGTGTCAATTGTTTGTGCGCGGCAAAGTTTCACCAGCCCGGTGAGAGAGGCACGGTGGGAAGCGGCGCGGTGGGAAGCGGCGAGGTGGGAAGCGGCGCGGTGGGAAGCGGCGCGGTGGGAAGCGGCGCGGTGGGAAGCGGCGCGGTGGGAAGCGGCGAGGTGGGAAGCGGTGGGAAGCGGCGCGGTGGGAAGCGGCAGGGTGGGAAGCGGCGCGGTGGGAGTGACCATGAGTGACCTTGTCCGATATCCAAAGCTCATGCCACGACATCTGGGAGCCATTTCCGTGCGAGCTCTATCAAAGTTTCCCCGTGGTCTGCGAAGAATCCAGCTAGAGATAAATGTCACTTTTGCTATTTCATCTCTTGCGAGTTTGAAATACCTGGAAATGGGTTTGGCAGACAATTAAAGAGCGGATTTGGCAGGAACCGAGGCTTGTATGGCATTCACTAGGTGTTTTAGATCCTTGAGATGGACCACAGAAGATACAATGGTAAATTATGAAAATGTGTACGCCAAGCTGAGAATTTAAATAGGTCCATTTGTCACTTTGCCTACACGAGTCTTCTGGGACCAAAATGAACCATTCGTTGTTTAACCCTTAAAGTGACTCATGACATACCCTAAACATAAGAACCAATATACTCTAAGGCAAATGTGGCCAACTCTAGTCCTCAAGGGCCACCAACAAGCCACGTTTTAAGGATATCCCTGCTTCCACACAGGTGGCTCAATCAGTGGCTCAGTCAACAACTGAAGCAGGGATATCCCCAGTACCTGACCTGTTTGGTGGTCCTTGGTGGCTGGAGGTGGCCACCCCTGACCCCTGACCCAGGGGCTTTATGATGTGCAGGATGTGTCATGCAAAGAAATGCTCGTTTTCCGGGGGGCGGGTCATGTCAGAACGAGATGTGACCTTCTGTTCACGCCCAGGGACATCTGCCGGCGACCACGAGATCCCTGCGCTGAGCGCTCCTGTGGTCAAGATCTCGTAGACCGGCATCACTCGGTCGCTGTCAGTCTTCAAGCACTCGAAGGGTTAAATCTGGCTGAACCGCTGCACTCATTTCTCAATCCTTTTTAATTAAGTTAGAGGTGCCAAACATGCAAGGTCCCAAACCAGCGAGACGCTGGGCCCCCTGTCTGCTTTTCCAACTGGTAGACCGAGTACACAGGAGTACATGAAACCATGCATGCCGGACTGAGCTGAGCTGCTTTCCTCTACTGCTCACTGTACTGAAGAGAGCACTGACATTCTGGGCTCACCTTAACAGCAGCCACCAACAGTCTTACTGCTACAGAGCAATGCAAAGCCAGGACCTCCTCACTAAACCCTGTGCCATCAAACAACTTGTCCTCTCACTCCAAGAGCAAAACCCCACACAGATCAACAGCCTGCCAAAAAAACACATCAACTCAATCGCCAGCGAAATGAAGGAGCAGTATGTGACTATGTGGGAAAATGATATCCAGCGTTCAAAGAAGCTGGAGACCTACCACAGCCTACAGAGAGAATACACTCTGGCACCCTACCTGCTGAAGGTAAAAGACCCAAAGCAGAGACAGACCCTGGGCCAGTACAGAATGAGCGCCCACAGCCTGGAAATAGAAACAGGCAGACACAGACAGAACTGGA